>JAWWEW010000078.1:77236656-77379925 GCA_035583185.1 Anabacerthia variegaticeps | reverse complement strand
AACATCTTACTGACGCAAGGAGTATTTCCCATTTAGAGGGAAAAAGAAAGCAAAAAGGGACCAACTTGGGTATTGTGGCTTGGGTATTGTGCTGGGACTGAGGGTGGTAAATGCAGTACAAGAGAATGGGAATTTGCCTGGGAAATAGAGAGAAGGAAGCAGCTGTGATGGGAAAACGCATGAAACCATCCCCAAGCACATCTGTAAGAGAGAGAGGAGAGGGACTCCCCTGCCATTCACCTCCAATGAAACAGGTACTGCAAACCTCAGGAAGGTTTCATATTGCTGTTTAACAGTATGTTTCCTTTTATCCATAAGAATTCTTTGGATGTAACACCTTAAAGGATAAATCAGTGCCGCAGCCTGATGCTAAGAAAGCAGGGCAGAAGATTGGAGAATGCATCTATTTAAAAAACTCTCCTTATTTTACTGGAAGCAGCAGGGGGTGAAGTAGTTAATCTGTTAATTCAGAAAAAAATTGAGAATGGCTTTTCATGAAGACAACAGATTCTATCAGTTGGTTTTTCCATTTTCAGAGCCAAAATAGTGACAGCATATTGAGAAAGGGGACAAAGATTGTCTTACAATTAAATTGTAATAGATTTGGTGTAAAATGGTCCAATTGAACTGGAATTCAATATTATTTGCCTAAGTGTTATCTAGTAAGACAGCATAATTTCTGAAGCAAAATTATACACTTTATTAAATTACTTCTAGATTCGCTGTTACATATGAACTATAAATAGGATGTGTTTTGAATTACTCCAGAATTTCTTGAAGATGTCATCACCTGTAGGTCGGAAATTGGTTTCCTGACAACAAATGTGTGTAAGCTGTCCAGCCTTTTACCTTTCTGTTTTGCAAGGAAACTGGTTACGAAGATTTGGTGTCTCTGTAAGAGGTTCCACACTGGGTTCACATGAAATTCCTGCTCTGAATTTGTTTGAAAATCACTTTCACATTTCTAGAAACGATGGTAGTATTTTCTGTAGGTGATGCTAAAATCTAAAATTTAAACTGCCACACTGTAGAATCATCCTGTAAAGTACAACAGCATTCCTCTTTACATGGCTCTGCCTTGTTACAGCACATGCACTGAATATGAAATGTCAGCTTATTAGTCTGGAGAAGCACAAATAGGTATTTTAAGTATTTTCTGAAAATTATGAAGATGCAATGGTGATCTCTGGAGATTCTCCATAAAATCTTAAAGAAACTGATGACTAAGGTGGAGAAACAGAGCAGCCAGGCAGCCCACGAACCTGTCATGGCCACTGCCAGTAACAGGCCAGAGGGTTTGTACCACCTTGGTGAAGCAGACATGCTTGAAGTTGTGTTGGGGCATTTGGACCTTCAGCTTGATTAAAGCGAGCAGCTGCTTCTGCAGACTCGGTGGCTTCATTTGTTTTGCTTAGCTTTGTTAATGGTGCAGCATAAGACTCATTTTATCAAGGTAGCGGTATCAAGTAGGTTTTCTGAGTTCAACAAATCCTCGGTTTCCTTTTTCCCATAAAAAGATTTTAAATGGAACAGCAAGGAACCATAAACCAGACTATGCAAAATTTTGGCTGTGAGATGAAATGCATTGTTTTTACAGCAATCTGAGACTTGCAGGGGATTGGACGGAGTTTGGCATTTTATATGCAATTCTCACTGGCTCACAAAACTCAGCAAGGAGGTTGGAAAATATCTTATTAAAAGTATCTCAAGCAAAGGGAGGGAGTCAAACTCTTATGAAACCTTTGGGAACTGAAAAGGTTTTTGTACTTGAAGAAAGAAACACTCTGGAGAAACTATAATATGTAATTCCTCACTCAGCCACTGGCTTCGATCCAGAGTAAATACACAGGAATTTTCAGAACGCAAATAATCTTGTTAATGTTGAAAACAACTTTTATTTAAAACAGTAATTAGAAGAAAATTAGTTCAAAAGATTTAATCAATTTTTAAAATTGACTGTGGTAGGATATTGCACTTGCAATTACATCCATTTAAAGAAAGAGCAGGAATGATTTCTTAGACCTAATGCCCTTCAAATCTCCATTTTGAATGAAAAGTGTTTAAAACATACAAGTACACTTTAGTGTCTAATCAAGTAGATTTGATATTTGTGAATCTTATCCTAAATCTGTTATTTAAAAAAATAATTAAGCTTAAACTCTTTAAGTCACCTGCCTCTGGGCTTGGTAAGTTCCTCAAAACACTTGTTTGAAGTTATTACAGAGAATTTGATTATGTGCAGAAGAGACACGGAGCAAGAAAGGAATGAACGTATTTTCTTGCCAAAATCAAACCAAGCACTTCTGAAAGCAGTGCTGTGTGCTAGCAGTTATCTATCTCCATGCTGAACCTTTTTAACTGCCTTGATTTGACCGGACATAGTGATCAGATACCAGAGGTGGAGGAGGAGCTAATTCACAGAACTGCATCTTAAGGGGCAGTTTGTAGACTTTCTGCATTTATCCCCTGTCGCCACTTCTTTAACTACATAGAGTTCTGAGCCCCAAATTTGGTAGTCTTACTCTTAGCTAAGCATATATTGAGCCAAAATTATGTCAACCTTGTAGCAGCAGTCTTACCATGGTCCCGCCCTCATGACAATTTAAACATGGCTTTTCTCCATGTCTGTTTGAAAAGTTTGTGATAGTCAGGATATGTATCTGAACCTAAAACGTATAACACACAATCTAATTTTCAGCCAGTGTAATGCTGAAATCCTCTCTTTGGTTCCAAAAGAAACCACTTTATACATTTTTCTTTCTTCCTATCTTTCTATATTATGTATCAAAAGGTGATAATTTATTAGGCCTTTCACTGACCAAGCTTCTTTATACTTGCTTTGCTCCATTAAAAAAACTTGAATACAATTAAGGAATGGATATTTAATCTGATCAATACTGGAACATCTAACATAAACCTGCAAAGAAAAGGGTTATAACAGAGATTTTAAGAATTACATTGAGGTGAAATACTGTAAGAATACAACACATGGAAGAGTTTGATTCTTCTTCACTTAAATCTGTGGGAAAGTCACCTCTGAGTGGGATAAAACAGCCTTTACTCATTTTCAAATCAAATTTCCAGAGAGTAGTAGGGTTACAAATAGGTGCCACCTCTAAATGAATGTTTATATCACAATAAAATTTCACATCTGTGTTTACACACTCCAGTAAGTAAGCTAATGTCAAGGGCACTTTTGCAGAAAATTATTAAATTGATAAACTGCTTCAAGATCCTAAGCACTAAATAGTCAACCCTTTGCCATAATATATGATTTACTATACAAAAAATCACAAGTGTAATACCTTAGAAAGTCCAATGGGAAAATAACAGCACAAATAGGAAACAACTGCAGGCCTGTAATTTTGACTTTGGGAAGACCCAATAGAAGAACTGGTGTTGTACTAGGCAGTTAAAAATTCTAAAGACCTGGCCAAAATTACCTAAATAAAATGAAATCAAATTTAAATCTTCCACTCAATAAGCCAAAAGATCCATTTAAATAGAATACTCCCTTAAATATGCTTTGCACAGCACTGCAGGCTCACTAACTTGCAACTCCACAGATTAGCAAAGACACATACAAGGCTCAAAGGGTCCTTCTGGAGTGTCTTGACTAATCTGCCAATAATTTATGCACATAATAATAAGCAGTGTGCAATCAAAAGGAGGTTTCACCTGCATCAGTTTACTCAAACCAGATAGATGTAAGGTGGGCAACATGTAATAGCTTTCAGTATCACCGAGAGACTATCAATAGGGTTATAAATCCCTCATTATAAACATATGGCATCTACTAAAACCGGAACAGAAATGTAAAAGGACTACATAATAATGTTGCATAACATGGGGTGACAACAGAGGACCAACCAAGCCAAAACACAAACTGGCCACAGCTGAAATTAGAGACAGCACTAATGAATTTTTTTTTCCGTCCAACCTGACTGTGAGCCAAAGACATTTGGACAACTAGTGCTTCTTTGAGATGAACATTTTGTACAAAACATCTAACAGTATTTTGCAGGAATGGAATATATGCTTTTTGATTCAGTGAACAAAAATGTGAATGGAATATACACAGTCAGTATCTATCTATTTGCATAAAGTACATATATGTTTAGTGTTAGATAGTCTATGCTTTTTTACATTTTTTTTTGTAAATGTGATCATTTTTATAATCTGTATCTTTTCAGTAGACAACAGTTAAACCTCTGACACTTTAATGTCAACCAAAATAAACAGGAAGCTGGCTGCTAGCACAGAAAAAACCATGACATTATTTACAGCTACAGCTCTTTATCATCATGTGCGTTCCAGAAGTGGATTATCCAACTTCACGTTTCGATCAAAAACAGTACATACAGTTTGAAACCACGTGAAACAGTCATATAAGGGCCCTCTTTAAATGGAGTTTTTTCTAGCTTACTGTTCACAGGCAGGAGCTGTGCTTACTGTTCACAGGCAGGAGCTGTGTTTCTAGTTGTGACGGATTTTGTTTGTAAAAAATTAGAAGAATAGCAGCTTAAATAATTTTATCTGAAACAGATACCCACATATCCAATGGAGCTGATGGAGCAGGGAGCACGCATAGGCTGGATCACAGAATCACAGAATGGTCTGGGATGGAAAGGATCTAGCAACAGCTGCTTGACCTCACCTTTTCCACAAGGGATTCCTGTGTTACCCTTGTTAATGTGTCACATTTTTCATGTCACATTTTTTCCCCTGGCAGCAAAACAAGTAGAAAGAATGCTAAAATAGAATTTTGTAGAAGGATTCATAATCAACTTGGGAAAGGCAAGAGAATCAGAAATCAGTTACTCATTATCATTATTACCAAGTGAAAACATTTTTTCTACCATCTGCAGGATCTGTGCTAATTTTGTACTGTGTTCTTGTCTATTTATATTTATTAGAAAAGTGTTAACATTTAATTATTTTAAAATAGAATGCTTTTATTTTTTTTCCTTCTAACAGGAGCTACTGCGGGAACTAGTAGCAGAGAGCTGGGGTGAAAAGATGGTCAAGTTAAGTATGGCACATCCAGCTTATTTATTTTCATTTACAGACCTACAGTAATAAGGTATTGTAATTCCAGTTCTCCTTGAGTCTCTGGAAATTACCAGAGGCTGCAGGCCACATCTCCATTTCTATCAGAGTACTTCACTTTTGCATAAATGTATATAATAATTGGTATACCTCAGTTTATCCAGATTCTTCTAGTGAAAACCTGTGACTGTGGAAGTGTTTCTGTACGAACGATCTTTCTTATATCTTAGGAAGTATTTCCTGGGCATTAACACCATTTAACTTCATAACAGCCAGGCAGCACAGTTCCCTCACAGCTTCTACATGGGAGCCTGCACTGAAACCATTTGCTTGACATGAGAGAGCCTTGAAGCTCTAACACTTTGCTATAAGGTTAAATTTGTGCATTCCAAAAATTGAAGCATGGTAAGGCTTTCCAGTATTCGCTCAAGACCTCAGCTACTGAGAAGAAGAAAGACAAGATAAAGGAAAAAGTGAAAAATTCTGTTTTGGAGAGATATGGCAGAAAGAAATATCTGGAAAAGAGGGAAAACCACAAATGGTGCCAAAGGCAATCCTAACAATCAATGAGCTACTGGGATAGAAGGCTGGTCTGCAGGTTTAAATACCCTCCCAAAACCAGTCTTGAGATTGCCAGAAATTTAAGTTATAATCTCCTTAAAGAGAAGCAACAAGAAGGAAGAAAATGAGCATGTTTGAAGAAGGAACTAATATCAGAACTTTCTCTCTGTCAGGCAAGTGCTTCATGGTACTTGGGGCAGGCAATGAACACTTCACTGCTACCAGACAAATTGAGCTGCTAAAAAACCTCTCCTGCTCATATTTCTTCCCTTGCAGCTGAGTGCCTACTCAGAGTGATTCACGCCTTCATCTTGCCACATTTCTGGACAGGTCATTTACACTTGGTAGGCTCAGTTCCCCATCTATAAAACTGAGATAATGACACTTCCCCACCTAAGAGAAGTGCTCTGAGGACAAATGTTGGAGCAGTATTTAGGGGCAGCAATGTCAGAGCCTGTATGAATTCCTAAGGCAGAAACTTTGCGTCCTCTCTAAAAGTAACATACAAGAGCAGCTTTTATATAGACAGGATTCACAGTGAACATGAGATAGAAGGCTCAAGGTATTACGTTTACTCCCAAAACAGACATTTGCTATTACTTTCTCTGTATCTCTTTTAGGCTGTGGTGGTCCTACTGAAATAATTAGCTGCCTGCCACCTTGGCTGAGGAAGGCTGATGGAAAGCATCAGGAACTTCTTTTATATTTCCTTGTGCCTGCCACCAAAACAAATCTTATCATTATTGAGGGACCTGCTGCAGGAGCTATCTTTCCCTCCCCAGAAAGGACAGAAGGAAGAAATTCAGCTGGGGTAGCTGTCACACTACCAGACTTTACAAAAAAAGCAAAGGAGAACTGATTCAGATTCACGACTTCAGCCTGTTTCCTAAGAGATGCAAGATGAGAGCTGCAACTATGAGCCTTCCTTTGGAAGGAAGCTTAGCAGAACACTAACACAATAAGGTTTGCATTTTGAAGGCAAGGACCAGTGATTTACATTCTGAAATGCACAGAACATGACCAGGGCAAGCAGTGGCCTTCTGGGATGTACCAGCTATTAAAAACAAACAAACAAAAAGCCTCAATACAAAACCAGGAATAAAATATTGAAACACCACTGACTTTGACTCCATTCCTCAGGACCACCATCTTGCTCTTCTCCTGTTTCATGCATGTCCAGCACTCCTGATGCTCACCACCCCTGGGAGCTGCATCCACCTGTGCAAAGGCAGGTTACTGCCTACCACTGATTGTTAGTAGCTACTCCTCTCTGTAATAACACTTTGAGGGCATACAAGCTCACACATCCTTTCTTTCCATGGGAATTTGGGGAAATTTAACAATACATTGTGCAATGGAATCAATGTTAAGTGTAGCCCAGTATATTTTCTTAAAATGACCTAATGATATATGTTCCATCTACAGATGGTCTGGGAAGTGCCACAGAGACTGCTGAGGTGTACTGCTGATGTTTATTAGCAGTTTGCCACTTACTACTCAAAATAAATAGGCAGAACGTTCCCTGGAGTCAGAACACCAACAACACAACCAAGAGACAAACAAGTATGTTGACTCTGAAGCAGTGGTTACACTTTATTAGATCTGTCAGTAATTCTGTCACTCTACAGGAGGTATTATCCAAGCTCATGTAACCCAGTATCTCTGCCCCATTAATCCTGACTAACAAGTAGGAGGTGATAAGTGTTGCAACTAAGACACAGAATTAAATATAAAAATCTACATTTAATAAACACCATGCAGTTTACTCAGACACCCTCAAGGAAGGAACCTGGAGCCAACCAAAGGATAATACTATCAATTATATCCTAAATGAGGCCTGACAAAAAAGGTAAGTCATTTCTGCAGAAGCATAGATAACTGTACTCTGATGATTCTGTGACAGAAATGAGAAATTTTCTTCCATATTTTATTAGGAAAATCATAATGAAAATACAAGCATTGAAAATAGGATGATAAAAATATTTTTTATTTGTAGCCTTAAGTTAATCACCACATCGATATTAGCAATCTAATAGAATGAAGTCACAAAGTGAAAAATAAAACCCCTGCCATCTAGTTTTTGTTTTGCATATTAAATAGGATAGCTTAGGGGCAAGGTGAAAACAAAACTCCAAACATTTCAGATCAGTCCTGTTTGACAGCATTCCTGTATTTCTGAATGCCACTCCCATTCCTCTCTTCCTTGAACTTCATAAGGGAAGAAGTCCAAACAATCCTAAATAAAAAAAGGTTCCACTCTATCAAGAAAAGACATAAACTCTCACTACCTGCATGCTCTGTGTATAGCACATCACACAGCATGCTATCAAATTTCAGGAAAAAAAGGCTTCAGAAGATGACACTGTCCACCTCTCCAACACAGCTTTCCTTTTTCCTATCAGAATCTCAAGAAAGGTAAAAAATCCCCAAACAAATCCTCTTTCTCACTACACAGGATATAAAAGGAATGAGTAACAGCTCCTAAGTAAATTTAGTAAAATATGATTTCTGCATGGGCAGCCCTGCACCAGACAGAAGGCAGAGCAGAGGATTCCCACCACAACATATCTATGTATGGAGCACATCTGCAAGAGCATTCATGGCTAACCAAGAACAAAGTGACGCAGCAATCACAGGCGTAATCCACCAGCAAACTGCATCGAAATTGATATTGAAATTGATAGCGAAAGCTATTCATACACTACATATATCCAAAGGGATTGAAAGTTTTTTGCTATGGCAAGTAAGATGGTAATAAAATAGTTAACTGATGGGGCAAGTGGCATGGAGCATGGAACTGTGCTTGGAAGACTGATAGAGAGTTTGAACAAAAAATATTGAAAAATTCAAACCTGTGACGAGTTCTCTGATTTCCAAATCTGTAGTCTTGCGGAGTAACCGTACTAATGCTGGGATACCACCACAGTTTTTCAGAGCAATTTTGTTGTCATCATTTGCCTTCCCATATACCAAGTTTCTCAAGGCTCCACAGGCACTACGGTGGACTTCTGTCATCCGATGGTCCAATAGGTCCACCAGTAATTGTATTCCACCTTGTCTTCTTATCTGAAACAGGTCAAAGTGATAATCATAAAGTTAGGAAATGAATACTGGTACTAATAAATGCTATCCAGTGTGATTAAGCTGTGGTTTATGCAGGCTGTGGGCATGGTATGCTGGTAGCACTGCAAAGCTGCTACAGTACACTGCTTTGACTCCTTGTATTATTTTTACAGTGGCAACATAACTATACAATGACAAACCTGAACCTCTGTAAAAGCAGCCAGAGTTAGCAAAGAGTGTTGCCTCATCAGGTTTTCTCATGGTTCATGGAGGTTTGCTTTGGCAAGGGTTTCTCCTGCACTGGAGAAACATCATCTCCTTCAACAGTGTAACACATCACAAGCTACAGTAAAAACCAGAAGACTGTAACAAATCAAAAAAAGCACTTAATGTCATAAAGTGTTTAGGAGTCCTGCCTTACATCTAATTACTGCGAATGTGAGCAGCTACTGTAGTCTCAGGAAGGATATTTTATCAACTAAATTGGGATGAGCAAAAATGAAAGGAAAAGGAGGAAGACTGCACAAACTTAAAGACAAGGATCATGAACAAACTGTGGCAAGCTTGTTCTAATAAGATTAAGGGAGATTCTTCAGTGATACAGGAACACAAGTATTATGCATACATAAGGTGGCCTACAAAATAAATTTCTAATATGACTTCTTATATAAAATATCATTACAGAAAAAGCACAAAAGTATTTTAGGCAAATGATCAAGACGGTCAAGAATATCAATTCAATTTATTATAAAATCTGTTTCCAACAAATACATCTTTATTATTATCTGGCACTATTTGTTCCTTAAATAGTAATCAGCCTTGGATCTAATTTTAAGAAACCACACTGATTCACAACTAACATCCGAGCAGTACAACGCTTTAGCTTCAAGCAGGTTATACAGACATCTCTGTCAAAAACTTTCCCCATATGTGTAGTTGGCTAAGGCCCAAAGCAAGCCAGGCACTTAAGCTGGCCATTTTACTATGACGAAAAGGTTTTGAAATATTTGTGAAGCTGTTCTTGCATGGGCATGTGTTCCTGGGGCTCTGCAGGGGGCAGTCTTGAAAGACAGAAATAGTTAAACAAAGTACAGTCAAATCTATTAGGAATTCATGTTTCATCTACTAAATTAAAAATCTTTACGTACAACTGACATATGGCATTTCGTGGATGAAACAGTAGCTTAAACAAGGCGAAGTGCTGGGTGCTGTGTTACAGTCACAACAACCCCATGCAATGCTACAGGCTTGGGGAAGAGTGGTTGCAAAGATGCCCATCACTAAAGGAACTGTCTACATCTGGCTGAACAGGAGCCAGCAGTGTGCCAAGGTGTCAAAGGAGGCCAGTGTCAGCCTGGCCTGTGTCAGAAGTAGTGTGGCCAGCAGGACCAGAGCAATGATCACCACCCTGTCCTTGGCACTGGTGAGGCCACATCTTGAATCCTATTCAGTTCTGGGCTCCTCACTCCAAGAAAGACATTGAGCTGCTGAAGCGTGTCCAGAGAAGGGCAACAGAGCTGGCGAAGGGTCTGGAGCACAAGTCTGATGAGGAGCAGCTGAGAGAGCTGGGGTTATTTAGCCTGGAGAAAAGGAAGCTGAGGGGTCACCTTGTCACTCTCTACAAATACTTGAAAGGAGGTTGTAGACAGGTGGGGGGCTGTGGTCTCTTCTCCCAAGTAGAAAGCGGTAGGACAAGAGGAAACTACCTTAAGTTATGTCAGAAGAGGTTTAGGTTGGATATTATGAAAAAATTCTTCACCAAAACGGCTGTCAGGCACTGGAACAGGTTGCCCTGGGAAGTGGAGGAGTCACCGACCCTGAAGGTATTTGAAAGTTGTGTAGATATGGCACTTAATGATGGACTTTCTAGTGTTGAGTTAATGGACTTGATGATCTTAGAGGTAATTTCCAACCTAAATGATTCTAGGATTCTATGATTCACTACAAAGACTGAAAAATGATTCAGCCCCTGAGGTTCCAAAACTGAGCTATATGACATTACTCACTGCTAAAACAGAAGTTATCTCTCTTCTACCAGTTTATCTGGTATATTCTTGGGTTTTTAATAACAGCAAGACCAAAAAATAAAGCACTTGAGTAGTCAAAAAGCATATATACAGTGTTCAACTAAAATGTTTTAATGCCTACATAGTTACAACACAGTCTTGGCCTGAATGCTAAAATGTAAGTGTTTAAAGATGAACTGGGATATACCTTAAATAGGCATTATATCAGTACATCATGCCCAATTTTCTGAGCAATATGCAGGTCACCTCAAAGACTACAGCAGCCAGCACTATGTGAGGAGTGCAGAGATAAGAATAGACATTGGTAAAATATTTCAACTTCAGACAGAAAAGTTCACTAATCTATTTGAGAGTCTATGCTTCTGCTGCTGAGAGAAACCATGACATCTTTCAGTTTAGAAACCAGAAAAACAGGTGAAAGAGAAAAGGTGCTGCAATATATCTCACTGGTCAAAACTTTCCCTTGTGAACAGGATGACCTGCAATGAATCAATTAGCTCATTTCTGAGTGAGGAAAAATTTACCAAGTTTATGTGGAAGAGGTGAGGGGGGAGGCTTGTTTGTTTGCTTGGTTTTACAATCCATCACCATTTAACCCTCATATTAAAATACATCTGCTTTCCCTACTGACCAGATTTTCAAAACCAGCCACGCTACATGAAGAGCCACCTACATGACAAAACAGATGACATTTACTGAACAGACTCGGAACAAACATTTATGCATCAGTTTTACAAAAGGTGAATCAACCACTGAGCTTCACACTTCAACCTCTGAAAAGAAACAAGATCTGATAGAAGAAAGAATACAGCTAAAAAATAAATGAGTTGCCTGGTGCGATGCGTAATATCAGGAACGACAGAATGAAAACATGCCTGCTGATCTTTGTGAATTATATTTTTAAAACACAATATGTTGAATGAATATTTTAATTGCTTCACTGCTAAAACCAAAAAAAAATAAAAAAAGATTAAGAATGAGAAACAGTATTACTCTGTAGCAAAAATCATTCTGTGTACTGCAATTCACCTAGAGACTCAAAGGGCTCTGCCTCCTTTTGGAGAGACTTTGCCTATTGTGTTTTCCCCACTCTCCCTCTCGGACATAACCAAGTGGCATCTCAAGCTCCTCAGCACTTTATGGATGCTCTCAGGTGAAAGGTTTTGCTCTGCTCCTTTCTAACAGGAAATGTGTAGTTCTGACACATTCAGCCAGTATTCCTGAGCTGCACCTTCCCTTTTCAGTTGTGGTAGCTGGCAGCACACTAGTATTCAGCTCATGCAGCTCCTCCTCTCCCAGGAACCTGAAGTCAGCAGCAGACCAAAGTGATTCAAAGAGAGTTTCTTAAAAGCAACGGTATTAAATATTAATCTAAAATGCATTTCTATCAGAAAAAAAAATATGAGTAATACAACAGAAATGAAATGGATGTTATATAACACTTTACATAACTTGACAAAATTTTTAAATTTTACTGAAGAAAGATCCTATTCTTACCTGGGAAAGACAAGAGTTATTTTGCAAACTTTCTTTGAATTTCAATGCTCAGATTCTTGGCAGAGTAATTGTGTCATGCAGGGAGAGGTGAAGCTGATTGTTCACAACAGGGAGCACAGTTTCTGATGCTGTTATTATCTGGACTACTGTCTTTGTTGGTTTTGGATTTTTGTTTTTCCACAGCCCCTTACTCACTAGAAGTCTCACCCCAGCTTGTGTTTCCATCACATATCTATACAGATGTTTAAAACTATATTCTGCAGCAGGTTCAACTATGCCTGACAAATTGTGAGACTGTGATGGATGTCATCAGAATCTATTTAAATTGATGGAAATAGAGGCAAAGGAAAGGAAATTCTTTGTTCAAGTTCTTTATGGAGTTAAGAGCCACAGCTCTGGGGACAGATCTGACCTAGTGAGTCTCCTGGGGCAGACCTCAGTTGTGTTAAGTTAGTCATGGCTCCAGTGAATTCAGCAGCATTACTGCCAAATGTCTTTGCCAAGAATACTGGGTTGGGTGGATAAGCAGTAATTTGCACCAGTGGGGAATCAAATCCCAATCCGCCAAAGGACTTTTGATAGGTTCTTCTGTCTCTCTCCTAACTTGAGATGAAAAGAAAATTTCTAAATATAGTATTTATTGACAAGGCTTCTGCCTTGTTAAATCTAGGAGGAAAAGAAAATAGAATGTTGCCAGAGTTTGACTGCCTCCTATAAACAAATGGTTGCCAGGAGATACAGGAGATAATTCTATTCTCACATAGACCAACCCTAAAGTAGCCACTTCTGAGTCAAAAGAACGTCCTTCAACTCTGCTGCACAACTGAGCTTGCCCAGTCGTATCTGCCCATATCTTCAATGCATTGTTCCCTTTTCATGCCATCTCTTCTCAAAATAACAAAAAAGAGGATCAGACTAGAAGCATTAATAATGCTGGGTGCATCTGTGTTGTGTTGTTTCTCATGTCTCTCTTAATCCATGGATACCATCAATTTCTGAAAGTTACTTTCTTTTTTCTCACTGGAAATATTTTGTGTATGTCTTTGGAAAATGTTCTTAGAGAGCTGTTAAATAAAGAGCTATGTTCTTTCACATGTGCCATTATGGAGTGTATGGCAAACCCTATCAAGACCAGGAAGCTCAACATGCATATGTCTGAAATCATTCTGTTAAGCTTTCCTAATAAATTAGGAATCTATGCCAATCAAAGTGAAAACTGAAAGAACATAAATTACGTGAATTTTGCCACAAAAAAAATAACTCTGTGGAAGAATGCAGAGAGCTGCTTTCATCTGATGAATCATATGTTTTCTTTTAGTAGGACATTTTCAAACTTTCCTTTTAAAGCTGGCTCTCTGCCATTAATGTCATTGTCTACTTGCTGGTCAGAAGCACTTGCTCTCATCAAGTCCCATGATGACACAACACAGGAAGATAGGACAGGAAAAGGTATCACTCTCTAGTACACAGGCAGATAGAAGTGCACTCATGTCAACTTGATGCTGGAGTCTTCTCCTCTGGTATCATACCAAGCTTTTTTGCATTACATCTGAGAATGTGTTTTTATCTACACAATGAAAATAAAAAGTGAATTCGGACTCAAGAAGGGGTACAGGCTAGTGCTGGAGGCTGTGAAGATGTTAATAACGTTCCAAATAAAGGACACCTTGGGTATCTCATGCCAAGAGCTTTTGAAAGATGTAATTTATCAGTTATGAGGCTGACCTTTGATTCATATATATATATATATATATATACACAGACACACTTGATTACTGTATGGTTTTAGCATATGAATTGCTTGATAGATTGCTGGTTTGGATGTGTGGAAGGAAATGCAATGTAGGATGTGAAGGGTATGTAGATACCTGGAATGTAAGGACACCTGTTCTGTGAGGACATCTGCTCAGTGGTTGTCTAGCATATAGAGGGGACAGGAAAAGTAATAAACCAGACTTATTTACACAAATGCTACAAAGCAAGAGATGATACAAAAGACCAGGTCTGGGAGATGACTGCTGGATGGGCTACTGAAGGACGTGTTCCAAGACTTGGAGATGGTTAGCCTGAGCTTTGTTAACTGGTAAGGTGGGCACACAGGGAGGAATAAATGAAAAGGTCATCACAGGTTCTATGGAAAAGAGCATGCTGATGGGATGATTGCAAGGGATTGTGACAATGTGCCAAAATTATGGGATGTTTGAGCAGAAAGGCAAAGATAGGAAAAGGGAGACATCCAAATGCATGGGGGAGTAATAACATGAGAATATAGAGAAGGATGGGATAAAAGGGGTTGGTCATGTATAAATAAGTTGTGCTTCAGTATGCTTGTCCAATCAAACCCTTCACTTGATCACTGCAGTCTGTTTTATCTTCTTACTAATCCTAATTGCTAACAATCTTCCTGCATGAGGATGGTCTACATTCTGGATTGGTGTAACATTAGTGAATCTTGAGCTGGAATAGCTGATGAGCTGGACAGGAGATGTGGGAAAGAGCTATCAGAGACACTGGATTTAGAGCATAGATACTGGTGAGACCAGACTGAACAAAATAAAGGTAAGTGACCTCTCTGCCTATTGAACTATAGGAAAACTGACCCTGGAATCTGGCTATTGCTTGTGGCTTTGTAATTGAAGAAGCAAGTCAAAGCTAACTGACATTAGCTGTTTTGACTACTACTACATTTTTGAACCCTATTTTGAAATATATGCTGTAAAATCTGTGAAATAAAAATTATTCTATTCCTCCCAGCAGCACAGAAACTCTTTCTTTCAATCACTGCATAATGGAAATTGCCTCTTCCATCTCTTGAAAGGCTGTACAGACTAGAGTTAGAGATACAAAAAGGAAGAAAAGGGAAGCTTCAAGTTTTAAACAGTTTAGCCAAAGACTGTTAGATAATGAAGTACTCCAAAACAGCCTAAAAATACTGCTGTGAGAGAAAGCAAAACACCCTTCCTCTTCTATTTATACTCAGCAAGTGGGTATCTGAGATATTGTTCAAATTTTGCCAGTAGGTATAACTGGAACATCCTTTTCTGCATTTAATTCTGACTACCCTACCTTACAAAGTAAAATATAATGGAAACAGAAGGGAATTAAGAATAGGTGACAAAAATTGTTAGAGACTGACAGAGTGATAAAGTGTGTTTCTAAAATAACCCAATCTCCTCTTACCAGTAAGACATTAAGTGTTCCACTATTAATGGCTCCACATTCCTAACTCACAGATTAATTCATGGTTAGATGCTTACTTTCCACATTTTTCTTAATAATCACTTCTGAATAACTCTTAAGCCAAAGGAGGTGAAGAAAATAAAACAACAATCAAGCCTTTCACACATCATAGATATTAATTGCCACCTTAACTGACATAAACCACTGCATCATTCCCCACTTATTCTGTGGCATTTCTGTTATTACGAAAAAATGTTTCGATATATCAAAATACAAGTATTTAAACGCATAGAATTATTTTTAATGCCACTGTGTTACCTATGGAACAGAACGGAAAAATAACTGATCACTAGCATATGTGATAGTAGATGTATCCAATAAACATCAAATTAAAAGAACAGTTTAGGTCTTCTTCTGGAAATTATTAGTAATAATTGGTTTTAACGTTCTTAGATGATGGTTTTCTAACTAGAAGAGTGAGTTCTTCCTGTTTCACATGTGAATAGATTTGAAGCAATTCTGTTCATTGGAAAGAGAAGCTACAAGTGAGCTGAACCAAATGCCCAAGAATTTTTAAATGGTGGCAGGCAGAGCAGTGTTTGTGAGACGCTCTGACTACAGCCACCCCTGTTCTTCTCAGGCTCAGTGTTTAAGCAGATCAGTGTGCCCACACGGACCAGGGCACTACAGGAAAGTCCAAGGCTACAGAGCAACTTGACTGCACTGACCATTTTTACAGAGTAAGCACAGAATTATTAGATTTCTAGATTTTTTTGCATTTGCAAATTCTCTCCATTATTTATCTTTGTCTTGTTTACATTACTCAATGACTTTCATCTCTGATGAAAACATAGACTATTTCTTGGAGAAGAGTTTGGAAGACGGGCAGTGTCATTGCTAGCTAGTTTTGGAGGGCTGATTCTTAAAACTTAAAATGGATATCAAAGGGAGAAAACAAATCTCCATCAGAACAGAATATCGGAACAGTAGTTAGTAGTAGATCTCTTAAGATAAATGTACTAGTTCAAGCTTTAAGCTCTCTCCACTCTTTCTTCTGATGTGCTTATGGAACAGCAGGAAGACAACACAAAATGCACGTGACATTTATTACAGACAAATTTACCTGTAACATCACAGAGTAATTTAGTCTCATTAGCAAATCAATTTGCTACAAGTTTAAAAAAGTGCTGAGCAATTTTAGCTGAAAATAGAGCAGAATGTTATGCAAATTGCTGCATTAACTCCAAAGTCTAATTTGTTTAAGGAATCTAAATCAGGGTTTGATCTAGGCCCCGTTTAAGAATGGCCTTCTTATTAGGACTTTTCAGATCAGATACAAAGGCAACATAAAGCTGTGAACAGGCAAAATGTAAATAAATTCAACCACCAGTACATATATAATGTTCTGCTTGAAGTTAAGTAAGAATTGTTACCTGTGTGCCTGCATGGAAAAGGAAAGGGAGTTTTTTTCTATGTCTGTAGAAACCAGGTGGGTGTTTGGTGGAATTATCATGTGACATGTGACGATGCATAGCATGGGGTCAATACTCAGGAGCTTTACTTATGGGAGTGGGTATCTTATTTCTGTCTCTGAGTACAGATTTGTTTTTCCCTGTGTCTCTTAAGTGACCTCTTTAGATCTTGTGATTTGCATGTGGGGTTAACAGAAACTCAAAAACATTTTCTGAACAGGAGGAGACTCAAAATCATGTTCTAAAATTGCCCTGAGAAGGTATGAATAAATGTGCTGCTTCCTCAGTCAGTAAGCCTTAATGTATTCTGCTCTGTGACACATTTTGTTTTTCATGCTTAGTAGGAAGGCTATACCTGTTATAAATCAAGGTTTGTGATTTTATATTTTACTAAACAAATCCCTGGCTAGGCATAAGTTACCTAAAATTGTAAAATATTTTACCCTAAAACTCTTAAAAAACATTACACTTGAAGGACAACACAAGCATCCTATTCTAATCATCAAGGACTAGTAGGATAGTCCGAGTAACACTTCTAACCTGGGAGCACAGAGCTGACCTAAAGTGCTCACCTGACTGTGAAGCCATCCAAAAAGCAATTTTCAAGCCCACTGTTAAAAGCAGCATCTCCTAAATTGAACAGATTGGCACTGACCTACATTATAAACTAACACTGAGGAACGTATGTAATCAAGGTAAATACACACATCCCAAAGCCCTTAGAAGGTATTGTAACTACCTGATATTGATTTGGGGTCTTTACTTTTCAAAACAGTAAAAATCCCACAAAAATAAAGAAGGTTCATCACTGTGCACTTTATAGAAAATGTAATGGCAATATTAATTTAGAATGCAAAGACATTGGCATTACTCAAGCACTGATTTAGTAATGTCTGAAATTAAATGAAAAATTATGCTTAATACCAAGGGTGTGGATCACTTACTTTTTCATATTTAAAAAATATTTAAGTATTTATTTGAGAATGATTTTATTGGTGAAAAGAACTGACATATATACTTCAACTAAAACCATCCTGGTATTCCTACTAGTAAAGTTAAAAAAGATATAGAAAATTCAACTTTTTTTTTACGTAAAGAAAAAGTAGGTTTTTTTAAAAAGAAAGCAGTAGACCACTGTTTCAAATATTCCTACAGCAATAGACTTCAGTGTTGGATGAAAATTTCTGAAGCTGTACTTCTCTATTCAGGTAGGCATATTATTAGTGAGATTTAGTCAATGTGAACACAAATGCCATCTAGGAACAAGATGGGTCATCAACAGACCACAGAAAATTAATTTTTTTCTGTAATTTAAGCTCGAAGAACAGAACTACTGTATATGACATTTCCAGCTCTAAATGGAAATCCAAAATTATCCTTTTCTGATGCATGCTGTAGCCACCTCAGACAGTTTGCATTACAGAATAAACAACATGCCACTTCTCAGATTAAAAATACATCTACAATTTATTACATCAAGCATCATACTGCCCCCTGATGACCTTTGCTCCCAGGACATTCTCTACTGTAATTTAAACAAGAAGTATTCTCTTATAACTGATGCGTTATCCTTCGAAGAATCAGTCACATAAGAATTTTCTGTCCTAAAGTTGAAGTATTTGGGGAACCAGCTGCTGCCTCAAAAGCTCATTCTCACAACACCTCCCACCTTTGGTACGAAGTTTTGCTAATAGAAACTCAGGCACATAGCATTAAAATATTTGTCTAAGGCCACAAAGGGAAGCTACGACCTTCAATTGAAGAGTTTCAGTGCTGCAGAAAGCTACACTGCAGAATCTTTCCTCCATATGCCCAATTATGTGAGTTTTACAAATGAAGTAAAAGTCAGCACAAGTCAATACCTGCCTCATATCTAATGTACTTTGTAAGACCCACAGTACAAGATGCAAAATTAGGTATGTAAAAAGCATGTATTAGAGTAAATGTATGTGTATGTACATGCACTGGTTTGAGTATTTTGCCCCCCTTTGTCTAGTTCAGGTTCTCTTTACCTTACAGAACCCACAACTTTCTCTATTTTTCCTCCTAGATTTCCTACACTCAATGTAATAGGGGAAGACAGAACTTCATGCAGTATCCAGGACATGCGGACACAGAGAAGGTCCCAGCAATGTTCTCCATTTCATTCTTCATTGCTTTCCTGACAGTTAGCATTAAATAAGCCAATAACCTACAGATAATACTTTACAAAAGCTGTTGAGCATAACTCTGGACATCTTTTCAAATCAGCAGAACACAGGAGAAAAGCATACAGAAATGAGAAAGAAGAAAAATAACCACCAAAAATAGTGCCACTTCCAATAGACTAACTCTGCTTACCACCCTACGAAGCTTGTGAGTTGCAGCAGTTTTTCAGTTGCTTCTGGACATGAGAATAGCACAGTAGCAGTTCTGAAAAAAACTAACCTCACCAAAACGTTCCCCCAAAAGCATGTAACACTTCTTTATGTGGAGTAAGGAGTGTGTCCCTTTCTTCAGGGTCTTGCTTGGTTAACCGTGTGCTTGGAACATGCCTAATGAAGAGCACAGCCAGATCCAGGAGTGGTGCTGACAGAGGTGGGCAGAATGCCCACCCATTCCTCAGCAACTGTGCTGGCAGCAACAGCTCAGATATAAAGGGCTGATCTGGACCTGTCGAGCCATTTATCATTTTGCATGACCTAATTCTTTATATATGTTGAATGATCCTTATAGTGGGCATTACAGTCTCTACATTTCAGACAGATGAGAATGCAGGAACATATCAAAACTCTTAGTGAAACTAAAAAACTATATTCCAAATAATATTTCTAGCTATATATCACAGATCTAACGCATTTCCATATCTGCTTGAACCAAGGTCTCTAAAAGATAACAACCTTAGAAATGTCAGTCATTCATCAGTAAAAAGTACTTTTCTAGGATGAGAAGGAGGGAATCTGGCCCATGACCAGTAAAAAATGTACAAAACTTCAGACTTTCAAAATGGATAATTGTTAATACCTTGTTTTTTCCTTTATCCCTTCTGTGGTATGAGTCATACTCTGAGTTACACCAGTGTAAACCCTGGGAGAGCAGGATTGACTTCAGCAGCATTGCTACAGATTTGCTCTGATATTGCATTAAGTGACTTCAAGTAACTTTCTGCAGTGGCTGGACAGACAGGTAGCATTCTTATTTTAGAGATCCAGGTGTTCTTATGCCTCTACAAACCTGGGTCTTCTGCTGTAACCATTCTCAGTAGTTTAGTAACAGCCATCTGTATTTTTAAACACATTTTGAAGATCAACTGATGGTCTTTACCTTACAAGTTTTATTTGGCAGGGCCTTTGTATCAGGACTACGATTCACACTACTGAGATAATATTGCTGCCAACCTTTTTAGTATAGATATATTAAGAAAGCATCAAATCACAGATATTGATATTGATCTAGGTTATTTCATTTCTATATATAGTGTACAAAGTCTTACTATGGCTTGCTGGATTATGAGAACAGTAATAAAAAAAATATGCTTTACAATAGGAAAGTAATCCTCTGCATTCACACATCAGCCTAATAAATCAGAGAAGCAACTGGCAGGAGAATTATGAATAGAAGGAATCCATAGCACATACAATAGAACATTATATTTCTTGAAAAAGCTGCAAATATATTTATTGCCCATTCAAAATGTTGGAACACAACATTACTTATGTTAAATGACAGTCTTTCACTGTGTATTGCCCTTCTTTCCCTACCATGTAACATTTTCAAATACAAAAGATACAACTTTTGCAAATGTTTTAATACAAATGCAACTTGTTTTCCTCAGACCAGTGGAGAAGGATTCACAACACGGTGCAATGTTCTTCCTGCACCTGCTGGATACCACAGCAAGTAGAACAAAGGCATTCATTTGCACACATAATACTGATCTTTTTTTTCTCTTCACCTAACTGCATGGAAAGCATTATCACCAGATACTCATATCTGAGTTTTTTGGCTAATTTATTTTATTGCCTAAAATTCTCTTCTATGTGCTTATTTGGACTGTCCAGATCTGAAAAAGATAGAAACCTTTAGCCAGTATTCTCATATCCACTGAGGCAGATACTGTAGGAAAGAGCCCTAAACCCAGATAAACATGAGGTCTAGAAGGTTCTTGTTCAAGACCTCATTCACTCCCTTCAGTCAAGAAGACTAGTGCCAGCACCCTAAACAGCAGCAGAACGAAGATCAAATTCTGTATCCCAAAGATATTTGTGAACACTGATAACAGTTTGCAGGGTAATGCATAAACAGGACAGCCCAAAGGGCAAGTTGCAATTATCCATATGAAACACAAATATCCATTAACTGCCATTTATTTATTTATATTATTATTGACTATTTGTTAGTATCATAGAAAAATCTTCAAGAGGAACTTCTGGAGAGAGTGGGAAAAATATTGTCCATTTGGTTATTCCCTAGAGAGGGAATAACTGGACAGTGGGTGGGGAGGAACATGAAAGCAGTGTAAACCAGTGTGCGGGAGGAAAATACCGACAATATATTCTCAATATTAAGTCCACCATTTTGTAAAATAATGTTTTGAGTCACTTTGTAAATTTGTTCCATTCAGTCTCTTTTCAAGATGAGATAGAATGGTAAGTTACAAAACGACTGAAGACAGGAAGGCAAGCAAAATTTCTAATTTTTCCTTATCTAGCATTAACTCAAAAAAACCCAACCACAACTAGATGTTTCATTACATTTATGAAATAATATGCTCTTGTTTAATTCCTTTTAAAATCATGCCACTTTACAAAACTGATTCTTTATTCCCAGTTGAGGCTTTTTTCAAAAGGAGTAATTTTGAAAAACAAATGCAATAAACCCAAAGCATTCACTGGGATCCTTAGCAGAGCACAGGATTAGAAGACAAGAACTGGCCCCAGCAATCCACCACTATGTTGCTGTGCAGTCTTCAGTTAACATCTTAGCTTAACACCTAAATCTTCCTTTTCCTCTTTTAACCAAATGTTACTCCTCTGAGGCTTGCAATTAATTCATTTATTGAACAACTGGAAGATTTTCCTAATCTTAAATCAAGTGACATATATGCCAGGTATACAGTAAATCATTATTATAATTTAGGCACAGTCTCCTGGCAAGGAAATTAAGAATAGCTGTGGCTTAATGACCCCAGAGGGACGCCAGAGTGTAAAATGCCATTTCTGTGCTACAGAAGGCATAGACTGGGGGACATTGGATAGCACACAGTGACAGTCATTAATACTCAGTCTTAATCAAAGTAAAGACTGTGCACAAAACAGACATGCACTCTCTCCTCAGAAGAGATAAATACCACAAAATGGTAGCGCATAAGTAAAGTGGCAAAACTAAACACAGGAATGCATTCAGAAATGCTTTTGAAAATGAGGCTGTCAGTAGAGGATTCAATTACCAGACAAGGTAAGCTACTATGCTTTTTTCCCTACAAAAATGTGAAAAGACTTACCACTTTATATCTATGTTTCTGGACTTTATTAGGAAAGTAAAGACAATATATTAGCAAGAAAAAATCAGAGTGGTATGTTCTCATAAACACTATTTGGTAACTCAGTGTTGGCTTCTAGTTTGAGAGATAAACGGAATTACAATACCTTAATGCTAGTGAATGAAACCAGCATTCTTCTAAATAATAAAAATATTTTAAGACCATTAGGAGTTTAGGTGGTCTTAATGTGTTAACATAGATGTTAACATGGTCTGTGTCAAGACCAATGCAGCCATTTCTGCCTCACTTGTTTTAGTTAATATTAAGAAGGAAAAATGTTCAGCCACAACCTTGTACTATAGGAAATAAATTAGCGCTTCTTTGATTCACACAATTCAAACTAAAAGAGGAGAGAGGGTATCATGGACATAGCATAAAGGGACACCCAGAGGAGACATATTGGGCACTTCAAACTGGCACTGTAGTTACTGAAATGCTACCATAAATATTCTCTTGTACACCTATTGCTAGAGAAGAGCTTGAAGTGCAGAAAGCATTGGGAGAAACAAGCCATTTATATCTGCCTGCCTTAAAAGAGAAACAGAACTCAAGCCATTGATTGCTGGAATAAATAAAATGGAAGGGAGCAGAGTGATCATGAGTGGTTACACAGGTCAGCAGACGGGATCAAAAAGGTTCGATTCAAAAAAAAAAATAAAAAGAAAAGAGCAATAGCAGAAAACAAAGGTTGCTTTCAAAAAATCTGTGGAAAGGTGAGACAAGCCTTAGTTAGTATATCCAAGGGATGGGATTTTGATCATAGGTAAAAAAGGGCTTTGCTTCTATAAATCAAAAAAAGAGGATTCATCTTTCATCCATTCCATCCATTTACAAATCTTCCAACAGCCTAGAGGAAAAGACAGCTTCAGCCCCCATATCCCACCCCAAATTAATGGAACTGCAAGAATGCCAGAAGGTTCACAGTGCCATAGGAATGGCAAATGCCTGCCCACAGGAAGTGGTGGAAGAGGAAATTCCTTAGTTTGCTGTGGTGAATTAATTCCTTGGTTCGCTTTGCGCAGTTCATGTCCACTGCCTGACATATGAACAAGCAGCAGTACCATGTTGAAAGGGTTCTGGGCACACTCTGAAAAACCCTCAGTAGATGTAGAAACACCTTTATTTTAATGACAAATGACTGTGAATGATGAGTTTCAGCAAGCTGAGACAAGAGATGCTTTCAGCATGGAATCATTCAGTTTTTAGAACTCCATATGATAGTGTTGGGACAGATACTTTTCTTCTGAAGGGATTATATGGCAATGCTCTCCAAGACAAAGAGGAAAGTGTCCAATTCAGCAGGATTTATTAAGGATGCAAGGGAAGGCTGCAGGCAGGACAGTTCAGGAATTACTGTTCTTTTACTCGGCATCTTTGCACTGTTTTCCTGAGAGGAGGATCTCAAGTGTTGTGACTTTGCTGGCAAAAATTAATTTCTTAGCTTACAGAAAGCAATCATTGGTGCCAAAAGCCCTGAGTGACCTGTTACACCTTTGCAGCTGATGGCAGGCTGCCATCTTCCATGAGAGCAAAATGGTGTTGGCGTGTGAAACTGCACAATTCAATCCCTTTGTATGGTGACCTCATACAAAGGAGAAGAATGTCATTACAGGAAGAAAAAATGCTGTGGAAGAATGACTCCTGTGTTTAATAGAATGTGCTCTTTTAAATAAATGTTCTCTGCTGAGTATTTTAAAATGCTCCTCTTTTCCTATATCGCCTGTCTGTTCCTTCTTGGCATCCAGGAGCAGCTACTCTGGCTCTGCTCACAATTTCACCATTGTTGGTGTAAGAGCCCTCTCCTGAGGAGAAAATGCCATCTGAAAGGGGCTTCTTGTGCTCTTCTGCCTGATCGGCTTTTCATTTGCTTTCAAATATCTGATCAAACCCTCTTCTCTCCTTTCCTTTTGCCTTTTAGTTACATTCTTCACTGTCATCAGTGAAAGAATAATTTATATAAAGAATTACTGAAGTATTTTGAGATTCTGAATTTCAGAATTATTATGCCTATGTAATGGGCTGCCTGGTAATTTTTACAACTTTTATCCTTCTGCCTCCCTATGTCTCCTTTTAAATATGTCAAACCTCCAGTGAGGACTGGTCACTGTTCAACAGGAGATGACAGATCCAACTATCAAACATTAATAAAATAATCCAATTTCTTCAACTCCCTTCTAATGTCTCCTGCACCACCTAAGCACCCAGCACAGGGAATAAAAGTAGAGAATGAGAAGCACTACTGAGAGCAGATGTAGCACCTGCCTTGCAGTTAGCAAGACTTAAAGGGACTCAGAAGCAGCATTTGTGAAAAACTTTCAGACAAGAGCAGCAGTTACAATCATACTTTGAAATAAAGACTAGCACTAAATGGTTTTGAGCAGCATAGAAGTGGCAGCACCTGCAAGAAATAACACCACCATCTTTATTGATGGTCAGTGTTTATTGCATTTGCCTACTGCTGTTCTGCTATGATCAGGGGTGGAAGGGGAAAAATAAAAATTCTACTAGAAATATAAAAACTAATTCACTTCAGAAGGTGTTTTTTTTTGTTGGTGTTTGTTATTTTTTTGTTTTGGTTTTTTTTGTTTGTTTGTTTTTTCTTTTTTTTGGTTTTTGTTTTGTTTGGTTTGGTTTTGGGTGTTTTTTTGTGTGTGAAAAAGTAAATGACTTCTGATACCTTAGTATCCAGCCTGGGGCATCTTCACACAAACAATTACCAACTTTTCTTGAAAGTTCTTGAAGTCAGACCAAGGCTTTTGCAGACCTCATTGCTACAAAAGACTGAGCAGGACATTTGCATAGCAATAAAGGTACATTTAGGGTGACGTCACCCAATTTCTGTATGCCTGTGATCAACATGTGCTTTAGAAATAATACCTATCATAAAGAATGCAGTCATGAAGGGAAAAATATCTCTAGTTTCCTTAGCCAGACTTTTTTGACTGAATATCTTTTTCATGGTTGTTTTCTGTAGAGCATTTCCACTTCCTTTTTGGGGGGGGGAGAGAGGAAGCAAGGGGTAGTGTTCCACATTTCAGCCACAGACATTGAAATATTTCAGAAGAGGAAAACGAATTGGTAAAACCATAAAAGGTGCTGCGAATCTATAAAATTCATATAGTGACAGCTGCTATTTTCTATTTCTGTCAAAATTTCAGCTGACCCTATTCCAAAGCAGGAATATAAAGGCCTACCAAGTATATGACCAGAAATTTTATACATATCCCACCAAATTATGAGAGTACGACAAGTTTGCCACTACACAAAAACAAAAATGGAAGACTGAAACAATGGTCAGATTCAGAGGACAGATCATTAATCACCTTTTTGGTAGACAATACGGTATAAATCATGCTTAAACCAACAATAATTAATTAAAAAAAAAGTATCTCAGTATGTCTTATTTCTAGAAACTCTGGATGAAATAGCCATTAATTGCAGTGTGACAATGTGATGCTCCATACTGGTAAAACAACTTATTTTTTCCCGTCAAATAACTCCAGAGTTGAAACTTTAACAATTGCATTACATTTCAAATTCAATACAACCAGGTAAATAAACTAAATTGTTGTATAATATTATTCTTTCTCTGTGTACATGTTCAAGTGTACAATACAGATTTACACTTAATGAATTATTTAGTGAATTCAATTTGGTTTTTCCTCAGTGCCTGTCAGGTGTGTGAAATACCATCAGAATTCTTAACGTGCACATTTCTATGGTAGTCCTTTCTCCAGTGTTTGAAAGAACACCAAGAAAGTATTTTTTCTTTAGTCCAAGTCATCTGCTATGTTAAAGCTAGGTATTTGTTAAAGAGCAGAGTTTTCTGTGCTTCAAAAGAAATTAAATTCTTCCTGCTCTGTAATCTGAGCAAGTGATTGCAAGAAAAACAGAATGTGTCCTCATGCTTTTCTTTGCATCTTGGTGTAAATTCAGTAAGAATCGGAGATACCTGCTGTGACATTCCCTTTCTAATGGGATTTTGAACTCTCACCCTGATTTAGTGGAGAGCTCAAGTACCCCCTAAGTATAATATGGAGCCATTTGGATTGACCATTTGATCCCAAAAAACAAACACAGAAACTGTTTTAAGTGCTCTTCTGAATAATGATCTAAACACAACAGGACTTACCATTAAATGATACAGGTTGGTAGACAGATACAAATAGAGATAAAATAGTTTGCTAATGTTATATGCTTTAGTCTGAAAAGCTCCACAAAGCATTAGAAAAGCATATATTACATCCCATTTTTTGTCATCTTATAAAAATCCAAAGTACCAGAAGTTTGAAAGCATATTCTCACACGAACTGTTTCAAAAAAAGGATTTGGGTTTGTTTCCATAACAGTTAAGGTATTACCCAGTGAGGAGTAGATCAAAGTCCTGAATAATAACAAATGAAGTGGAGGAATCCTTGTTTTATCTGTTATCCTCTTTCACAAAAGAAACTCAGAATGCTGCCTAAAGCTCTACTGGTTTCTATATTACTTACTTTAACCCTTCCAGCTCAGGAGCCTGAAGCACGCAAAGGCTGATGTTCTACTGGGATGGGTGAAATCAACAGATGCCTTAAGATTCTTAAGATTTGTAGCATATAGATTTTCAATATAGCTGTATAGTTTCTAACACTTTAAAATAGCAGTTAATAGTTACTAAACCCTCTTTCTCATGCTTTATATCAAATTTTTGAAATTCTTGAATTTTTGTTTAACGTTCTTTTCAAGGAAAAAGATTTTGGCAAGGACACCTTGTTTGGGCACATACTTAGAAAGATAGAATAAAATATCACTGTAGTCAAAGCAGAAGCCCAGAAATCTTAGAGAAGCTCCAAAAGAGGCATGTGATGTGATGGTGATGATGGTGAGGAAGTAGGGGGTTTTGAGACCTCCGACTCAGTTCTGGGGATGTGTGCCAAGAGGCAGACCTGAGGGAAGCTCTGGGGTCGGACAATTCTTGGGTTGGATGTATCCATTAGATATGATAATTAATTAGTGTTATAAATTCATAAGAACCTTATACTGTACTGTGCGCTTATGTATTCAACGTACCTTTAAGCACTTTAATTAAAGGTCTGCTCTCTATTTTATCTACACCAATACTGTCTGGAAAATTCTTTTCTTCCATTTTAGGCATCACAAAAACGATCAAATCAACAAGAATCAGACGTCTTTTTCCCTAAATGGTTAGCAACAAAAATCAAACCATCTTCTAACCTCAAATGCGATAGCTCTCAGTCTATGGTGAACTGGAGGCAGCAGAGATTGTACAATGAATGAATTGCTCTAATAATTTAACTGCTTTTCTCAGAGATTAATCAATTCTTTTACTGAAAAAATAATTTTTGAATAAGGATGAGAGAATAGCAGAGGGAGAGAATGCAGTTAAAATTTTCAGTGATACCTGTACCAGAATTCTCTTTTCCAGTGCACAAACATCCTTAATTTTAATATTCAGGTCAATATTTTTTATTACTATTTCTAAGATGTTTGAGGTGATGTATGCAACAAGTGCAGTTCTGCCAGTGCCAGCAGACCACACGCTTACTCACTTAAGACCTTCCTCAGCATGAAAAAGCCTGGAAGGGAAAGCTGCTATAGCCAGACAGACCCACAGAGTGGTATGTTCTGAGGGTGAGGATAATGAAGCACTAGCAAGCCAGCATCACTGTACAGTTCTGACAAGTGAGCAATAGCAGACCTTGATCTCAGTTTACCTCTACATGCCAGGCTAAAAGATGCCAGTACAGCACAGATTTATGTGCACACCACATGTCCCTGACTAGCAGTAAGTCTGAGAGGGCCAGGGGAGGCAGCTGAGGCTGGTAACAGCTTCACTCATTCAATTTTAATTGACTGCTGTGTGTTTGTCAAATCCCTCAGAGCTGCCTTCCTTCTGTTTCAACTTGTGCCAAAAGCTGTGCCAGTCCCATTAACCACAGGGAGCAAGCAAGCAAGGAATACCTATCAGCTGCAGGTACAGAACAAAGTCTATATTGCTGTTTGAATTGCATTTTAGATAGAATCCACATTGAATTTCAAGTTCATAATCCAATGATCACTGTTCAATCTGCAAACCCAGTGAAATCAGACTCTATTCACGCAATTATACGTTAAAGGAGGCTTTGATTCAGAACCTTTTGGCTTAATTTTCATCTTCTGTGTTTGTACTTAGTGCCCAAATGTCTCTTTGAGAATCCTAAGGAAATGCCCACGTTACACTGAGATCAAGACTACACCACTAGCTGATTACTGAACAACTACTGATACAGTGTTTAAATGGTATGCAGTCAATCAAAATATTCCAAAGAAAACAAAACAGTGAGTGACAACAATATTTTACGCATTTTTCACTTTCTGTAATGGTAACAAATGACTTAAGTGAAAACTTGAATAAAATGGGTCCAGGGTATATATCCATGATTTCTCTATTAAGTTTTTTAAAAGCATATATAAATAACTGGCAATGATAAATGGAAAACAGCAACACTGCTGAAAAAAAGGTTTATAAATCTTACCTCTGCTTTTATTTTATTGTCTCCGAAACACAGGTGTTGTAAGTAGGCTGCAGCATTTGACTGTACTGAGGGAAATTGGTGCTGTAACATCTGTATAACTTCTGGAAGCTCTGGATCCCGCCATCCGAACTCTCTGTGTGAAAGCAAACATGAAAGATTCACCAAAAATTCTGCTATTAGTTCATAAATGTGGCAGCAGTTGGGTCAACAAAGAGGACAAAAATGTCTAAGTAAAATCTTGATTTTCCCCCCACTATTTTCAAAGCAAACATTAAATTAAAAATAGAGCTATTTTTCATTTTAAACTTCTCTGCAAAAAAATAATCATATATATGAAGTATAATTAGAAGAAGTAAGTTCATGGAATTAGTCCTCTGACTGATAATTTTTCCTAAATAAAATGGTTTTATGAAATTTTAATGTCAGAAAAGAAACAAACATGCCCATACCATTATCCTTTCTCTATTAAAATTAAAATATGGAGGCTAGAATCAGAACAACAAATGGTTTGCTATGAAATGCTAATCATCAAAAAGTTCTTTTTAGCGTTACTGCAATCTTTATGGGATATAAATTTCTATCTTATATAGAAAACAATGACCAATTTGTTTATTTTTTTCCGGATATGGTCAATGGAAAACTCTTACACATCTCTAGCCCTCATTAAGCAGGAGGTTGGACCAGATGACCTCAGCCCTTCTGTGATTCTGTCATTTTATAATTATATAATACCATCCCATGAAAGAATCCCATGAATCCAAGTACGTTGAACAAGTTCCTGCAATTTATTCTGCATCTTCCAGACCTGAACTTAAAATCAATATGTCACTTCAGGTAAATTTTCCCCCTCTGCATTTAGGGGTAAAATCACCCAGGAAAATGGCTTTGGACTTTGTGTCCCAAGAGGCAGAGATACATGCAGCTGCTCTGCATGATATACGTAGTTATCAAATGCCTTTTCCCCAAGTGCCATATAAATATTTTAACCATCTTTCATCTAGTGCTACATGTTTAGGCTAACAGAGGGGAATTAGAGAAAAGAGTGACTTGTGAGACAGTTCTTTATTGCAGTTACCATGATCACCTGGGAGCTCATTGTCAAAAAAACCCCACATGATCTGTCGCAGGGTCCAGCTATAACATTTGAAAAAACAGTCCTGATCATCAGTTCCCTTCCCAAATTATAGGGATTCTGCTGCACTGGGGCCAAGTATACGTTACGGAGGGAATTCAAGGTATCTCTCCAAGCTGCCCCAAGTAAAACTAAGCACACTTTCAATATGAAATGTCTCCACGACATTTCTTGGAAACAAGACTCACTTTACAATAATAATGAATTGCTACAGAACAGAGGAATTGTCTGTTCTCATGTGGGACATTTGCCAGACTGAGAGTTGTCATTACAGTTGTACCTTTATGAAGATTCAGAATATAAATATGAGATGTAAAAAATGTACTCAGAATTTCATCGGCTACTTATCTTCTGACAAAGCAAAAGTTAATTCATGATTATTTAATTTCACATTAAGCATTTAATATAAAGAGATCATGAAGAGGTAATAATAAATGACATATGGACTATTTCAACCATCAGAAGATATAAACTGTTGGAAGCTTCTACAAGAGACACCTGCATAAGTTCACAAAGATTTAAGATATAATTGATATGCTGAAAAGTTAGAGAACATTGTAAAAGGTATCAGGGAAGGCTAGTAACTTCAGCAGCCAAAGATTGCAAACACCACTTTTTCTTTGTATACCAGCTTACCATAACTCTGTTGATAGGTGAAAAGGAAGGGATTAATTGGTTAAGCACTTATTTCTGTTTAAGAACAGGTAGTACAAACTCATAAACAAACCATAAATTGCCAGAGATAATAGAAGGAATGCTATCTGACATATTATCTTTCTCTTGTATTTGCTTTCTTCCACTTAAAAAGGTCAATGCTTGCTAAAAGATTCTTCAAACCTATTAGACCTGCCTTCTATATAAATGACTCTCAGCAGAGCAAAGATGTCTTCCAGATTTTTTGTTTAAATAAAAACAAGGAATGAAAAGCAAAATTCACCAGCCTTACTGAGGACAAATGATCCTACCTCCACTTCATTCTCATTTTGAATCCTAGATGCCAAGTGCAGGTGTCAGTATTTTGGGGAAGATACAAAATACCAGAATAGAACAGCTTGTATGATAAGAGAACAAGGGAGAACATTAGAAATGAATTGTTTTACAGCAGATAACTACATGACAAAGTGTTGGAACTTCTGTCACCAAATTCTCTCCAAAAAGAAATTTCTTCCTTCACAACATGTGTATTACTTGAACCAACCAAAAAACAAACCAACCAAAAACCAACTTAACAAAAACCCTGTTTTGTGCAGTAATACATGACAACCTCTTCCTCTTGTCCTGGAATCCAGTTAAGAAGAGGTAATGAGAGGGCAAAAGGAAAAGGTCCCTTCATCAAAGGTATAGTTATTTTTTCTGAGGAACCTGCAGTCTTGTCATGGTATTTACATATGAACACAAGGCTATCCATACTCCCCTCTGATCTCCCAAAGAAAATTCAGCAAATGAGTGATGTATGAATACTTGCTGGAAATGGTCGTGTGCACATTGGATGGAAGTGGAAAACTGATTCAGGGAAGAAACCCTCAGCACTGAATACTGAGTTTGTTATGTAACCGCTTTTATGAGAGATAATGAACAAAGCAGGAGAACAAAGTTTAAAAATTTAGCCCTAGTATGCACTGTCATTTTAAGCAGATGGTCTCTAAGATGATTATATTTTTAGCAGTTTCTAAATGAAATACGGTAGCTATATAAAACCAACAAAAACTTCTGTCAACAGTTAAGGCTGCTTGAATAATTGGGATAATTTTAGCAGCCTTCAGGGTAAGAAAGACTAGTTTCTAAGGGTTTAAATTTTTCATTTGTTTTATACAAGTCTTTTATAGGTAGAAAAAAGTGAGAATGAGAAAAAGAGGTTTTTTTTTTAAGAACAGCAAGCTTGCAGCTCTATTAACATTTATTTATTTATTTTTAATTTAGTTTCATTATGAAAAGTTAAAAAGGCTCCTTAATGAAGTCAACTGGCAGAGATCTGGAGAAGGGAGAAGGGCTGTAACTTCTTAAAGACAAAGGCACAAAAAGTATCTGGAACATTTTGCACAGACGTGGGGGAACATGTATGACAAAAAATAAGTTTTAAAATAGAGAGCCAAACAAAAAGCAAGAGAAAACAACTAGTAGGGAAGTCAAGAGCTGGAATAAACTGATCTTTGACTGTATACCAACAAAGAGCAGTACTAGGGTCAGTATTTGATGAAGTGTCAGATTAAGGGAAAGGAGAAGGATAACGAAAATCAAATCTACTTTGATTTCTGTGAAACATCTGATACTGTGCCACATGGAAATTAGTTAAACAGGCAACACGTGAGGATCTAATCCCTAGTAAAATTGCAAAGTAGAATTAAGCAAAATTTGGAAGTGTAGTGAATATCCTAAACAAACGCTAGCCAAGCCTGTGTCCCTTATTAACATCCCCATGCTTACAAAATGAGGTGATCCACGCAGATGGTGAAAAAAGCCAGAAGGCTGGAGTAAATCTGAGGAGGTGCATGGCATTTTGAGAATGCTAACAGAGATCTGTGTGCTTGATCCAAAAATAAAGAGTAAGGAAGTATCTGTACATGCAAGATCTTCTGCTATTATCTATGATTTCCTTGGAATAACAACAATAATCTGCTCAAGTCAGCTAGAGGCTTCTGCTGGTGGGATAGGTTTTTTCACAAGAAAATCCCAACTGTGCAAGAACTTCACAGTTTCATCTTAAAAGCAGCATTTGGCGTGAGTTCCAAATACTTTGGCACGTTGTAAAAGCACATTTTTTTCTAGGAAGCATCCTCATCTGAGTAGACTGATCAGAACACACCAAGGTGTCCCACCTTTTTTCTTTGATGGAAACTATGTTCTAGGAATGTAGGATTGATCTCATTTTGAATCCTGCAGAAGGTTTCAGCTTGAAGCGGTGACTAAGGCAGATGTTCCACGGATTACAGCAGACTACAGTTCTGGGAGTGGAAGAGGACCCAAAGGGGAAGCTATATGTAACTGGCAATATGTATGCCTAGACTATCACAATAGGCTACATTTTATCTGTGAACAATTGAAGAGAATCAACAAGGAGCTGTACATGAGATACAACAACTCTGACATAGAAGCAGTAGCACATAGAAATCCAGGCTGACTTGGGTACTGAAAATAACGCATTGAAACCTGCCATCATGTCACATACACACATCAGAAAGTAAAAGAGATGCAGGCTTAAAAGAGATTGTTAGCAACACAGATGAGTGCACTGGCTATGTGGGATCACTTAAAGGTGCTGCTGAATACAGAGTATGTACTGCAACTATTTGCTTGAATTATGCCAGATTTTATTTCTTCTGCTACTGAAAATGCTGATGGCACACAGAAAAGCAAAAGCAAAATTCCTGTTATATCTATATCTGTAGTGATTTTAAAAAGGCTGCTAAATAAATTTTAAAAGCACAGGTCTCCAGCTGGTAACTAAGGATACTGATTGCTTCTGCAAAGCATTGGAGAAGCAGGTGTTAGGGCTCTGTCGACGCTCCAGCCATTGGTCACAGTGAATCTCACGAGAGCATGGATTCTTATTTCAGATTTACATTATTAGAGCAGAATATTCACATCTGATTAAGCAGCTGGCCCAGGCAAACACTGACACCCAGAGCTACTCCTGTCTCAGTAGCATTCCCCAAAGGCAGTGCTGTGAAGATGCCTGCTATGAAGAACCATATGCTTGACAAAGACTGAACTACCACCAGGCATTTGTCAAAGAAAGAGAATGCACAGTTTTCCAATTACAAGCCTGTACGTTTAAACCAGACTTGTGTGTATGTTCCTGCCTGTCTTAATACACATGTTTATATGTGAAACAGTCTTATACAAGTGAAGGAGAGGTTTTCATATATGAAGTGGTGCTCAAAGGCAAAGACAATTCAATCTGAGCTAAGGATAATCCATCCTTGATTTATAACTCATATGCATTGTGGCACTGCTAATGTCAGTCCACAAGACTTGTTCTGCTGAACTTATGTCTACAGAGATAGACCCTTCTGTTTGCTTCCTCCCTCAATTCAATAAATAAAGTCTGAAAATCTCTTTTCCCTCGTTTCTGCAAGGAGAGCTGTGAAAATGGTTTTCTGGTAGTACTGGAAAAAAACAAACTACATGTAGCTCAAGATCAAACACAAGGAGAACTAATCAAATGCCAAGAGAAGATCAAAGAACTAGCCCTTGTGTTTAAAGGGAGAAATTAACTTCTATTAAAAATATTTGTAAGGCAATATACCAATATTACAAGAATCTCAAGAACTTTATCTTGGTACATTCAAAAGGAACAAAGACAAAATGTTAAACTTAACTGGAAAAAAATCAAGGACTGTGATATAAAGTGGAAGAAGCCATCTAACATCTCATTCCCTTATTTTCTTTCTGTGACTCTATGACTGTTGGCCAAACACAAGAGAACATATACTCATTACACTTAATTTATTGTGAGTTACAGTTGAAGTCCTTCCTTTAAGTATTGTCTGCTTTTCAAACATAAATCACCATCATCATACATGGATCATCATAAAATAGATATGTCAATCTCTGTTCTATTCACCTTGCAAAACCTTCAAAACCCTTCACCATACTGTCTTCTCCAGTCAAACTTGGTCCAAGAAGTATACAATAAGAAGCAATTGATCATCTTCAGACATATGGTGACATGAACAACATATATCCAGAAAATGTAGTAACAGCCCATTTGGGCCTAATGCAACCCCTTCAGGACAGCAATGAGCCCTTATCAGCACAAAGCTCCCTGCACTTCTCTTTTTGTCCTTCCAAGAAAGATAAACCAAACCCAGACTACTGGCAAATTTAGGAAGAAAATAATCTAACATAGTTTAGTCTAAATTTGGAAGCACCAGAAGGGAGGACAGAGAAAATGCACTGAAGGTGTATCTTCTATGAATAAAAATGTTAAGTTCTAATGAAATGAAGACTATGTCATTGTTTATTCTGAAAACTGTATCCTCTGTGGGGTACTCCAAAAGACTGATGCACAGGCATCCAGCATCACACAGAATAAATGTAAACATCTCACTAAACCTGCACTTTCTGAATCTTACAAATATTCACCATTTGTTTCTTCCTCTAATGGAGTCCTTTACACTTTCTGAAGAGCTGTTCTTGTTAGATCATTTCAAATCTAGCACATCTGAATATAAAAGAGCTGTACAAATACCTGGCAATCCTGTCAAGAACCTGGATGCAGCTTTTGGGTTCTGACATTTTCCTTGGTTTATGCTTCCATGTGACCTGAACTAAAACCACCATGCAGTAATCCTTATACAGATGCATCACAAATGTGTTTTTTACAATGTATTTATGTCTGTTAATGAGACGCAGAGAAGGATGTGATGTGCCAGATGCACAGGATTCTTGCCTAGCTCTGTCAAGCAGAGATGGGAGATGCTCAGCATGTCCCAAGTCTTTCATACAACCATAAACCTGGGGTCAGGGTTAATGCAGTACTTCAAAAAATTACCTTTCCAATACAACAAAGGGCTAAAACTAACTTGTACAATGGCAAATATACCCTTCTGCAGTTCTGCCTTAGCATCCTTTATATGTTCTTTGATAAGGCATCACTCTTCTGATTTTATTACCTGTGATTTAGATTTTAAAATAAAATAACCCTAAGAAGTGAGCCTGTGAAGAAGCAAGATGAGAACTACTTCAACATAACAAAAACAGCCTGGAGCTGAACATTTTCATTTCAGAGAAGATTTTATGATGACAGAGTTAAGTAAGGATTATCTAATGACACTGGCCTGCATGATATTATTTACAGCTCCAGGTGACTGCCTTATATACAACACGATTATATTCACAGGTGTATTACTTGCTCAAGGTTACCCTCATTTCATTTACAAATGTCTTTTTAATTCAAATGTATTTATGAACTTTTATGAAATACTTTTCATTCTATTGGTACTAATCAATAAAAATTTACTTCTTTCACTCCCTGTAAGGGAGCTTGTATTTCTGATTCTTATGAAAAAAGCCATACCCTGTTGTAGTTGGTACAAAGTTATCTCTCCTCTAGATGGTGGGTTTGGAGCAGGGACTTCAGTGCTTTAGAATATCTTTAATTCTGCCATTTGTATTAATTGATTTGTTTAGTTAGTTTGTTTTTGATACAAAGTGGTATTTATCTTTTGGGGCTGTTGAGCTGAAACAGTCTTAAAAAACTTGTTTTGTCTTTTTCTCTGCAGGCATTTGCTTATACAGGGACTGCTTCTGCAAAGGCAAGGAAGAGCCAAACTGGGTAAGCTACCAAGATGTCTTCAAGCTGCCTAATTAATCTTCTTTTTCCCTGCTATGCATAACATTTTTCTGACCTCCTACTACAGAAGCTTAATACATTGCAGCTGTGAAAATATGCCAAGTTAACCCTTCCCTGAGAGACCAGCTTACACTTGGCCTCTCTCCATCTACAGGAGTTCACACGTCACAGGGCAGATTTCACGAGATTGGGAAATGTTCTTCACTGGCAGAACTGCTGTTACAGATGCAGATATGCTTTCCTCATGGATCAGAAAGGTGGAAATGTAGACAGGAGATTAAAACAGTACACAGTCCTAGGGGATTCCAGCCTTGGCCCTGTCATTGACTTATACTGTCAGACAGAGCCATTTACTTTAATGCCTTTCTCTGAGGTTTGAGAGCTTTTTGGTCCTCAGAGACCTGTAAATCAAAATTGTCTTTTTTTTTTTCTAGAACTACTGTTCCCATTCAGAGGGACCTAAAACTCTGTATTTCAACAACAGAAGAAAAAAAGCTTTTGAGGTCCTGCTCCCACCTAGCCATATAAAAATATATGCTTTCTAAAGAAAAAACTCCTGATTTTCCTAGAAAAATGGGAGAAGCACTTTTGAGATGAAGTTATTTATTTTCCCACATGCATGATAACACTGAAACATTGCAGCTATAAAAAAAAGAAAGCAAAAAAAAGCAGCAAGAACACTTAAACATTAGCCTAACAGCACCACTGCTAATGATTTAAACCACAGTCATCTGCAGGAGATAAGCCCAGAATTTGTCCTGAAACACCCACTTTGAAAAGCCAAGAAAAAACCCTACATAAATTCTAATACTGAATTAAAACAAATAAACAAACAAACAAAACCCCCACCTTAAAACAAAAAAAAACCCTCCAGATAGCAAACATTTTTTTTTTCTGACAACTAGATTCCTATTCAATCTTCTAGAAAAACAGAGAAACTAATTCTGTTCATTATAGCTGTACAACTATATAAATGCGCATGAATTTGATCCTTTCAAAGGGAAACACAGAATAATGGTTTTCCTTTGCTGCCCCTACTTCTGTTTTCATTAAGCATAAAAAACTGATCTCCTGCAAGCTAGCTTGATGTACCTCAACGTACAATCACCAAAACAACATAATAACGCAAGATACACTGGACACTCATGAGACGGAAAGTTCATGGGATTAATAACAAGAAAGTCAAATTGTTAAAAAATTGCTCAAATAAAAGCTGTTTGATGGAAGGGAAAGTATCCACCAGCAATGAGTAGTGATACTCAAATACTAGTACTACTTCCCATGCTTTCCATCTTCTTCAAAGCACTGCAGAAATTCTAGGGACCTCTCCTAATGTAATACATAGATATCATCATCTTCATACCAGGGATGGATAAAGAGAGACAGCGCTTACATGCCTTTGTCACAGAGGAAAAGTCAAAGAAAATGGCCAAAGTTAAAAGGGACACTATTAAATCCTCAGTCCTAATTTTCAACTCTCTGAACCCAGAGACTCTAATTCACTGTTAGGTGACTGCAAAAGATTTTCAAGTATGTAAAAAATGCAGAGGATCTGGACAGCATCTCAGGGGAGTGCAGGACAAGAAGAGACCTTTGGGGGTACCAAAGCCAATTTCTGGCTGCAAGCCTTCTGCTGTTTGGCACAGATGCTGCTGTGTACCTTGCTCAAGCTAAAGATGGTTGCTTGTAGGGAAATTCTAATCAGTCTCAGGTTCTGTTGATCCTAACAATAGTTTCATTTTATAAATAATAATAAAAAAAGATTTCTCACACATCCTTTCAGAAGTACTTTTTTTATTTGTTGGTATTGTTTCTAATAGAGTATTTCAATTTTGTCCTATTCTACTCAAAGCACCAATAAACACAACACATTCAGAGTACTAAGAAAATAAGGCAGTACTTCAGCACTTGCAGGGGGAAGCAAGTGCAGAAAGGATGGTTTCTAGCTGGGTATCTAGCATGCTAATATTTCTGTTCTCTGGGCCACAGGACAACCCAGAGAGTCTTCACAATGATACGAAAGCCAGCAGAAGAATGAAGAGTTTGTTAATGAACCAATATGATTGACAGAAAGTACTACCAAGTGCTCTACAACACAGTAGAAATCCCTGACCCTTGACTGATATATCAGCAACAAATGCAGACCAAGAACAGCGTATCCCAGCCAAAACCAGCCTAGTGTCTTACCTAAAGTTAATGTTCAAAAGCTGAGTCAGAAAAAGAAAATATCTTACAGGGATGATACTCAGCATTTAGTGCAGAAGTAGGCTTTAGATTTTAAATAAATATAAAATAGACATCTCACATTCGTTTTATCTCAGTAAAATGCAACATCCTTTGAATGAGGAAATCTAGCTCCTCCCTTAAGTTGCTGTTCTGTCAAGTTACAATTGGGACATAACTTTTATATCTGTGACAAAAAGAACGAGGCTGTAGACCATTCTTCACAGCATTTCTACAGAAATGTTTCCAGCTGAACTGTGAAACACTGAATGCATCTAATAAATTCATTGCAAACAATAATCATAGTAGTGATTCAGGGCAATTGCCCTTATTAACAAATGAGAGAAATACTGCCAAGTAGCTGTCATTTAAAAATCAGAATCAATATCTTAAAGAGGTCTTTGATTGAATATATTAAGGGAAAATATGTGCCTCAATCTATCAAAAATCTTTCCTCAGTCAGTGGAAGTACAGCTACTGACAGAAAAAGGATGAGTTACTTGTATTTTACTTAGTTGTTAGTTGTATGTATGGTACTCATTTCCTTGCAACATGTTCTGGGTGGATTTTTCATTTGATATACTGAATTCCAGTGCCAATTACTTTCACTGATCCAAGAATTTAGCTGGTGTGTGACATCCTGCAATATATTCTGCCAACAGCAAGAAGTACAGACTGTGAATTGCCTGCACCTTTCCCTTTTCACCTCAGAGCTAATTTCTTTCCAGACTTTTGTAATCTTTCCCCTCCTACTTCCTTATCGAAAGTAAAGGAAAAGACCATTCCCTCAAACTCTGAAACTATTCTTTCTCTGCTCAACTGACAGCATCAACTCCAGGTAAAAAATCCTCCTTAATTGTACAATTTGGTCATTTTAGGACAAATCTTTATGATTTTGAAATTCACATTCCAAATTGTTCCTGCAAATTCCAAAGTACATGACAAAATTCACAGACTTTCAGTTGTGTTGTTTGCACAGGAAGAGCTACAAGCGGGAGAAGTCTGAGATTTTTTAGGTTTGTGTCAATACCTGCTGTTCATAGGTTTTCTTCTAATGGCCAATAGGAATTCACATAGGAGCTGGTGTTCTTGACATAAGTTGATAAAAATGAAACTGATATCCAATTTCATTAAAACTCAGTGTGGAAAAGCTGTAGAACTGTTCTGCAACAGAGGATATTACATCTGGTGTTATTTATTTATTAGGGGAGAAATCACTATATAGGCTATTGAAATTATTTTTCTCCCTCATTTCATAAAAATACGTCCCTCTTCTATGGTTTTTCATTTCAGCATAAAGAAAGGTGATCATACAGTAAAGCCCTGTAGGCAACATTGCACATGAAGTTCAGAGCACACCACACTTCAGTTTGAGATTACACTTTTTAACCACTGCTTCAATTTATACTGGAGGCTCTTTCACTCTGAAGTCAATGGAAGAAATGGATGTTCAAAGGTGTCTTATGAAAAATTTCTAGATATGAATTTATATGCACAAATCAAATTACTGTAGTAGATTTTCCCAGAATCAGATACTAATTTACATTAAGGACAATGAACTACAGCCTTCCTTTCACACCCACAAATGATGTCTGAGATGTACAGCTAATATGGGTATGTTTGGAACATAAAAAATTACATGTTTGCTGGCATGGGGGTCAAGTAATTCTGTTTGTTTTGGTTTTCAGTACTTTATTGTAACTATGCACCTGTGCAGTATTCTAAGTGGTATTTAGTGTATGCGTCCAAGTGCGTAAGTATTTAGTTCTTCCCTTACTTAAAGCATACTAAAGACAAATGTCAGCTGGCTGACAAATATAAAAAATAAAGTCAGACACACACAGAAAATAAAGTCTCTATCTTCATTCGATACACAATGAGATCCAAAGCAATTTAACTTTTGTGGAGAGTATAAGACACCCTGATGTTGCAATCACTTCAAGAATTACAGACACATAACTGTCAAACTGGCAACCACACATTTCACTTGAAGAGTGTACATTTTAAGTAGACATAAAGTTAAGTATGTTAATTAGCTACTCGTGTCCATTGCAATTTCTGAATAGGACAACTAAGAAAAGTTCCATCAAAACAATAATTAAGAGGCATTCGGAGTATGCTTCTCATTGGCTTTGCAATATATTCATTTCTCAAGCTTATGTATAACCGATTACATCTTTTTTTTTTAACTTTTAAGAGTAAATAGCAAAACTAATTAGCTGCACACTATTAAGTTAATGCACATTTATCTACAACAATTCAATTCTGACTGTGAAATAATCTTTCTAGCCCATAATTACACTCCAGCTTAATTAGCATAATTTCCGCAGTACATTCTTTATTAAAGACGCTGACATAAGGGTTGTTCTTAAACACCAAGGATATTCCAGACAAGTAGAAAAAGGGAGACAGGCAGAGCTGCATTAAACACCTATTATGTTCCCAAGATAGTACACATAAAACAAGAGTATGAATTCAATACTATCTGAACCATCACAAGCATCTCAACATACTTTCATAGAAGATAAGCACAATACTTAAAGGACTTGAGATGTCCCTCAGCCACTTCACTAGAAGTGGTTCCACATCCTTAATAGCTCCTTTATCCCCTGTCACTGCATCTCATCGTCCCCACCAAGGGCAGCCTGCAGATTACTCATTATCCTATTCAGTGTATTTGATTCCTTCTAAAAGAAAACACATACAGTATTGCATCTCCTACATTAATTTAAGCACAAGCAGTCAACTCCCACTGAAGAGAGTCAATGTAGGTGAAAAGATAGATCAGTCTCCAGGCTCATTTAGTCTTTGGTTTGCTAGTGAGGATTTAGCAATGAGAATCCCAGCTAGCAGCAACTGGGCCTATTATAGACACCTTATTCCCTGGTTTTACAACACCAAACTAGTTTTCTATGGGCCAACAAGGACAATGTGTATGTAGACATAGGTGGATAATGGCACCGAGTACTGCTGTGCTTGATGTTAACAGTGAGTTTGGAGGAAAGGCTCTGCCTCCCTCAGGAACCCTCTCATTCGCCTTGTTTTTCTCCTGCTGAAGCCCACAATGCGCTGGGTGTCAGCATGTACCAGATGTACACATCTGTGCTATGAAAGGTCACCTCAACCACGACAAAAAGTGCCATGAGTCTCTCCTGACAGTAAAGACCTAAAATGCAAATAAAAAACCCCAAAAACCTTGCTTGTGTCCTCATCTAACCGTTTCTAAATAATGGTAGTTTAAAATGAACTGCTATCTGAAGTGCTCTTTATTTCTGTGAGAGATTTTGCCTGAATGTATGCTGGTGGTGAGGATGTCCTTGTACTCTTCCACAGCTATGAATGGTGAATTTCACCTGTGACGGATTACCATTTATTGTGTGAGACAATGAAAGACATTGAGTAAGATTTTCAAAATCACCAAGGTGATTTAAAGCTGAAGTCCTATTTTCTTGTAACCTCATAAAGGATTTTAATTTAATCGGGTTTCCAAAATGCCTAAGTCTCTCCTGACAATGTAGACTTCAGCTTTTAAATCACATAGGCACTTTTAATAACTTTACTTGCTCTAATTAACTTTTTATTTTGAGGTTAGTACTACTAGGCAAGAGCAAGACCAAAACGATCTCTGCATACTAATCAGTCATGGACTTCTGCAGCTGAGATGTAACATGTGAGACGTCCTAAAAATCCAACAAAAATTCAGAGCAACAGACACCAATAAGTCAGTTCTTGGAGAAAAACAAATTTGCAATACCTATTTCACTTTACTGCTTTCTGAGGAATACGCAAAAGTAGGCAAGCGCTGCCTGATTAGAATTTAAGATAAGGAAATGCATCACAAATTAGGTTCTAAAGGAATTTTTATTCAGACATATAAATGATGCATCAACTACTGTCTTCAGACTATACAAACACAGCCAGCTCAAGAGGTTTCAAAAGCACAAGGAAAATTGAAGATGCCCCGAGAAGCTGCTCTGCTGCCCATTCTGCCTTCCCCCCTGGAGTGACGCAGCCCAATTTTGCAGGAGTCTCTGCTTTGGCAGAAGCTGTGAGAGAGGGAGTGAGGCCATGGCCCTGGGCTGCTTAGGAGGATGTTCCTGAGGCAGGCATCTTGTTACCTCTTGTAAACCAGCCAGGTCTGCTTACAGTCACAGCTTTGCAGCTCCCATCAGTTTGCAACACAAGACCACGAGAAGTGAGACTTTTGTTTAAAGCCACCCTTTTGAACTGGAGTTATAAACATCAGAAATTAAAAGCTAGCTTGCCAGAAGTGAAGTAATAACCCTTTATTGAAGGTTAACTTTTCATGTCATAGTTAAGACCAGAATACACAAACAATAATCACATTTTCCAAAAGACTGAATTATCTTTGCTCATAAAATTTCACTTTAGCCATCTGTTTAAAATCAGGTTATCTATAAAGACAGTATGATGACTGAGATTATCAAAAGGTGCTAATGACTTTGGCTGCCAAACCACAAGGGTCTGGCTGTGAATCTTTGTTCGTCAAACTGCGCACCCAAAATTGGTGCACCTAAAATTACTAGCCAATTTTGAAAATCTTGATCTGTTAGGTTTGTCTTGTTCTTTTCCCTTGACAGTTATTTACCTCTGCCAAATTTTCTTTCTGGAACATTAGAGCACTGAGAAAAGAAGAAAGCAATTCAGCTTCAGCCTGCAGTCCTGTAGCTTTGAGTCAAGAGATAAAGAGTTATGGCTTGAAGACATGAGATAAAAGCAAAGCAATATACTGAGAGCCACAAACTCCATGAATTAAACTATGAAAAAAACCCCTATAGGTCAGGCAAAGATCATGCAGAGTAAGCACAGCAAGAGATGAGGAAATGGGAGGCATAAATATAATGTTATTTTTTCCATGTAATTTCATTTCTCTACATCTGTTTTGCTACCTATTAAAAAAGGCCCTTCTGAAAGGCTCTTCTGAAGGATTTTTGAGAGCTTGCTGTAAAAATCACTAACTCCAGGGCAAAATGTTATTTTCAGTGCTGCCACAGAGGTGCAGAGTAGTCACCAAAACCTGGATGTTTTTAAAAGGGTGAAGATCCAAGACAAAAGAAAAAACACATCAGGAGGCAGAATATTGACTCCAGTTTGTTAAACAAGCATTGTGTAAAAAGAAAATGAGAGAAGTTTAGTAATAGGCAATTTGTTTCACATGCCTAAAGAGGTTCTGTTTTTTCATTTAGTTGTCAGGTGCTCTGCCCTAAAAGTTGAATTTCCTTGGAACAGATTCCTCATATCCCAGTTCTGAGAAACGATGTTGACTGGAGAATATATGCACAATACATATCTAAAGAGTGGCTTAAGAAAAGATTCCTCATCTTATTGAAAACAGTCTCAGTGTATGCAGTTGCAAGAATGGTCAATCACAAATACTGAGGAGAGCCCTTAATAAAATGACACTTTAAGTCAGCATTTCACCTGATCTGTTACCACATTGTCAATAAAATACATGAATGCTTCTCACAGCTGAACACTGGGGGAGGTTTCATGACTCTTTAGCAAGTCAGACTTGCTCTTGATTTTTACTGTGATAATGGAATGACTCATCGATACCGAGATGTCAAAAGAAGGACTCATCTGTCTGAAAAGTTGGGGCTTACTTTACATACTCTCAACAGCAATTTAATGACAAATCTTGTCTTGAACAGGCCTTGGATGTGCAAACACTATAGCTGAATACTTATCTGATATGAGACAAATACTGATCACCAGACTCACCAATACCTATCAGCCTTTACTGCCATCTGTTCAGCTGTCAGATACCTAAATACTACTCACACCATCTTCCCTAAAAACATACTATAACAAGATAAGAAGCTTACATTTCTGGAGAATGCTGCTAGCCTTGTGAGGTGAAGTTACTAGCCTTGCACATTTAAAACATACCCACTGCCTGATTTTTTGTGGGTAGCCAAATGCCCATGATCTCCAGATAGGACAGCACTACTGCAGTTTCCTACACATCAAAGTGTTAAATCAAAGAACTATACCACAGTTCATTGTGATGATCCAGCATGATCTAAACAGTCCAAAGCCCCATTTGAACTCAGGAGAAGGCAAAAATCAGATAAATTACCCTCCTTGAGTATCTCATGCCATGTGAATCCCAGAGAAGAGGAGCACTCAACCAGGAGCCTGTTCAAGCTGTTTAACATTCATCTGGAAGGAAATGTGCATCTCTCCACCCAGACTGTGACTGGATTGGGGTGTTCAGCTCTTAGAGATGCACTGAGTGACGCAGCTACTGAAATGACCAGAGCTGTTTCAGCAAACCCCATTTCGTAGAGATAACAGCTCACGAATTTTTAAAAAGCAGTGAAATTGCTCTTCAAAAAGGGCATGGCACCCACCACTATGTAACACCAATGCTGCAGAATGTCACATCTCTCCCTCTTTTCCAAAACCTTTAGAGATTTTCCAAAGTAATTTAAAAATCTTTAGGCATTTTTAATATTTGTAATGAAATCCCAGTAATTAAAAATCCATGAGAATTCAAACAATTCCTGGAGCTATACAGGAGGTGGAGTACTAAGCAATAATTATCAATATTTTCAAGTGATCCGTTTTGAACCACACTGCATAATGGTGTTCCAAGGCTCACTACTGCTGAAACTCAGGTTTGGCCTTAGGAGTAAGACCATTCGGCACTCAGTAGTGATACAGCTTAAAAAAACTTCTGGTTCTCTGCGCGATTCATTTGGCAGTGTTGGAAGGCAAGGACTGGTAAAAGGACAATACAGAAAAACTAAATGATGGCTTGCTTTCTCTAAAGGCTTTGTTTAAGGTATATTAGGAGTAAGCTGGCCTTTAAGTATCTGCTGATATCTCAATTTCCATTTCAAAGGTTGGCATAGACATGGTAAGCAGACAAAAAAAAAAAAAACCAACCAAAAACAAACCCCACAGCCATTCTCCCTTCCTCAAAAGAAAACAAACCCCTTATATAACTGTCTACTCTAAGAACATTTCCTACCACTGGTAGATGAAAGGACATGGAAAAGAACAAATCATTTATGCAGAGCAAGGAGTTACCAGATTTTAACTAAGATCCAGTGAGAGAAGCAGCAATTAGCTGTGGAACACTGAAGTCCTGGGACAGCTTTCTGAACCACACAGGCAGAGGATGCTAAAGCTGTACCAGCAGCTCCTAAGACACAAGAATGCAGTGCCATAAAATACCCTCAAGAAGCACTGAAATGTGCAGCCAGCCTTGAAAGTGTGTGCTGCACAAAGGTTTTTTCAGTTAATCATTAGGATTTCTGTGTTTCCCTACGACCTTCTACACTAGGTTTTAAGTCTTTCAACAGAAAGACTTTGCATATATAACATTAGCTACTATTTCAGTAAAGGATGTGAAAGTAGCAGGGATGAGTTTTCTTCCCCCTTAAATAGCAATTGATCTTAGGTACGGATACAGAAAAACCTTACAAGTTACAGACACTTTTTTCTTTCTAAAATTTTTCCATGCACATTGAAACTGACAATTAAGAGTGCTAAATTTTGTGGAAATATCAGTACACTAGAAGATAATGAGGTCCAACTGTCTAGTCAGACACAGAAATAGGGGAAAAAATACAGCATCACCAGATTTACCATCAATTAGCTTTAAAAAAGGCACAAATATTTACACTGGAGATTAAGCAGAAGAAGTACAAACCCAAAAGATGTCTTTCTGCACCATTCAACTGGACCACGAAGCTTTTCTAACATATATTTAACATGCCTTTTCTATTTTATAGAAAAAAAAAGCATAAAAACATTTCTTTTAGTTTATATACTGATATTCAAATAATTCACATTTTTTTAAGCTAGTTCAAGGACAGAGAATACACTGAACTGGATGAAAAACTAGCAGCTCATACATACAACAGTCTTCACATTTACAAACACAGCAGTTTAAAAAAAAAAAATCTTTGCAATAGGAAGAAGGTCAAGCTGATACTACTATTCCACAGAAGAGCTATGTTCATACAAAGGATTCTAACACGGGCTGTTGACACTAGGGAACAAGTGAGCTGTGTCCTGCTTCACAAAACAAGTGAGCTAAGGACAGCCAATTTTTGGAAGGATACCACAGCTTTGCATTTGCAATATTTGTTAGAGTATTCTGAATTTAAAATTATATTAACTGTCTATTGTTGATACAGCACATGCTTATATGAGTTTTCTTTTATCATTGATAAAACAAGAGCGGCAATATATGCAACTAAAATCTCTATATCTTTTCTTTTAGACTGTACATACATTGCTGTGACCATGAATTCAAACTGGGTTTAATAAACTTGCCCAGAGAGCTATTTATTTCTTAAGCATTTCATAGCCCTGGTTATATATGAAGCAAAAATGCAAATATTTTCAGTTCGTGGTAATGAAATGAAAAGTCTGCCCATGAAACTTTTGCTTTCCTTCCCACTGTAACAGAATATAAAAAAAACCTGATACAACTAATATTTTAGTTCTTTAGAAAAAAACCTTCTAAGACTTTTAAAAACATTGTCGTGAAATATAATAATACAGAATATATCAAGGTTTTTATTTAAATCTGTGAGATACAGATAGCATCAGTGAATCACAGGATGGCAACCACTGAACTTGGTAGATTTTACGCTTCTGAAAGGTTACCAGCTTTTTTTCTTCAGTTTAATTGTTTGGCCATACAGCTCTTCGACCACTCAGTGCCACAGATAACTTGGGATGAGTGTATTATATTACACTGAGACCTGCAGTGGGGTAGCTCCTGGCATTCTGGCTTCATCGGGAGATGGGTATTTTAAGTGCCAGAGCGACTCAACTCTGAGCACATGCCATTCGTGCACAGTGACATTCTGTCAGCAAACTGCACCACTGAGCAATCCCAACTTTATTAGATTCTTAAATCCTAATTTGTTTCAGGTCGACATGACATAGTATGTTTCAGCTCCTGCTGTTAGTGATATTGATGCAAAGAAGAAAAAAAAAAAAACCATCTGTATCTTCCCACACAGTCAATGACTGTAAGAAACTGTGTGCTAATGGATTTTTTTTGCTGCTCTGGAGTGTGAAGACATTAAAATTTATCTCTACCACAAAGAGCATGAATGAGTATTTAGATTTTCTAGTAGTTTTTTGGTGGGTTTTTGTTTGTTTGTGTGTGTGTGAGTGGGTTTTTTTGGTTGGTTGGGGTTTTTTTTGGGGGGTGAGGTTGGGGTGTGTAGTGTTTTCATTGTATATATGTACATTTTATCTAGGCAATTATGTTTTTCCAAAATCCTCACTCTTCTACAGCTTTAATTTTTAAACATTGCTTTGGATTATGTAGTTGTGGCATTGTGTTTGTTAATAAATCATACGTTTCAAATTAGACTGGAATCTTTTGGGACAGTATGGAAAATGGCAGTTGGTCGTGGAACACCACAGACATGATCTGAAAGGCTATTTGGGACACAGTTGTTAACATCATTTATGACTCACGAAGAAAAAGATGACAGATATAAGGGCTAACCCTTCCACAGAAGAAAGAACAGCATGTGGTAAATCTGGATAATTAAACTTAATAAAAAAAGGTCTAACTTTATGAGTTGGAGGAAAGATCCTCTTGTAGGAAAATATGTCTCACTGGTGGGGTAGATTTAAAGAAGACTGCTAAGTATTACAAATGGACTAAATCCTTTTACTACACTAGAAACTAAGGCTCAGAGTAGTTTTGACAACTGTAGCAGAATGGGCACTCTCTGATTCTCTTGATGCACAACATAAACCTACCCTTTTTCTCTTGTATCTAAAAAATACTATAGAAGAAAAATTAATTCACTGCTTGTGCTACTCACGAATGGTAACAGCAAACCACATTATGTTTTGAATGATGAAATGGCTGTCATCAATGTTTTTGGCCTGAAGAACTCTGTTATTTCCTCAATACAGGATCTCTAACTGATTATTCTTTGGAAGTTTTCAGTAGGAAGGTCTAATGAAGAAAAATAGATCTGGAACAGGCAGATGTTACTGGCAAATTTGGGAAGCAATTCAGGTCTGACTGTCTGACACGGTAAGGAATTTGCTAAGCTAAATCAAAGTTGCCAGAAATGCCACTCTGAATTATATGTTACAAAGTAGGAAAAGCCATTCTGGACTGGGCTACCAGGTCATCTCAGGAATTCCTTGCCAGCCTCTTGCTACTGACCACTAAACACTCATTTTAATGGAATGACCCTGTCAGCACCACAAGACCCTTCTTCATGCCTGGTATTGGCTTAAAATGCATCACTGTATAAGTGAAGTCACAATTTTCTTCATATATATCACTTCATATTTACCCTAAATCAATTTTATCTGATTTTGCTGTGGTATCACAGTGTCTTTCTTAAAAAAAAACACCCCCAAACAACACTATGTTTATTCTCTCACATCACATTTTATTAATATGTGAGCTAATCAGTTCTGTTCCTGATTGTCATTTCTATTAGTCTGATGCAAATGTAATACAGATCTGAGCTGCCTAGACCTACTTTGAAGCCCATTTGGAAAACGGGCATCCTATGAGACAATTTGTGGGGAGTAAAAGGAACACTATAGCCTTCAGTTTGGCTATTTTGTTTCTGAGTGCTCTTACTACTCTTGGATGAACATTGTGTATCTGGTCCCAGCAATTTGTTATTCCTAATTTAGCATTTGTTCCCCAAGTTTTGCCACTGATACAATATTTTGAGACACTTCCTATGATAAATTCATTTCCTCTTCCCTCAAAATATGCTACTCAGAATAAAAGAAGTGAAAGCTTTTCACTTTCTCTTCATTGAGCAAGTGCTGGCAGGGGAATTCAGAAGGAAATAAATGTTCCTCTAGTGTAACAAACACTGTGATTCACAGGCTGAACCGACTATTGGCAAAGTCTGCACAATCTGATACTGAGGCCATTTTCACTGAACTGCTCTATGATGTTCTTCATCTCATGTAAGCTCTTGTAGTTTCTAAGCTTTGCCTACCTTTACTTCAGAATATCTGGCTCCAGAAACTAGTATCATTTTAAATGACAAGTGGTATTTTTCCAGTTAAAGAGGTGGAAATGGATTGAAAATGGGCATATATGTCTATGCCACCAAGGCTTGTGAGAACCGAAGGCAAGGCAGTGCTGGCTTAGGGAGCAACTAGCCCAACAGGTAGCACTTACCTGTGTCTCGAAGCTATGTGATCAAATGTCTCATCACCTCTTCAGCAGCAAAAAAAATCTGGATTTTTTTTTGAGAATACTGATTTTATTTATGGCCCAGTGCATGCCAAGGGAAAAAAAAAAGATGTGGTGTCTCAAAAAAAAAAAGTGTATCGACATTTTTAAATGAAAAAATTGAAAAAAATTTCAATGTTAATGGTTAGTGAAACTTAAAATTCTGAATACTATGAATCAGAACTTCTTACTAAGCCAATCTTGTGCTTCTTCACATAACATTTGTAATGATTATAGGGGAGAGGAAAAAATGTGTAAGCTGGATTGAAGCACTCTCACATTTCCACGTTCTTCTGTCTCCACAAGGAATTGTGCAGACAGATTAAATTCACCATATAAGTCTTGGCAAACCTTGCTGTCTTAATAGGAAGCAGATTTTTTCCTGACAGCAGGTAGAATTCAGATTAACCACAGGACAAAAAAGAGAACGAGCTAAAAGAATACAAGCACAAGACTAAACATTCTGGCAGTTTCTGGAACAATATATTAAAAGAAAAATAAAAAGTATCTGATTTTTAGAGGAGCTACACTCCTAGTATTGAGCTGTGGAAGCATGGGACAGCTCTGGAATGCAATATCCTTCAAATGTGTTGCTTATCTCTGTTCTGTAGTAGATGACTTCTAATACACTGAACTTTGGCTTTGTTTTTCCTGCTTTGGCCTTCTCATTGAAAAGACGTCATAAACTGGATTGTGACAAGACAAATTATAAAAATAATTCCAATTACATATTTTAATATTAATTTTAAGTGAATGAGAAACTTCATAAATTTCTTTTTAACAGCAACAAATGTTATGTGATCTGTTTCATTATTTTCAGATTTTGCAATTTACTTCTTCAGTGAAGAGTAAAAATTTGAATTTGATAAAGACAATTATTTACATTCTTTCAGCAAATGTTTCTCAGATGAACTAGAAGACAATTACACTCTGGATACCCAAAGGAATAGCAAAATTCTTGAAAACAGCAACCCATATACAAAACCTTAATTAGCTTTTCCTTTCCTGTCTTAAATTCAATGCACAGAGATGCCTGTCCATCTTCTGACTAATTCTGAAGAATACTTTCTTGTGTGTTAACCTGTTTAGCTTTCAAGCATAGAAGTTCTTTTGCACTTGACCATAGAAGAGTCTCATAAACTATCGTATCTTAAATATAATACCTCTAAAGTATCTGATTTGGCATCCACTATCATTCTCCATCATTATTTCTTCACATTCTTTTTCAAACACATTATCAATTTATATATAAATAGAAGTATTTTACTTATTGACTCTTCTTTTATATTTCTCTTTTCTTCTAAGGTAATGTAAGGAAGGCTTCCAAAAAAAGAATTGTTCATGGCTTTCATTACTATGCGTCCTCACTCCCTCTTTTGCTTTTTAATATGGACATCTCATTTAGAATGATCGTACATAGGTATTATTTTCAAAAAATGTATGCTTTTCCACAACCTAAACCACAAGCTTTAATAATAATGACTAAAGTCTTTCAACAAGCTCTCAGAATAGATGACATTAGAACTAAAAATATGTGACTTAATTTGAGACACATTTCATGGGACACAGTATAAAACGCAAACCTAAACCCTAATAGATTTCATATAAATAAATAAACTCCCCAACATACTACTAAAATACTAAAATTACAATAAGAAACACCAAAATTACAGATGTGCATTCAATTTTCTGTAGTACAAACAAAAATCAAGGCAATCATAATGAAACAATGGTCATAGAAGATTTATGATGGCTGGAAATTTATAACTGAAGTCTGAAGCAGTCCTTTAGGAAAATATGCAGGCTATGAAAGAATAAATATAGCAAGAGAAAATATGGATAAGTAAATGAATCAATACTTGTAATGTAAGTCTTGTGTACTGCAAAAGCTCATGTCACTTACACATCCATATGTCAAAGTCTGCTCTGTTAGAACACTTCTGAAATCATTCAGTATTCAGCAGCTACACATCTTCTCTTATGCAAAACTTATTCTGACACAAAACACCTCTGAAAACACAAGCCATCTATTCTGTGTAGAAAAAACCAGAATAATGTACTATTACAGTGCAACCAAACACAGCTATGAAGCCACAGTAATGTAAAAAAAATATGTAGTGGAAGATCAGGAACAGTTTCTGTGAAATACCTGAAGGACCACAACAGCTACTCACACCTTTGGATGCTTCATGTCAATTGCAGAATGAACTCCCAGAACTGCGTTTAAACTGGGAATTTCTTGGAATAATGGAGAAAGAGTGTGCATTGACTTTGCTTATTTGAGTTGAGGATGATGAACTTTTGCTCCAGTGGTCCTAAGTAGTTAAAGTTATTGAGTCCAGTGAGGCTGAGCTCACCATTTCTAGGATTAATGCACTGTTCACACAAAGAGCTAATACAGGATGAATGCATGTTGGCATTGATCCAGTCCTCAACATGATGCTCTTGAAAATCAAGGGAAATGCTGGGAACAAACCTGGAGATGACCCAAAGAAGGCAGACACACCCACACCTTGTTGACTCCAAAAAAGCCCTCAAAAAATGGAGTGACTGTATATCAATGTGCACATAATGGATAAGGGTAGCAAGGCAACCTTAAGTTGTGACCTGGCTCCCTTTAAAGCGTGACTGATTCCTGATCAGAAGATGTAGCTGGTTCTGGTCTGATTTCTTTCAGCTAGGGAAGTCATGTTCTATTTCCCTTTTACTATTTTGTGTATTTTTTAACTGGTGTTTTAAGACAAATCCCTAATGCAATTCCCCTAGTAAATTGCTTGTTTAAATTGAAATCAAAGCCGATAGAAATTCTGATTTGACCATGGCATATTGTTCAACAATCTTCCTATTTTACAAAGACAGAATCTAGATTTTTCTTCAGTAATTTAAAATATGTTATGTGACTATATTAACTTATGCAAAGATATTTATATGCTTTTGTTTTGTCCCTGTTGCATCAACAAGAAATCAGTCAAAGGATCAGCCTGAAGAGAAGATTTTCAGGAACTTCAGAAAAAAGATCAAGTGCAGACTAATGCCTATGACCTTATGCAGCAGGTCAACACGACATTAGACCATTGATGGGAAAATGACTGCAGCGCTGAGGCCTTTCTATCCAAAGATGGCCATGCATCCTCCCTTTCTGGAACCAGGGACCTATGATGAAGGGAAGAGGCGGGTTGTTACAGTGGGATTGGCACCAAGGAACTAGGGGTTTTCAAGAGCAGATGGCACCACACAGTCACTTACTTGCCAGATGCAAAGGTCATGTGAAGGAAAAGGCAAGAGAACGGTTTTAGAGAGAAAATCTAGGTCCCTAGCTAGGGAAGCTGAAGTGTAGTAATATATACCATGCAGCACTGGAAATAGACAGAAATGTAAGGATGTTTGTCTATGAAGTGAGGTTTCATATTCATTATGGAGTGGAGACTCTTCTGTATGAGACATTTGATGTTGGAAACAAGAAGCCTGTACTGAAGGGATCGAGCTCCTTTGAATCTGAAGGGAATCAACCTGTTAGCACTTCAAATCCAGAAGATCATGAATGATCTTCTTACTAATAAGTGGGGCCTGAGGGACAGAAGAGTAGGAGATGGTGACTACAGAACAGCACACAGTGTAGGGCAAGTCTTCCACTAATGAAGACAAACGAATAGTAAAACTCCAGCTTAAGGAGCCCAAACAGAAAGTGCAACTGCTGACTGATGATATGCAAGCTCTTGTTTGAAGTCTTGCAACTGAAGACCTATTCTGTAAGTGACTAGAACATACTTTGGTTCAGCATCCCTATGTAAAACATGAAGGCCACAAGATTCTCCATATTCTCACTCAATTTCAGAGAAGGGAGCTACAGAGAAAGAAAAGACTGTCTTAATAAAAATAGTAGTGAAGATACTTAATGCAGTATCAATGTTCCTTTACAACACCATAAGGAAAGCTCTACAGTAGAATGAATTGCCTATCAAAAGAAGCCTAAGGAAAGACAAAAAATGAGCTAAAAAGGATGAGAAAAGCTAACTGTCAGAAAGTGCTTCTGAGGCCTTTGAAATCTGTTAATCTAAAGAGTATACAAGCTAGTGAAATGGGAGAATGAAGGTGAACTCAAGAGTGGACTTAGATTTTCAACTCAAGACAGACATTGAGAATGATGTGGTTCTACCTACAAGTGTATCTACTAGCAGGTAAAAGAGTAAAATTTGAGCCAAGTGTGATGTAGTGAAGGGGAATTCAGAAGGCATTTAGGGCATTGATTGCATTGCACCCACGAGATGACTCAGTAATGGAAGAATCATTTGCAGAATAACAGCAATGCAGTATTTAAACTGTTTTGCAATGTGCAAAGTCAAAAAGAATCTATGAATGGAGAACTTGAAGAATTTTTGTGCCATTTTCATTTCATTTCAAGAGCTGAAAATAAAAATCAATTCACTGAGATGGATAAAACATCTGGTTTAGGACTGAAGTCACATCTGAACTGGGACTCAGCAGTTACCCAACGCAGCTTCCAAATACTCAGAAGGAGCACATCATTATTTCTGTGTAAGGCTAACTAGAGCTAGCTTATAAATAATAAATAAAATAATTAATAAATAAAACAAGACTCTATAAATGAGGAAGAAGAGTCAGGGCTTTGGATAGTCTCTCCTTTGCTGGCACTCCATTACCATCACTCTGGGCTCAGATGCTGACTCAAAAGGCAAAGCTACCCTCACCTGTTGCATTCCCAGCACCATTATGAGAAAGGCTGTATATGAATGCACATCTGGCACATACTTGCAAAAGGGATAAAATCTGAAGAGATGGGAGCACAAGCTGGGAGGAGGAGAAAGTAATACCATGAGTTAAAGTGAGAAACACATTAAGAACTCTTTGCTGAACTAATCACCATTTTCCAGTCTTTGTTGCCTAAGGAAATATAGAGAACAATACTTCAGACAGTGACTAATGAACACTTGCTATTTGCTCCCAAAGCAGCAATTGTCAAATCTGTATAAAGAAATTATTGGCAAAAGATAAAGATAATGAAACCTTCAGAAAAAGAAAGTACTGCTGTGAAAAAACAAGATGAAAGGGACAAATACAGGAAAGTAGAAGAATAGCAAGAAACTCTAAAGTAATAAGCCAGCTAGGGAATTTAGCCCCTGGGTGCTTTCCCTTTAGAGATTTTGTATGACTTGCATCAAGTCTTCTGGCCAGAAACCAGTATCTAAATCCATCTAAATTTATTAAAAAAATAGCTTGAGACACTTAAAAACTTTAACTGAGTTTATTAGAACTAGTGAGTTCATGTGGTAAAATGAGATCACTGCCATAAATGATTTAGTGAATATAATTTAGAACAAGACAGGCTGAAATAAATGTCTAGTGACCATCATAAATTGACTACGAGCAATTACAATATTTTAGTTATTTTTTCAACCCTCTAGCAACTATTTTTTATTGAAATATTAACTATGTGTTTTGTGAAACTCAAACACATGCTTCCAGTCAAATTACTGAGCTGTTTTTGTGGATTTTGGCTCTGATGACAACTCTATCAAGTTGAAAGAGATTAAGGTTATTATGTGCTGTCTTCAAACATGAGTGCCATCCCCTTTACTGCAGGTGAGTTAACTTGGGTAATAGCTGGAACCTTAAGTACAGAGCTGGCCCACATTTCTGAGTACGTAAGCCTCCCTGATTCAAAAGATTTTGACCTTTTTGATATAGCTGCACTTGATTTTTTGTATTTAGTTCACTACAGCAAGTACATGGAAATTAACCAAACATATGTAAACAACTAAATCCAAGCTATATTTTCAAGACTTTCTATTGTGTAATTAGTACCTTTCTATTTTTACCCCATGTAAATCACAACAATACTAAAGAGAACACTGGGTTACTGACAGTCTTTGATTTATCTGGAATTTTTCATCATAAAAGGTAAAAATCTTACTGGCACTTTAACATTTTCATAGTGACTAGCAATACTGGCTTGAGACATTTTGAGAGACACAAAATGAGATTAAAGAAAAAGTCAAAATAAGAAACTGAAAGCTAGCATGTATCAGGTAAGTTTCTTAATCTGACTGGAGAATAGGAATTTTTTAAAGCTACCCTCAAAAACTGTAAAACCAAGTAAGAGAAATCCCTAGATTATCTGGATTATAGTTAAAAATAAAGAGGATTAGCCTCATTAATAAATGCATATGAAGCCTGTATTTTCAATAATTATTGGCCTATTGATATTCCAGCTGATCAATTTCTTTCACTTAGTTACCATGGTGCTAGTTTTTTTAAGTACATTTTCCAACTTGTTTATTTATTACTCCCCTTTAGATAAAATCACAGCAAGCTCTTTTAAGATGCCAAGCAACAGTTTCTCAAACAGTAGCTACATGATTTCAAGCAATGCAAAGGTTATGTGCAGTGGAAATGAAATCACCACAGAAAAGTATTATTAAATCTGTAATCTGAATGTATTTTCCTAGACATACACTCCTGAATAACTGTATATATTATGAAAACAAGTAATTTCTTAAGTGTATGGCTATTATTCTAGAGCAATACCTATCAGAAGTAACTCACAGCAATGCCATGTTGCACATATTATGTAAAAAGCTGTGCAGCTTACTGTGCAATCACTGTTTCTTTAAAAAAAATCTTCAGAAGAAACAGGAATACAGCAATGCCTGTGGAAGTTTCCCGCAGGATTCATTAAAAATAATAAAAACAATTTGGTATCAACAGTGGCATTAGATCTTCATTTTCTGAATTTGCATTTATCATTAATTTAACTTTTAGTGAATTCATATTTATAAAATATTAAGCTAGCTTTAATTGCTAAATGCTAAGAAGCACTTTTTCAATGTGTATTATAGAAGTAAAGTTTAAGTTGCTGTAAAACCAGGAAGACATATTAGCGAATATCAAGCAAATGGCAAGCATAAACCCAAATGCACTATTTACTTATTCTCATTTTTTTTTGAGACTGTTTGAACAGAAATTTTAAGAGAAATAGATGAATATACAGGTAAGGAAAGTAAATCACAGAGTTTATGCTCTGAAATTATTCTGTAGGGTTCGGGGTTGTCTTTAAATTTGTTTTGTTCACCATTTTTAAGGATAAAACCCAAACCAGTGTTCCATATAGAATGCAAATAATACTGAAGAAAGTCATACTGCTATGCACAAAGATACCTGTTGCTGAAATACAGCCCTTCCCAGACAGCAGACATAAGACAAATGCTGGTTTCTTGTCTGTCCCCCAGATTTATTCACCACAGTGTTGGCAGGCAAGTACCTGGTGCCTGAATAAGCATCAGTGCAAGAAACACCCCTGGCACTGTGAGCTGCTGTCAAACAGCTCCAGCTACGCTGCTCCTGTGCTTGGTGCTGATGAACTGCTGGGTGATTGATCTTTGGGTTCAGCTGATAACTCATCATGTTTTCAAATGTGTTCAGGTACCATTTGCACACTGCAAAATGGCCAAGGGCAATGGCTGCCTGTCGCCTCTGCTCTGCCTAAGACTCCATAATACTTGAACCATACTTCTGACTTTCCAGAACATCCTTACACTAGTGAGAGATTATGCCATACACCACTTTTCTGGTTTTCCCTGTGAAGGTTTAACATAGCCCTCAAACTGGGATTTGTTTAAGTGAAGTGGAACTGATTACTGACAAATCACTAAAGGCAGAAAGTCTATGTTTGCTCAATACTGTCACAGATTCTAGTAGTCTTCCTTAGATCCCAATTTCCCCTGTTTTCCCGCTCTGCCAAAGAGAAATGCAACACTGAAGGAAAGGGCAGTTCTTCACTCCTCATCCATCAGCAGATGCCTCTGGAACACAGCCCTCTGCACTTCCCTATGGCCACCAGGAAGAAGGAATCTCAAGGGTCTCTTCTAGTACTACTATTTCCTACATGAGTGTCTCTGCCTTTAAATAAATAAATTAGGCTCAGTTCCCCTTAATTACATTAGTTTGTAATTTCCAAGTCAAATATTATTTTGACTTTTTTTTTTTTTTTCACTAATAAAAAATAACTGTGCCAAACCCTGTTGGCCTCTGTCCTGAGTGGTAAAATACAAGATTTTATAATTTATAAGGTTCAATTTATGCAAAAAAACCATAAAATTAAAGTTACCACATGTTTCCATTCTTTCCCAATTAATAATGAAGACAGGGAGTGGGACTGTTCCCATCATCGAGCTCCTGGCCCCATATGCTTTGTTGTCTATTCCTACATTGCTGTCTTATTTTCTAAACAGTGTTTAGCTTCTTTTCCCCCTACAAGATCCAGTTTTTATTTCAGCTGCTCTGAATTCATGACAGACAATATCAAATGCTACACAGACACACAAAGGCTACACCTCCTCTAATTTCTTCCAGACAGGCCATATTTTTCTCATTTTTTCTCAGGTTTGAAGAGTATCATTGAAAGTCTTCAGTTTTTCAGTACATGAATGTTATTTGCATGAATCTTACACAAAGAAACAAAGCATGGATGTGTTTCAGTTATCAAACTGGCTGAAGCTCTTCAGACAATTTGAGGTTTATGTCCTTAATACTAATTTACTTGTAAAATTAATTCAAATGAGGAGAATTAAGGCTAATCATCTATTTTTAGCATTTTGTCCTCAGTTTTTCTCACAGAACAAAGGTTGCCAACTGTCAGAAAAAAACCTCCTCAAGTTTTAATCCTGAACAGACCACAAGCTGAGATTATTTATGTTAGTATACCAAGTTATTAGCTTGAGGAACTCACCACTGAGCTCCCGTGTAGCAAGGATGGGTTAGGGTTATTACATATATATATATGTAATAAATAAACCTGAAAGTTATAAGTGGAGTTTCTCAGTGGTCTATTCTGTTACCTATCCTCTTTTATATCTTTACTAAATACATAGAGGAAACAAAAAATGTGTCCTCATCAAGTTTGTGGACAGTATCAAATTGGCAAAGAACAGTCATTGAAACACAGAAAACTTAAAGTTGGAGAGAACTTTGGTAAGTCATTTAGTCCTCTCCTCACTCAAAGCAAGCCTAGTTAGACCAGGCTCCACAGCACCTTATCCAGCAGAGCTCTGGAGAACTCCAGGGATAGAGATTTCACAAGTTCTGTGGATGTGTTCCAGTATTTGAACTGCATGACAGAAACATAAATCTTTGCATTTAATCCAAAATACCTCTGTTCCAGCTAGTGTCTGATGGCTCTTATCCTGTCTGGAGGCAACTTTGAGAAGTGCCTGGACAAACTTGAGGACAGGTGTGCCATGCAGAGGGACGTGGACAGACTGGAGGAATCCACCAGCAAGAACCTCATGCTGTACCACATTGACAAATGCAAAGTTCTGCTTCTAGGACTAAACACCTACAATGGTATAGGGTGGGAAAAAACTGTCTGGGGAGCATAACCTAACAGCAACCTTCTTTTGTCATGGAGGTGGTCATACACAGGTTGACCTAAGCTCTTTACTGTGATACATGGCTGGATAGTGGTCAAAAATTAAAATGAGGGAGGCTCTGACTTGACATTAGGAAAATTCAAAATCAGGAGAATTAAGCACTTGAAAACTTTGCCTAGAGAGGCTGCGTCTCAGAGGTTCTCAAGGCACACCTAGACAAAGGCCTAAACAACCTGGTCTAAAGTCAGGGTTGACCTTGTACTGAAAAGACAGTTGGATTAGGGCTCTACAAGGTTCTGGGGTGAAAATTTCTACTTTTCCAACTAGCTCTTTTCAAGAAAGTCCTAATCTGGTAATTAAAAACAAAGAACAAAAAAACTCCACCAACCAAGCCACAACAAAAAGAAAAAACCCGCCATCAGTGGCAGAGCCATCTTCTATTTGGCCTAGATAGTGTTTTCCTAGTTAGTTAGAATTAACCTTGGATTGCAGTCAGACTTAGTGCTCATACACTACAGATTTATTAAAACAGCACTAAGTTGTTTCCATTTTAATGATTGAAATATTTAATGCTGTTTACTTCATGAGATAGAAAACATTACTTTCTTTCTGTGATGGTGCAATTTCTACAGCAACATGCTAGTAACTAATTCTTCATCTTTTAGAGGTAAACATGGTGGGAATAATACCACTTTTTTCCTGCTTAATAGGAGAGATACAAAAGAACTTTTTTTCTTTGTTTTTGTGAGAGAGAAGATTTGCTTAGTTTTAGATGGTCTAACCATATCACATGTATGCCTCTAGTTTCTTGGTCAGCATGGGTACAGAAATTAAACTCATCAAATGTGTTTCATTAAACATTAATTTCAGAGAAATATATGCACCAATTCTAAAATTGTTATTAATGAGCCTTTGCAGAAGCAAATCTTTTGAGCTGATAATGACTAGTCGTGTAAGAAAGGACTAGTCACCTGAGAAAGGAACACCAAAGACTTCTCACCTTAAATATTTTACCCTAAAATGTATGTTTATTGTGTTGTCACATGATGATTGAACAGGCAAAGATTGAATTTTAATTTCTTTTTTATAGTTAAGCTACAGGGTAAGCAACACAAACTGTTTCTTGATACTGAAAATTATTTTAACAATTCAACCAGCTGAAACCATAAAGCTACTTAGAAACTCTGTGTATTTGCAACTACTCACGCCACTAAAGTGACTTGCTCAATGAATAAGAGGGGCAAATGAAAATATTTAGTTTAAAATATCTCTTTAACATAACAAGCACTTGCCTTTTAAGGATTCTCTGACATCTTTAAAAAAAAAAAAAAATTCAGCAGTGATTAATATTTGCTTACTCTTACATAAATATGAAGAAAACCTAGATGTTTAAGATGCTTACATCTTTTGTTAAGAATATTTAATGTCTGAAGTATTCATAAAATAACCCATGTTTATAATGTTTGAGAGAAAAAAAAAAAAAGTGAAAATTTTGTTCCAAATCATAGCAAAATTTCCATCTTTCTCTGATTTGCATTAACATGAACATACACGACACAATAAAATTATAAACCAAATTATTTTTCCATAATGAATTATTGCAAGTAGTTTATTTTAGAAACTCATAATGTAAATTAAATATTAACTCAAATAAACAATGCAAACTGATTACTTTTTTGTTTGTTTGTTTTCATATAACTGGAAAGTTATTCAGAGGTTTCTCACGTCAGAGCTACAGGTCTTCAGTCCCTAAGGTTAAAAGATGGGTTTTAGAGTGGAACTTACACACAATACACCAATTTAAAATTTATATTTAGTAGTATTCATTCTTAAGTTGACTTTTAAAATGGAAAGCCAGTTATTCTTTTTATCATGCTTACCATTTCACTACTAATTCTCTTATAAAATACCGAGATGTTTTATTTGTTAGACATTTATACAATAATAGAAGTTACCAAAGTTCTTTAAACATGTAAACTATGACAAAATATTACAAGAGTATGCTTTAATTTAATTTCGATCTTTTTTCTCTCGCCTCTGTCCCATGTTGTTGCAGTAAGAAAGAATCCTAATTCTAAACAATGGACAACTTTTTACATCAAAACTGTGTGACCCACTTCATCATCATCTACGGATGAAGAAATAGGATGTCAATTATGAAATGCTGCTACCTGACAAACAGGTCTGGTTACAATAGTAAGTTACAATAGCAAGTACTTTTTAATATCTACCTTGTATGTTTTCCCTAGTTCGCTCCTCAGAAATAAAAAAATTATCAAGGATTTGCAGTCCTGTATACTTAGTTGCCAAAAGTTTCCTTTAAAGAAAATCTGGCTCTCTTAATTCCTTTAATCTATAAAAAAATTAGTATTTCAGAATAAACAACTAGAAATAGTAAAGGAGAGCATCACTGAAAGGATAGCAGTACCCATTCTTTGACGTCTTTTCCATGTATGAATTCTAACTTCACAGCACCAGTCTCTATAGGAAAAAACATATATGCTACATATAATTATATACACATATATATGAGTACATAACTGTAGGTATATTAATATATATATATGCATATATGTATACACATACATAACTATATACATAACTGTATGCAATAGTTTGTATTAGGAGGAGTAGTGTCATCAAACTATGGTATTTATGTCCCTGTTTACTCTGTTAATATGCAAAAACTTATCCTGGATGTTGGACTTGATCCCTTCCTTTCCCATGCCATCAGGGTTCATACACTAAATTAACTCTGTAGAGTTCTTACAAATACAAGATGTTTAACAGGTGATCATTACCTACTACAGTCCACAAGTAGGGGCAAAAAAACCCAAGCTCTCTATGGGGAAAGAAGTGCATTTCAATACTGAGTCCATGTCTACATCAGCTTTAGAAACTTGCTGTGATTTGGCCCCACAATAAGATTAAGCTTGCACTGGTCTAAAAGCCCCGTTTCTAAGGAAAACCACATGTTGTGATTCTAGAGCAAGATAATACATCCCTCGCTGAAACAGCAGAAAGGTTTCTTGTATCTGATCACTGCTGGGAATTGTCTAGCATCAAACACACAACAGTCATTTAGGTCAGCCAACAAAACCTTTTGGGTTAGCTTCTACAAGACTGCACACTATGGCAAATAACTATTAATGCCAGCTGAAATGTTTTGTTTGCTATTTTGTTCAGAGGGGATACCTAACCTCTGATTCATTTGATCCATAGTCTCGTTCTTTCTATTAAAGGAAAACTGTGAGCAACATAACCAGACTAAACATATTCCTCCACAGATGTTAAATTAAACTCCTAATACTTTGTAAAAAGGAAATTAAAAGGTGCGATTACTCTTAAGTGAATACTATGTTGTGAGATAACTACCATCCAAACTATTAGGTACATACTCAGAATGTAGATTGGTCATGGGTACATAAGAGACTGACAAATCCTGATAAAAACTGCAGTGACATAAAGACGTCTGTAATGGTGCATTAAATCTCAGTTAATCTTAATTCTGTGGAATCCTAATGGAGACTTCGCTTTTTCAACTGATGTTAATGCCTGCACAGAATGGACTTTACCTTTCATTCTCAAAAATGACAGCTAATTCCCACCCCTTTTGGTCAGTCTGTAGTTCCGCTACCCTGGCAACATTAAAGATGAATCTTTTAGAAATATAACACCAAAAACTATTTCACAGAAAAGCATGCCACAGCCTGTATGCAAACAACCAGATGGAGAAAGGAGACAACTTTCATTTGCATAATGACTTTAACTGGAAATGCTTTGCAAACAGCATTAACAGCATGCAATATATCATTGTTACTACAGTGGCAACCCCAAATAGCACCAATGGGATTTAGGCCTCGTTAGAAGATGTACTCTATAAACATATATGCAGAGACATAAACCATACTTTAAGAAACCTTTTATCTATTACAGAATATCATCTACCCCAATTGACTATAGCACAAAGAAAGACAACAGATTGTTCAGATGGCAACTGTAAACAAATTTACAGATAGCTAAACTGCCCCTAATTATATCAGTTTTGAGATCTCCCATCACACATTCACAATTTATAGTGTGTAGTCCCCTTAACTTCCCTACAAAAATATCTATAGACTCCCTGCTTCTAGTCTGACACCTTCTCTATCAACTGGAGTTTTTCCTTGCTCTCTCTGTTCCTCCAGAAGGTAGGGAAGAGGGTTTCCCTCAGCTACCACCTGAATTAGGAAAAGACTAGACAAAATAGCAGCTCAAGTAAATTTACAGTAGGGGTAAGGTAATGTTTCTCTGTGGTCTTGCCTTAATATTGCCTTCTCATGCAATAGCACCTGAAAAAGTCTTGACTAGTCTCTCAAAGGGCCAAGGAACTGGAGACTCAGGTCACTTAGACAAGTCTCTTGCTATAGATAAGGAGGACAGAAGAGCACCTGTCTCTGCGTCTCCTCACTTGGATATCATTGCTCCCCAGTGTCCTCCAGCCCCATTTTAATGGACAGTTTCTGGTCAGTTATGGTAAACTATTTCATCTCTTATTATTTTCACTGCTTCTCTTCACAAAAGCTAATTACTACCTCCTAGAGGAAAAAAAATGGATCTTTTGTTACCTACATGGGACTATTCTAAGTGGTGATCATGAGAAAAGTGATGAAAAGTATTTAAGAGCTTGAGTCTTTTCTTAGCTTTCAGAAAACTGAAGAACTAGCTCATATATTGTTACAATAATCACAGGTTTTATGCTCTTTTTCCCCATATAAAAGGAATGTGCATGTTAACAGGAACCACACACACTGATAGAGGTTGTAAACATGCTCCTAGAAGGGGGCATAAAGTGAGCTAGTACATACAGCTCTTCTTTGCACCATGGACACAGAGCATCAGTTACATAAAAAAAAGAGAAAGAGCACATGCACTGTCACACCTCTGCAAAGACTGCAGCTAGGTTTGGTTACTAATCTTAAGTCTAGTTTAACAACGAAAAGTTTTATTTCTTCCGTCATTGTCAAAGTGTGCACAATTTAAATCATACTTTTCATGGAAATATTTCATGAAGTAAGAGTCTGCATTAAGTCCAAGTTATAATTGTAATACCTTTAATTTAATTTTCTGTGCTGTGTTCTATCAATATTTTTTAACTAAGATGTTATGCTGACGGATGTATTCAACACTGACTACTTGCGAGAAACACAAGAAGCCCAGCCTAAATGAAACAGATACAAGTGCTCAACAACCTTATAGGAAAGTGAACAAAAAAATGCTGTTCATATACACCAGCACTTGTATTAGGCTTACTTGATTTCTTAGCAGGCATATTAGGAATTCTATATACCTGAACTGTGTTTTAAACCTAGTAAATCTTAATGAATTCTATTAAAACCTTAGTAACTTTGGGCACCGTTTCCTTCCAAGGGAAGTGTTGAAAAGTATCAGATCTGACTCTGCTTCAGGGACTATTTGTCTTCCCATGCCAGCCTTCCTAACAATGAGTTGAGTTCACATTGCAGCAAGGTGAATACAAAGTCATCTCAAATTTAAACTGGTTTAAGCTGCAGCTAATTAAAAAAACAAATGGCTATAAATAGGGAATACATAGAGTATTGTGAGAGTATTAAAAGATGATGGATGACGATCCACTGAGGAACAGAGTGCTTTCATGAAGGCTAATGACAGAACCAATACCTGTGCAGGGACCAAACAACGGCTATGGATGCTCGAAGTGTGAGCTCTTAGCACATAATAGGCACAGTAATTTACTTGTGGCCAGACAAGTACTGTGTAGAGATGGATAACTACTTCCCCTGCAGTGCTGGCTGCGCCCCTGTTGACACAGTCCAGGGTGCAGCTGGCTGTCCCTGCAGTCAGGACATAGTGCTGGCTCATGCCCAGTTTGTTCTTGCCAAGGCCTCACATCCCTTGCTGCAGAGCTGCTCCCAGCAAGTCAGGCACCAGCCTGAATCACTGCATGGGATTTTCCCTTGCCAGACATAGGACATGGCATCTGTCCTCCTTGAATTTCCTAAAGTTCAGGTTGCTCAGACTGATGCCCCGTCCCTGGAAACATTCAAGGTCAGGTTGGACAGGGCTGGTGAGCAACCTGGTCTAGTTGAACATGCCCCTGCTTACTGGAGTAGAGTCAGACTAGATGATCTTGAAGGGTGCATTCTGGCTCAAACTATTCTATTATTCTAAGATGGCATGCACTTTGAAAGCATGCAAGAATGAAATAAGAGCTGATAGCTGGAGTGTGCAAACTCTTGCTTAAAAATATATGCGTATTAAGTAACTGGGAGGCAGATACAGCAAAAATAATTGAAAAAGAACAATGTTTCAGGGATTATTTAAGGAAGCACAGGTATGTAAAATCCTGGCCAGATTTCCAGAAACTGAATTAATGAGCACATGCAACTACACAAGGCATTGGGAGCTTATGAAGAAATCAAGATGTGTATTACTTTATTAAAAAAAAAAAAAAAAAGCAAAAAACTCGTATTATAACACTTCTAGGAAAGTATCAGCTTCATACTGTGAAACATCTGTGAAATCAAAATGAATGTGATTAGGAAAACAATGTAAGATAAAGGAGTCATTATCATTATCTTAACATACATAACTGTGGCACACCTGTATCTTGGATGCATGTTCTAATACCTCTCTCACAAAAATAATTAAGTAAGCCCCAATGAAAATAGAGAAAGCTGTCAGGGAACACTAATACTTAAGAAACAGCTTCTACAGTATATACTACTATATACACAGAGAATGCCTCAATCTGGAAAAGAAATGATTTACAGGATGCGTGGCTACACAATTATGACTGTTATGGAGGAGAGGAATATGGATCTATTTTTCACAGCTGTACTCAGTACAAGAACTGATGGGCATCTAACTAAACCATCAAGTGGAAGTTTCCAAAGAAATGTTCAAACAAGGTACACATAAACTGAAAACTTCTTGAATGGAGAATGGATGCTAAAGCTTACATGTGTTGCAAGAGACATTAGTCATGTTCAGGAATGACAAGTCTATCATGGAGTATTAAGTGTAAAGCTGCCATGTTCCTGGCTTATGATGCAAAACTATTCTGCATAACAACATCAGGCTTGTGCTGGCCTCTTCCCTGGGTGTCTCAGTGCTGGCCTCTGTCAGCGCCGATACGGGACTCACTATCCCTTCCATCTAACTTAGTTACAATTCTGAAGTTATGTTGCTTTCCCTTTCAGAAGCTACAAGTGTATGGACCTCATTTAAAATCTCAGATAAAAGCCAGCAGCAACTTGAGAGAGGGGAAAAATGCGTATCTGCCTTGCATGCTTAATACTGGCATTAATAAATAAAAAAGCATGGTGACTTCAGAGCTGAAAATTGGCTAAGATACACCCTTTGAAGAACAGTTACCCCTGAAGTTAAATGGGCATTTAGCCAACTTAAGGTAGCTGATGAAATGACTTTTTTTCAGACTATTAGCCTGCAAGGATAGGCTCATGTCTTATGTATTGCTAAATAATTTGCTCTATAATCAGTAATATCCTTCCTTCACTCAGCTATGAAAGTACAGGAGCATCTGCCTTTGTATAAACCCATATATGCAGTCTAACTGAAAGAAACAACAGGTACTATGGCTGCGGAAAAACAGACTCAGAGAAAATGCTTTGAAGTATCAATTTATTTCTTTTTTTTCTTCATTCTTAATATCGTTTAAACCCAGGCTTCAACAAGTTGCAATATCCAGCATTTTTTGACTAGGCTTGTCCCTTAGTGACAGTGGCATTTCTGACTGCAGCTGAACTCCCAGGGACAAGGATTGTTTTGGACTTTGAACAAAATATCTTCTGCCAATATTCCACTTACATTTTACCTGGCTAAAGAACAGTTGCAATTTTAGAGATAAAACATCCTGAGAATGTTTGGCACAAGAAATTATGTTCTAAAATCCAAGTGGTCACTTTCATCAAGGAAAACAAGACAAATATTTGCAAAAGGACATTTAACCATTTTGGGGTAGATGCTTTAACACACTTCTCATGCCTCTTCCCAACGTTACATATCTCACAAAATAAGACTATTTTTTAAAAAACACATTTTATTTTCTAAGTGTTTGTCAGCATCCTCAGATTGACTCAGGATACAGCAATGAAGTAAGGATGAATGCACAACTTCATTTTCCCTGAGCAAAATGAGGGTTTGTATACAAGCTGTGGAGTGATTGCAGCAAAGCTTTTCTACTTCAGATACTGAATCCTCACAGAGCAGCTCTTCGGATTAATATATTAACATTATTTATAGCCACTGGTCAAACAAGAAAGAGGTATTTTCCCAGAACAGGAGGTCTCAGTGCCACAGTAGCTAAGCTTGAGGCAACCTCAGAGCCACACTTATTCTTTCTCAGTGAAGAATAACCTTTTTACAAGGACAGAGATATTATGCCACCTAATTTCCACATTGTGCACCCACATTGGAGTCTGAAGATCAAATAATCAGTCAGTCAGCTGAAGTGACAGGCAGTATAGCAGGCATGTATTTCAATTGTGACTAAGGGGGTACAGCCCTACCAGTGCAGCTCAGAGCCCTCAGGTCATTTGCACCTAGCTGGGTCCCCATGCAAACAAACCAGGTGGTGCTGCCTTGTGAGCAGTTTATTTGCATCAGGGGTGAATTCTTTCTGCTGATTTTGTTGGAGTAACACTTCAGTCTGTAAGGTGTACCTATTTCTTCTCCTTACAACAAAACGGCTTCTGTGGCCAGGATCTTTTAGATCAGTCATGTAGCTATTAAATGATGGAATTAAGACAGGCAATCTAGCCAATAAACTCTGTGAAGTACCCTCAAAGAGGATTTCCTAGCAACATATTTTAATAAAAAGAGAGGAAGCCACATAGCTAACAGGCTTCCTAAGCAGTATCAATCTAAAAACCATCAAGACTTATTTTTTTTCATGCTGTATAGTGTAGTAAGAATAACTAATGTTTTGGAAGTATATAAACTACTTTAACCTCTATAAGGTAGGAAATGCTCAAAACTGACACAAGCCATCTCCCTTTAGGATTTTATGTAAGTGAAGTCTGTAAGCAGGGCACCAAAAAATATTGTGGTGGGAGGGTGTAAAAAGACAGATGACCGGGAAGCCCCCTAGGAATGTTGATTTTAATACAGATCTTGCACTGTGCTCCAGAATATCACAGTGTTAGAAAAAATGAGTACCTTTTTTCATCATCTAAAAGTGCAGATAGCCACCAAGGAACTGTTATTCAAGATAAACTTCAGCACCCCACAGGATTTTCAGTTTAATACTATGAAGTCAATTGCATACCTGAAAAAGTAAACCAACACTTCTTTCACCTGAAGTCTAGTTCATCTTTTTCAATGTACGGAGAGATATGGGTAGCAGTATAAATTAGCACACTGCAGCTCTCATGGATAAGTTTCTATGTGCTATATGAAAAATTTGTAAGTGTCATGATGGCTACTTTAACCTGTGACCAAAATGTCAGGTATATAGCAGCGTGAACCCAAGAGGTTTTTGTGGAAGCTGGGCAACAAGATTTCATATGCGTCACCATTGCTTTTTCACCAGATGATCTTATCACATGGCTGAACAGTGCAACTACGATTTGGAAGGCTACTCAAAACTCATTTGTACCAAAGACACTGAACCTCTGTACTCCTGAACCTCTATGTAGATATAAAGCAGGTATTTCACTGCCACAAGGCCAAGCAGACACATTTATAATCAAACTCTGACAAGCAATTGAAACTGCCCCCCATCAAAACCCAACCAAACACAAAAAAAAAACCCTAACCAAAAACCTGTAAGAAGGCACTTTCAACCAATGAAAATAAATCCCAAACAAGATACTCCAGGTCAGCTCCTTATCCCACTTTTCTAAACACTATGAACAACTACAGGATGAGTTCATCCTTTATTCTTTAGTTAAAGTTCTGTACATGAACTAGAAGTATGAAGTAATATCACTTCCTACCTGTTAAAATGAATTAAGTACTTCAAGAAATTTCTAAGGATTTTTCCAATTAGCACATAAAGGGATTAAGGAGAGTAGAGAAATATCAGTGGGTCTGAAGCAATTGGTGGTAACACAATCAGTGTGGATCATGGCTTTGCATGCATGACTGTAGAACAACTACCAAGAATACGTGAAACAGATCATGTAGGAATAGCAACTTCTCTCCAAGAAGAAGAAAATAAAACTACAGTCTCTATCAAAAATTAGTGTTTATCAGAAAAGCAGCATTCAGCTTCATGGGTAAGGTTGAAACAGGAAAATACCTAAACAAAACTATTACATACTAAATCATGACTGCTTCTACAAGCCAAACTGGGCCAATTTACGCTGGAGCTGCACAGCAGTGTGATGGCCATCCTGTGACACAACACAGGCTGAGTTCTGTACTAGACAATGTAAACAAAAGATAAGGGATGTCACATGCCTTTTTTATTCTCACTTTTCTTTCCCTGCAACTCCTATCCGTCACATAATTTACTGAACTTAGAGAGATTAAGCCTGTTTCTGTGATACACACGCACCCACACACACAGGTTTATCACCTCCCTTAGTATGATCAGCCTTCTGCTGAAGATGACAGTGGAAAGTAAGGTTGATAAAATTGCAACCCAAGCTAGAAATAAGATACTCTGGAAACACTGTCATGCATTCAAATAGAGTCCTCTGGAAGTCCCAGAGACAGACATCTTACTTTCACATCAGCAAACAGATTTTCTTGACAATCTCTGACCATTTTTATTGGAGAACTCAGTAATTTCAGAGGATGCACAAGCTAGACAGAGTTTACGCTGACAATTCAAACTAGCTTTCAGTTATAGCTGCCTCACATACCTACTGAGACAGCAATTGATAGCCTCATTTTTCAGACTGCTTTGCAGTACAATCTTGGTTCTGCACACTGTTATCAAAACCCAGGCTGCCTGACTCAAGTTCATATTATATTATTTATGCTGCCTGCGCAACACTAACAGTACTGTACATCTACCCTCAGAGAAAAGTGGCATCACTTTCAACACTAAGAACTTAAAGAGGGGTTGGAAACAGTATATTTTAGAGCATTTATGGTGAATCAGATACTATACCTTCTTTTAGAGAATAGTTAAAATAAAGTGTTGAAACAAAACTGGTAAATTTTGTAAATAAAATGGAGATCTCTTCTCATAAGACCTGTGAAATACTCAGGCATTTATACAACCTAATTGTAAAAAACTTCAAATTAACCTGATTTAAATATATTGGTATGAACAGTTTAAATAAGTAAATGACTACACTCCATAAAGTTGTTAATTTCCAACCAATAGAGGTTGCCCTAATAGGGACTTACTGGCAAAACTATTTACACCTTAGCAATATGTAAACCAAAAAGAAACTCTGATTTTGATTATGTAGCTTATTCTTAGTTCTGCTATCTGGACTACTCATGCAACTCAAAAAAACTTTACATCAGTACTATCGACTTGATATCAAACAAATTACTCATGTAAGTGACTACAAAGAGAATTAACTTTTTCTTCAAACATATTTTCAGACATGACTTGTTACTGCATTGCTTTTCCGCTCACTACAATTAAGGTCCATGGAACTGAACATCTGATTGCCAGAATCCATAAGGACTTGGGGTTTTCCCCCAATTTTGCCTACTATATTTGATTTATTACACTGGAAACAAAACGCTGGCAAAGAGCCAGTGGTTGAAATTTCTTGTCAAGTCAGTAGCTACAGCTTCGCAGAGAAGTATAACTGTCATCAAAGTGAACAGCAAAGTTGAAATTACACAGTAAATCAGCTTGTGAGGTGGAAAGCTGTTCCATGTGAATGCGTTGAGGAACCTTTTCCTCTCAGCATTTTATACTCCAGATACTCCTCCAATACTTTCTGTAATCAAATTGTGTTAAACATAATCTTTATTCAGGTATTTGGAAGTATAGTTTTGTATTTTAGAATGCAAAGACTGAAATGCAATTGTACATCTCCTTTCTTAGTGACAAAAAAGCTGCAAAAGGGCACATTTCTTATTGAAGGTATCTATATGATTCTTCAACCATATAAAAATAAAAAGGTAAAATACAGAAAAAACCTGAAAATTCTTTGAAATCATTTAGAATATTTAAACTGCCTTGTAATTTCAGAATGAAGACACAAAGACAATTCATGTAAGAACATAGTAAAATCACTTTAAAACAGCAAGCTTTCAGAAATGCCGTATTTTACTATGTCACAGTTTTGTATTATCTTCAATTTTACTAATCTTTTGCAAAAAGAACCTTCACACCTCTCAGTGAGTGCCTTTCTATGGGGAAAGGCAGACTTCCTCCCTTGTTCTTGTTTTTTGGGTTTTTTTTTGAGGTGCAGAATTCTTCTGCAGTACTTGCAAAGTTATTGAGACCATCAGGTTCATATAACCTGTAACTGCAATGTCAAGTCAAGGCTTTCAGGTCACCCTTAATTCTGAAAATATTCAGTAGCTTTCCATGACAGAGGATTCTTATCCTTGTTTCCCTCTCTCACATGGCATTCCATATGGCATACCATAAATTGCATGTCTCTTCAATTCTGCTCCAGTTTTACTACCATTTGTGGAATAGACAGGGATGAAGGAAGACAAAAAAAGGCATCCTCCCCTAAATGCCCCCATCTAGCTTGAATAGCAAGTAACCCAACATAAAGAAAGAATATCTCCTACCACAAACCAAAATACTGGCCCTGTTACAATCAGGTTTTGTGCTCCTTTTATTTGTAAATATAATCTGCCTACACTCACCAAACTCTTAGGAGATGTGAGGGAAAGTTTTCTAATTGTACAGTACATATCCACTAACTTTGATAAATGATATCCAGACATGGTTTCCAGTCATTTTCCAGAAGTCTGATACACATAAAAGACTCCTACCATTAACTAATTCATTAATAATTTCTCATCAGCTGCTTACTGTCAACACTCACAGCTTCTTCTACTAACTCCAACATGGTTGTCCCTATTAGACCTGCTCTTGAAAACTTCTGCCAGCTAGAAATCTGCCAGTAAGAAAAATTCAAATAACAAACAAGAATAAAAAATTTGTGGACAAAAATTGATAGAGCATATGCATATTGTGTGTAGAACTCACCCCTCAGCAAGTATGTGCCTCTTCCACTATCGAATTTAAGTTTCAGTTTACCCTACAAGCTATTCTGAATGATGAGGCATTAAAGACTTCACAGATGAAATATTATCACACTACCTCTTCCACCCTTCCTTGCATGTAAGTAAATAAGAGTTCAGCTTCACCTTCCCAGCTACTCACAGCATTTACTGTAGCCATAACAGAATTCTGCTCTGAATTTCTCCTCTTTCAACAGAGAAGTCAGAAGTTATCCCAAGAAAAATAAGGCTGCATCCTGCTTTGTGAGGGAAAAAGAAGGTATGTGCATGAAGCAAGGGAACACAACTCCTCCTTGCATCAGAGAACACTTTAGAGTCAAAACCCATGTGAGATGAGACGGCTGCGCACCCTGGCATACAGCACATCAATAGAGGCTCTAGAAGCGATAAGAAATGGGAAATAAAGGTCGACATCAATTGCCATTCCAAGGAAGTGTTATTTGACAGGACACATGCATGCTACAGTTCCCAAAAGCGTTAAGACAGGAAATCCTGAAGGATGTCCTGTAGGTTGTATTTCAAATTTGAAGGGTTCAGAAGCCGAGGAGCCAGAAATGCCTCTTAAGATGAAAACAGCAGGAAGCAAATTTACAATTAGGAATATTGCTCTTTGAGTTTACAAGCAAGTCTAGTTTACCGTAGGTCTTAAGCATTTTTCAGCTTTACCCTTTGACAAATTTAGAAGAAACATATCCATGCTAATTTTCTGATCATTTTAATTCATACCAGTTTTATCTGTCACTCTCCTACATATTTTTAGTTACTTGCTGAAGATCACTTAACTATGTCTAGTTAAAGTGTCAAACAAGAGAACAGGAAAAGAAGAAGATATCTATTCTAAGGACTTCAGAGAGTAAAGTGTCTGGTTTGGAAATGAGGTAACACATAAGGGGAATTTTTCACTTGATTCTTACTAGGTTTGTATTCTTGCAATGCTTTTGAAATTAACCAGAAATTAAAAAAAAAGAAAAAAAAATCCATAAAATTTATTATTATTACTTCCCCTAATTTCTTGAGCTTCCATGGAGGGCAGTCTTATCTAATAGGCTATAAAACATATATCTCCATTTAGCACATTGGGAATCTGCTTCCTACCCAAAAGAAGGAAGTATCATCTTATGTAATGTAACACACAATCATTTTAAACTATTCCACAGGTCCCCAGCAAAGAGATTTTGAGTCTAAAAATTAAAATTAAAACACTAGTCAGGGGTAACGTCCTTAAAAAAAAGTTAATAAAAATAAAGCCAAAATAAAACAGTATTTTATCAGCCAAGAATTAAATTTCATTTGAAAAATAGTAACTTTTCTGTTTTATATGGCCAACTTATCATTTTACAACAAGGAATTTAGTCGCATATATGTGACGTATATGTGAAATATATACTAAATACAAATATTCATTTAATACAAAGATTATTATGACTCCTTATTAACTAATACTCTTTAAAAAAGTATGAATACTCTTTACAGTTTAGGCTAATCCAAGTCTCATTCGTAGGTCTTCCAGAAAGAGAAACATCTCCTAGCAAGCAAATTAGCTAGGAATACACCAAAACCTGTTTATTTCTTTACCTCTTTTGGACTGGGAAGCTACTTTCAAGCCTAAAATCAGTCATGCAACAAAGGCAGGCAACTTCAGTCTTACAAATCTGCCCTACTGTGGGAGAGCTTCCAAATACCACACCCCTACTAAGATGCCAGGCTTTCTTAGACATATCAGCTGACAGAAACCAAGGCACAACTCTTGTCACTTCAGAATTACATTTCCTTGCCACTTATTTTGGTTCTTCATATAATATGCCTGCAGAGGTAATTTGGTGCAGCATGTGTCAGTCTGGTTGATCACTGAAGTAGATTTGTGTTAGTGCCTGAGGTAAAGGATCAAGCTACAACAACTCATTAATGTGGAACCAGAGCAATAAATTATTCTTTTTTAAATACGCAGATTACTTTTATTTGTTTTAAACAAAGTATCCATACTTTATATTTGAAACTATGGAAATAAAAAAGAGAGTCTCTGTAACTTGCCCATTACTAAAACACTGAAAATGAACACGACTGTTCCTTGAGCTGTCAGTGAAAGACATCACAAATATAACTGCAGTTTCTTTCATACTGTAGTTTCCACTTTATAATCAAGCAAATCCCAATGGCACCAGTAAAACTAACTGCTGCAATTGAATTTGCACAACTAAAATTCGCAGCTCCTGAGCTTGTCATTTTAGAGAAAACAGAGAAGATACTTTGGACTGACCAGCACAAAGACCACAAAAGGATAAGGGCAACAACTACCTGAAGAACCTGAATAACAAACATCTATCTTCTCTGAAGGTGACACTAGAAAGACCATGTCCTTTGACCATTAGGTTTCTATGTGAAAAGTGCTGGAGAAGCTGGAATCTACATCAGGCCAAGTGCTTACCAACACTTCACAGAATCACAGAATGGTTTGGGTTGGATGGGATCTTAGATCATCTAATTTCAATGCACCCCCCCAACACAGGCAGGGTCACCTTCCACTGGACCAGGTTGCTCAAAGCCCCATTCAACCTGGCCTTGAACACTTCCAGGGATGGGGCATGTACAGCTTCTCTGGGAAATCTGTTCCAGCGTCTCACCACCCTCATAGCGAGTAATTTCTTTCTAATATCAAAGCTAAACCTACCCTCTTTCAGTTCAATTTACACAAGGAGTTTCAGCAGCAGCCATCTGTATTGACACTCACACAGTACCTATCCTACTGCTTCTTATAAACCAAAGTAATCTCACATGCCTCTGAATAAAACTCACACCCTGCTCCTGTGCCCCACACCCCCACCTACACACACATGCTGACAGCATACAGAGCCAGGCCACGTAAACAGGGATTATGGATCCTACATATGTATACATACTATATATAAAATGTATGTATGCCCATATGTATATTTATAGGTTGTATTTATTCTACATACACAAAGACTGAAGTTTCTACAGGAGGTCTTCCAGTGTCCTGTCTCTCTGAAAAATCCTGTGCTCTGGGCTCTCTTTTCCAAGATACTCCAAGGCCAGTATGCACTGAAACTAAAAGCCCTACTTAATACTATATCCATCCAAATATACACAAACATATACGTATACATAGTAAGCTAAGCTTGGCAAATGCCAAGTGTGGACTGGTAAAGAAAAACAGGTTTTTATTTTATTTCTGAGTTAGTTAACTAGACTTAACAGTTGTGCAGTTAGACTGCTAGCCCATTTCAAAGACATGATTTTTTGTTATTCCAGCAACCAAGCTTTCAAAGCAATTTTGATTTTTATAAGATGACATCATGAGATGGTTGTGTATATTTGGCTGTATTTTCCACATTGTTTTCATAGATGTTCAATGTCCTTCAGAGTTCTGCCCTGTGCTGCGCTCTTTGAAAAGCTCCTTTAACACAAACCTTGAACATGTATTTGCCCACATCTTCCAAAAAGATTTTTGCAATTTCCATATGGCATCCTTCCTACAGACTTTCACAGCAGACCTGTCCACAAAGAAACTACCCCCTCTCTTAATCCTTGCCATAATTAAACCATTTACCTGCTTTTGTTTCTAACTCTGCCTTTCTTTTTCTTGTTCTTCATCAGTCCACCTTCTCACATCTCATTTCAAATCGAACAAAGGCTTTTCAGAACAAAGATATGCAAGTTTATGTAACTATAGCACGTACAGCAAAATGAGACCACTGGACCACTAAACGCGACCAAGATGTGCAGAAACAGCAGCACCAATCCACGTTCTTACCTTTGTTTTACCTATTAAAAGAGAATGTGGGCCAGTAATTCACCAAGCACTTTTCAGAGCCTCCATTCCAAGTTGCATCTTCACAAGGGAGTTGCCTCATTATCACTATCACATGCACATATTGAGAGAAATACATAAATCTTCACACCAGCCTCCTTTTCAATGGGATCCTAAGAGAATTCATTATTACAAACCCTAAATTTTCCATTGGTTTGGGGAGAACAAGGAAACAAATGTTCTTTGCCAAAATGTTCTTTCCCTATGGTAAAAGAAACAAAGCCAGAGATCATATTTTCACAATACTACAATACTCATCTGAAAGCAGCCATCTCTCTTCCCTCTGAACATTCTAAACACTCAATCAGTCTTTAAAATCCCAGAAAACTCAAAAGCTACATGTACTCTGCTTAGCTTTAATTTTTTTTCCTGGCTTTTACTTCAAAAGAGCATCATTATTTTTCTGAACTTACTAATCAAAACCAAATGCCAGCATATGAAAATACTACTTGCTGTATTAAAAGTTTATTTTCTTTCCTTTTTTACTATTGAGACATGAGTTCAAACTTCAGTCTTACAAGAAGAATCTAAAATATGCCTCTCTAGAAATTTAATTAAAATTTTAAAGCAGGATTCATGACACCCCAATTGAAAAAAATCCTTACTCTAAAGAGATATTCAAAGTAGAAAATACTTCTCTTGTGACACTGATATTTTACCCTTTGAGTGATATGTTATTAGATGGTTATTACCCAAGAAATGTTATTTTCTTGTTTGAATCAGGCAGTTCTACTTGTCTGAAAGTAGGAAAAGAAAAAACAACCCTGAACTGCTTCTAGCTGTTGTGAACAGGCTGAGACTCAGCTGTAGCATTTAAGGGAAACTACAAGCCCATTTTAGAGGAAACAGGCTGAAAATGTTTTCTCCACATATTTATCACTGCTCATGTTTTGTGAATGTGATAACAGATAAACTTTTTAAAAACTCTTTAAACACCACCCCCCCCCCCCCCAGCACAGGCAGATTCACAAAGGGGAGAAAAGCATATTGAAAAAAACCTGCAGTCTCTGCCTGTAATGTGAACAAACGTTGAATCTCAACTACCATCACCAAATGCCTGAAACTCACTAGTTTTTATTGTAATCTAACAAAAAGTCACATGACAGTTTTATCTTCTGAATTTTTAATGAAAATTAACAGGCCTCCAAAAATAAAAATTTGCCTCTTAACCACTGATGATCCAGATTCGGTGTCAAAATTCCACTCAGAAGTTTCTTTGCATTGTTGCATTTACTCCATTCAAAGTTACATTACAAAGTAAATGGAATTTCCTCTTTGAAAAGACTGCAGGATTTAGCTTATATTACTTATACTCAGCACAACTGGGAGCAACGCAAGTTTAGCTTTCCCAAGAAGCCGCAATACCAAGGAACTAAATCAACACCACATGCAGAGAATTTCATTTTCCAAAGAAGTTTAAAATGTTAGAGAAATGAGCTCATAAATAGCTTTTCTTTAAAATGTTTCTGAAAACTACTTTGTGCATTTCATTATCCTTTAGGCTATGCTGAAAATGTCAACACAAGTGTAACAGGATACATTCACTATTCTAAAGTCTCAGTTGTCACCTACCAGCTCTATCATCCTTCCACCATCCATTCCATTCTTAATTGTACAGAGACAATGTAAATAACTAATGGCCTGAAAAAAAACTTTAGTGAGACTGAGGAATAGATTGTTTCCCTGATTTTTTTTCCCAGCAAATACTTTTCAAAGGAAAAGAGTTCTTCCCTCCACCCTTCCAAAACTCATTATTTGTCTTCCTTTTAGTAACAAAGTGCAGACTTTTCCTCATCATGGGTTCTTGGAAAACAGTTGAGAAGCTGATGACCCCTATCCCATTCTTACTGCTAATTAAAAAAAAAAAAATATAAAAAATCCACACCACAAATACTTTCCTCAAACAGAACGAAACTTAGTTATGCTTAACGTGACTAAATAACAAAATCTAATCCAAAATCTGATTTTGTTTTAAAACAGCAAGAGGAAAGAAGATGCAAATTCAGTATCAGACAGCTTTATGTTGATGAATATGAAACAAAACAGGAATAAGGCTTCTGCATTCACATTGCAAGTTATTCTGAGAAGCTGTTTGTATTATTATTATGAGGCAAATCTGGCTTAGTAATAAACCTGCTGTGGATTAGAAACTATTAGGCTCAGTTTCACTGTACCCATGTGTACAACTGATATGATTACAGGCACACAGGGGGTGATAAACAGGCTCCTCAATGAAAGTATTTCCACCTAGCTGCCTTGAAAATTCATCAGCAAGAACTTGTAACTGGAAAGGAAAAGGTGGAGAGATATTTAGTGTTCATTTCTCTTGAATTTCTCTGTGAAAGGCATGCACACATGAAAAAACTTCATTTAGGAAATTCCCCCTGTGAACAGGCAGCCCCTTCCTCCTGCAGCATAACTAAACTGCTTTAAAGTCTCTCTTATCAGACCCAAGAACTGGCCACCCATATTTACGGAAATCAAGTATATAATGTTACATATTTCAGATGACGCTTTAGAGCAGTGATCTCTGCTTGTATTTTTGGGTGAGTTTTTTTGTTGGTGTTCTATTTTTTTTTTTCTTAGGAGGGGAGATTCTGGTGTCTAAATCATACAGAAGCAGAAAGGTAACAGATGGTTGCTGGAGCCATGCCACAGAAAAAGCAGTGGCTGACAGGATCTCTTATCCCTTAGCAGCTGTAGATAAAACCTTGACAATTCAGGATAAAATTTCATTAAAAAAAAAGGAACTGCTGACAAATGGAAAAAAACCCAAAACATCCACTGGAGAAAACTATGCAAAGATTTCATCCTACAGAGATAATTTCATGTATTTAAAAGATTTTCTACATACATGAGAGATGAAATGCCTTTTCTAAACAGAGGTTTTGCAATTTGGCTACCCATGGCAAACTCAGTTAGGATGGTAAAGCCACAGGAGAAATCAAACCCTCTTCTCCAACTTTTTCCTGAAAAAGCTACCTGACAGAAAACATCTAAAATATCCCCAGTATGTCCATTTGTGAGCAGCCAGAACTTTACAAGACACTTGGCAGCTACTCCGATGCAGAAAAATGTCAAGCCTTCTCTATTAAAAACTATTGAAAGAACCACAGAACTAAACAACAACCTCAAAAGGCATAAAAAGGATAGTCCCTTACAAAAGCCAACTTCTTGCAGGTGAAAAAAAAGAATTCATTCACTTTAAGGCCATCCAGGGCCATAAATCTACATAAAACTTGTATGTAATTAGAGGATCACTTCACCAAACAACAGAGGCCACTTCTATCCATGAATCATTGGACACGAATTACAACCAACCAAAACAGTTCCAACATTTGGTGTCTTCAACTACAGCAAACTTCACTGACAGCAAAATACCTGTTGTGAGCAGGTAACTCACGGCACCCTCACGTTTCAGATCTGCAGCTCCAAGCACTGACTCAGACTGGGCACAGGAGCAATGCCCCTCAGCTAACAGGAAAGCTGCAACACCTCAGAAAAAAACCAAAAACCTGCAGGTTCTCCAGGCTCACCCTCCTCCTGGACCCCTAGCAGGCATCTCCCAGCCTTGCAGGGAGTCCAGAAGAGGGACCACTTTCCACACTAGCAGCAAGAGCCGCAATAAGTGAGGCTGATGGATCAGCACAGATTCTGAGAGAGAGTAACAATGAAATGTTACACAACCCTGCCTAACAGGAAGGTGAGGGAGTTGTTTATACTACCTGTGTTGTTGGTACTTTCCTCTCACTTCCACCAACATACACACAAGATTGCTTTTCTTTAGCTGCAGCTATCAGGCCCAAACTTTCAAACTAAGTTTTATTCTCAATATGCTCAAATTCAGGTAGGTCGTGTCAGGCATGACAGAAAAAAACCAAAAAATCAGCCCTCCTCTTAGAAAAGAAGTCTCTGAAATAAATACATCATGTCCTCGTATAGAAGAAAAATACTATCAAGCTAACTCCAAATGATTTCTAAAGAGTAAAAAACTAAATTTAAATACTTTCTTTAAACTTGTGTAGCTTTTGCTCATTTCCTGAAGTAAATGACTTATTTTATCTTGGGACAGAGTTTACACAGCTCCTCCTTTCCCCACACGTGCCTTCCTCCTCCATATTTTTACCTTTGGTATGTTCAGGAAACCTAGACATCTCCTTCTGCCCTCCTTTGGCCTAAGAAACCCTGTCCATTTCTTTCCAGGTTTTGGGCTATCCAGATCCCTCCACTTCACTGCATAGCAAGGACAAGCATGATCCCCAAATTACTAGTGGTAGATGGCAAGGTAAGCAGCAAGTGATCCTACTGGTGCTGCAGTGGCTGAGAAAAACGAACCAACCAAAACCAACCAAGTAGAAAGAACAAATATTTCACACTAAGTCTAGAGACTAGGAGTTTCCCTGGCAACAATGGCTGCAGTTTCCAATGGCATCAGTGGTGTCATTGGCTTCCTAGGAAACCACTTGCTTAGTGCTAAGAACTGTGGTGTATCTCCGAAACTTGCTCATTGAGCTCCCAAAGGGGACAGTGGAGTGGGAAGAGAAAGAACAACCTAAGTGAAGATGGTGGAGATCACCAGGGGAATGGCAATGCACCAGAGAAATAAAGGCTAGGGGCTGGACTTCACATCAGGCTCTGATCCCAAAGGAGGCCTATGAGGATGGAGAATGGCCTGGAGGGGATGCTATACAAGGAGGTCACTCTATTCAGCCTGGAGGAGACTGAGGGCAGACCTCACTGCAATTACAACTTCTTTGTGATGGGAAGTGGAAGGGCCTTCTTCTCTGTGGTGACCAGTGACAGGACCTGAGGGAATGGCCTAAAGTTGTGTCAGGGGATATTCAAGGTTAGATGTAAGAAAAGATTCTTCATCCAGAGGGTGGTTGGGTGCTGGAATAGGCTCCTCAGGGAAGTGGTCACAGCACCAAGCCTGGCAGAGTACAAGAAGGGTTTGGACAATACTCTCAGGCACATGGTGTGACTCCTGTGGATGGTCTTATCCAAGGTAAGGAACTGGACTTTGATGGTCCTTATGGGTCCCTTCCACCTCAGAATATTCTGTGATTCTGGCAGAGTGAGCTGGCAGAGATCTGTCTGTTACCATCTCACATATTTAATCTACATAGAGCTGAAGTTCTTAAAGTCAATCTCTTAATTTATAAAAGCTGCAAAGTTCTGCAAAAAAAACTAAAAAAAGCTGTTGATCATTCTTTCCCTTCAAACATTTTTAACTCTGCTCTACACTAGAAATATCTTTTTCAGCAAACTCTTGGTGTTATTATCTTGTAAAAATGTCCTTCACTCTCAATGTTGGCTTTTGTTTCCTGCTTATAAAACAGTTGTGCTATAATACACTGAGGTCCAGCTTCTCAAACTAACAACCTCTGCATGACAATTTATGTCTCAGTATTGAGGATGATTTTCAGTTACTTATTTTAATGAAAAAAATTGAGACTATGTGTCCTGATTTTATCTAGCTTCTTCAAAATTTCCCCCATTCATCTTCTCCACCTAACAGATTTCCTTCCTCTCCCTCCTATCATGCTTCCCATGGAAGTAAAAGCAAGATTATCCTTTGAACTTCAAAGCACCTTAAAAATTTAACTTATTCTCAACATCCCTGTAAACAGTAAGATCATTATTATCCATTTGGCTGATGAGATGTCCAAGAGCTACTACTGAGAAGCTTCTTATGTGGTTTATCTTGCCAGGAGATCGTAACAGCTTACTTGAGCCCAGTAAAGCCTGAAAGCTTGATTCTTCTCCATGTTTTTAATTTCTGGTTAGAAAAAAATACTCGTAACATTTCCTGGCTCTTACAATCTGCCATCACAGGAAGGCACCACACATATTTTGCATCTGTCACAGTTTGCAAATGAGACACAGGATGCTGAGCAAAATGTGTGGCAAACAAAGACAGAAACTGCACTGAGATGCATATTTGCCATTAGGAGCTCAGTTATGCCATGCAAGAACCGTAAATGAGCTACGGAGAGTATGATGTATACTGTCCACTTGCTTCTTCCTGGATGAATGAAGCTGTTAAAATACACAACAGATGAAGAAAGAAAGAGTGGAAAGAGCTTTGTTGGTGTTCTTCAAGTGGCAGACCAGCACTGGAGAGGAAGGAAGGTGAGAAATACCGAAACAGTTAAAACAGGAAATATCAGTGTTGTCTCCTTCCTAGTTATTAGATGTGCACTTACCAACACTATGTGGCACTCCTGCAGTGTTCCCTGAATGCCCTGCATCACTGACAGGTACATAAGTGGCCTTTCACTTCTCTCCCTTCAGCATAGGGGAAAGGAATTACCTTCTGGTAGAGGGAGAGGATTGGAAGAGCTAAACTTGCAGACCAAACCAAAAGACAAGGCATCATCTCTCTCAAAATGATACGTACCAAATAAAATGGCTACACATAACCTGTTCCACTCTGCTCACAGTTTAGGAACTGTAAACACCCCTGGACAGACTCAATATTTAAACTACATGAACCAGCACCATCCATGTTACTATAATATATTGAAACTGTGATGTTCTGTGATTGCAGCAGGGCAAGTTTTCTAATGATAGGATCAGATTTCTTTAAAGACAGGATGGCAACAAAATTGAGTGGCCTCCTGCACTGTCAATAAAATGGTACTAGTCAGAAAGGAGAGAAAATGTGAAGTAGCTTCATGAGCTAAAAGCGCCGTCACTTCATTCCCACAGATTACAGTTCAGGGATGTTTTATTTTTTCTTTAGTTTTGCTTGGTTGGGGTTTCTCCCAACCCTCCCCAAGCATTTATCCCAGAGAAAGGAGGTTGCTAAACAATATGGTGCCAATTTTAGAGACAAAAAAAAGCAAATACAGGTGGACGCTTCTGTACATACTGAATTGCATTTGCTGCAGTGAAATGACTCCACCTGTGTCCAATGCCTCCCCAGCCATTTATAAACGACCTCAATGTAAACAGTGGAAAGAAAGGAACTGTGTGCTCAATACACATATAAATACGTTTTACAAGTTCTGGATATCAATTCTCTACCTCACCATAAGCTGACACTTGCATGAACCAGTTAGATACTTGTTTATTTTGCTATGCTCAAGCAAGAACTAAATACTCCCTAGGAAGTGGTTTCCAGACAAGGTTTCCAGCTAAATCCTGAAATACCAAACTAACAGATTGTAGGACACTCTGTGGATTCCATCCTCATCTCCTTTAAGGCAGTAGGCTTCATCTGAAATTACCTTCATGAGGAAACAGAAACAGATTGCAGTTTATTTTATCATACCTGCTATGTTTCCTAAAAACTAATTTCTGCATTAGAAGTCCTGCCTTCTATGTAGAAGACAGCCATATGAAGAACTGTGATGTGCTCCAGACTTGCTATTCTTGAATTGGGTGTATTTTTGTGCTGTTTAGACTCTTCAAATTTACTCTTTTAGGGTCAGTTTTTCATACTCAGAGGATAATTTCTGTGTGGGGAAAATAAACCTGGTATTTCCTTGCCGAATGAAAGATGAACACAGAGCTACAAAACGAGTACTCTCAAACACCATGCACTTGGTTCTACCAGTACAGGGGTCCCGGCCCATGTAAACCTGACACAAAAAAGAAGTCTTAGTAGGGTGTTAGTAGGACCTAGAAAGTTGAATCATTTACTACCGGAGGTAAGCCCACACTGCCAACATTTACATGCTCTGATTCACTAGAAGTATGTTTCCCACGACTTCCTTACTACCGCCACTTTTGGAGAATCACCTTCCCCTTCACCCTTAATTTCAGATAAGGGTAAGAGGGGCTTTGAAAATTATTAAGTGAAAAGGAGAGCTGCCTATCACGCACTGTGTCATATAAAAGCAGGAAGGAATATCTGCAAGTCCTGTTCTATCTCATCCAGACTAGGAATGTGAACTTCAGTCTTCTTCACCTTGGTTTAGAGTTATACCAGAAACTCACCAAACTCATCAATCTCATGAGATTCTGAAAACCCCATTCCACGTCTCAGGCCTGAAAACAGCAGTCCTGCCACCAGCTATATCATAGTCACAGTAAAGCCTTCTACTTCATCAGAAGTTTCTTTCTGAAGGCGACAACTCTTCCCAAAGAACCTACCAGACATGTTCCTACCAAGACTTTCAACATCCCACATATGCAGGTTCATACTGTTATTCCTTACCTCTTTAGACTCTTCCAAGTGCCTGGCTGCTATTCAGATTTACAGGAGACTAACACTATTAACACTGAGACAATTCTTGGAACAAAGTGAGATTAAATGTATGGAGAAGACTCCTGCAGAAACATGTATTTTTTAACAGGCTGTGTTCCAAACTCTGTGTTTGAATCTCATAAGTAGTGTACTGAAGCACAGAAATTTACCTAGAGTTTATTTTACTACTATCATTTTTCCTGAAGAAAAAGAATATTCTCTAGATTGCATTTTGCAAATGTGGAGCTCATTTTTTGGGGGGAAACAAACAAAAAAAAAGAGATGAGTTTTGAAACTTACAGTTCAAACAAAATGTTCTGATCTAATTTATATCCTTTCATAAGTATAAAGAAATACAATTTAAAAGTCTAGAAGATAGACAGACAGCTCTGTCATCTTCTGCTTAGGAGGAAATTAAGGTCAGCAGAGGTAATGAAATGGGAAGTTGACTCTGAAAGGGCAGAACCATGCAGAAACGTTCCAGGGTATTACAGTTAAACCATGCAATACCTGGAAAACTCTGTTTCTATGCTGACCTACACCCAGACAGTTCTAAAGGTGAGAACCACTACAAGACAGCTGGTTTTAATTTTTTTTTCTTGCAACATGATTCATGTTTTGTTTTTGTTTTTTTTTAAATAAGACCTCAATTCTTATTGCAGTCTGTTCTATAATGAATAATGAGCTTTTACAGCTTTATTCCCCAAATTACCACACCTTTTATGAATGGTTAGTTCTAGAGGTTCTGAAACACATGAAAGGTGAACCCATTAAGTGTAGATCAATATAATTGAATGCAATATGAAAAATGGACACAACTCTGAAATCCACTTTAGTAGCCATAATGTAGTGTATTCCATGTAATTCTTGCTGTTAACTCAGCTTCTGGCCAGCTTCTTTGCCAGAGAAGATGACCTGTGCATACCAGTGTGTAATACAAATGAAAACAGGTGAGAAGTCACACAACAATGAAGGAAACATGCAGACTGGACATATCAAACGAGACACAGTCAGTTCATAAAAAAGCAGAAACAATGCTACCATAAAACCTCATTGGTATTTAACTGAAAGATGTGAAAATGTTCTATTTTTCATCTGTTCTGCAGTAAGTGCAATTTATCAGTCAGAGTACATGTACATGGTTTCTTAGTCAGCTAAAAACTCAAAAATCAAGAAATTTGTACCCATTTGTCAAGGTTGGATTTTGGAGTAAAAACTGGAAGGCACACAGACTGACAACTGGATACCTGCATTTCTATTCCTAGAACTCCCCAGTTCCTCTAAAATTTAGGGATAAGCAAAATAAAATTGAGGAATAAAATAATAAAAGTACAAAATATAGGAATAGAGACACCATAGATAATTTGCTGGTGCCAAAAGACAGCATGAAAGTAGGCTGGAAAATATCACATTAACATATATTTCTGATACTTTAAAATACTCAAGACTTGTCTCATTCACAGTTCAGTAGGAATCAAATAATTATAAAAAAATATTGTGTTCTTTCCCTCTCTATGCCAGTTTTTCATGTAAGAGATTATGCCATGAAACAGTTTATATCACAGCCCCACTGCATATTTCTCTTCCTTTTTAGATATGAAGTACACATAAAAGAATGTTCTGAAGAATCAATCTGTAATGATATCAGCTGTAATGATATCACCTTTTCCATTTCCCATATGCAGAACTTGTTTTATTTCTGACAGTGATAAGGGGCTTATTTTCTTTTTAAACAACAAAGCCTAACGCTCTACAACAGTATGGATGTGTAAAGTTTTTTACTACCTGTTTATGGGCTCATATGAGTTAACATTTCACCTGCATAAATTAAAAATTATCCCCTGCCACAAACTTGACTGTGAATTTCTTTATCCTTTTAAACTTTTGTCCTAAACTTTAAGCTAATGAACATTAAGCTGCATTTTATGACAATTGGATGATGCAGAACAGATGCTGAACTAAAATTTCATTTGCCAAATGTCAGCTCAGAACACATACTTAAAACTGGAGTATTAGTAAGACAAACTACATGGTCAAAACAATAGGAAAAATTGTCAATTACATCAATGCCTGCCAACAATTTTTCTGGGCCTTCAGATAGAAATTCTGCCTGAACTGAAGATTCCAGAAAATGATGTCCAGTTTTAGGAACATTAATTGCTTATTAGGGTGAGTATGTTCTCTTCTGGATATCTATTTTTTCATCTTGAGCTGACTGATACATAGCAAATGCTAATCAAAAGCCTGCAATTGGTATCCTTTTCTCCTGCAGATTTTCTTCTGCTAGTGAGTCTTTCTTTGGAACTCTGGTTGGACAGGTAGCTTCAGGGTCTGAAAAGGATGCCTGCTATTCCCCTCCATGATTCGGGACAGTCGCAAAACACTCCAACCAACCAGCCAACCAAAACACCAACAGGGCTCTAAAGAAACTTGCAACTCCCCAGTTGACAAAGTCCATCCGCTGACCAACATGTTTATGTTTTTCTTGCTGTGTAAGGTATAAATGATAACCCTTTGAGGCATACAATGCAACTTAACACAGCCACTGAAAGCATTTTTGCACTTGGGTCATATTTTCCTTTCCTAGTTACATCTAATATGTGTTACCCTAAATAATTCTGTCCTTACACATTATTTTTTCAAGCATCTGGAAAGTCTTCCATCTTATCACTTCCACACTTGTAATTTACCCACATTTCTGTAAACTGTTCAGAGAAATCAACACATTAAAAGCATCCTGATTGGTTTTGTTACTTTTCTCCAAACTGCTTTCATATTTTCAATATCTTTCCTATGGCTCAATGATCAACAACTGCTGTAGGCCACAAACATTTTCACAAGCCAGTCTGCCTAGGTGGATATGGTTTCTGGGAACTAAAAAACAACACAATTAAGTGTTTCTGACATTTCTTTATCAGGATTATTCAAACCAATAAGCAAGGTCAGAACTACTAAGTAAGAGACACCACACACGGTTCATGGATCAAATGAACGAAATCAAGAGTAATGCAAACCTATATTACCACAGCTATTTTGTGCAAATACCCAATCCATCTAATAGTAATTAGTAATAATAGTAAATTATCCCCTCTAAAGAGTTTATGAAGTTCTGTTTATATCTGGATGACTGACCTCTCCTACTTTACCTACAGAAATCAACACTTATGAATGCACAACTGCTATCACAAGACAAGAAAGAACCAGAAAAAAGCAAATGAAAAATTTGTAAGAAATCTTCTTTTACAAGCACATATCCTATAGTAACTGGCTAACAGTTGGGAAGTGATGGCACAGCAACTAAACACAGATAACCTTTTCCTAAAAAGATATTATGTCCAGGACCTATAGAGATACTGTAAATATGTCTTTCCTGTCTATAGGGAATAGCACCTTCGACATCATCATTGCTCTGGGCCAAGGATAGGAAGGGGAGGAATCAGTTCATATTTTTATTTTTTTCTCCAAATTTCTGAAAGAAAAGCTAAGGGGGAAAAAAAAAAAAGGTTGAAGACAGAAGTTTTCTCAGCAAGTAAAACACTGCAATGGCAGAAGTAGCTGAAAGCAATGATGTTTCTGAAGCGCTGTAAAATGTTATCTGCTGCTGTGTCCCTGGGTGGAGAGACAGATAGAACTCCTATAATGCTGAACAAAGAGAGGATCAGTTTATGAATTCTTTTCTTTTTTAATTCAGGGAAAGAAACCTTTTCAAATTGTTGCTTAAACACTTCCAGCATTTTTTTGTTTTGATGGCAAATTTTTGTGCTCTTGTATCATTAAACATACCAATAAATAAGCAAATAAATAAATAAATAAACTAATCACACCATCTGCCATAGAAAAACCTAAGTATAAATTAACACTTTCAGCAAGTTTAAACTCCAGTTATCAAAGAGACTTGCTCCTTTTCCATCAGAAGATTGAATAAAATCACAAGGTGCATTGAGGATTCCGGCTAGCATTTCCATTGCTGTTATCATGGAAGTTAAATCATTTGCCAGAAAACTCTCTCTCTCTCTCTGCTTCCTTGGGCTATAAAATTTCCTCCTTGCACCTTCCCTAAGCAGATGAGGATGGTCACCAGCAACACTAAAAATTGGCTATGCATTTGAAAAGCATGCACAGTAACAATCATTTCTGCAAAGCTGCAATCATACATTCTGTTACCACATACTGGCACTGGAAACCTGTACAACACACAGCCTGAAACACAGGCCTTGCTTCCACATTGCTCAGTCTCATTGCACAATATCAAAATATCATTTTCTGCAGCAATTGTGAGCATTAACTGCAGACAAACCAAGAACTGCAACAACTTCCGCTCAAGAAGCAACTTGAAAATTCAATCCACAATGGCTACAGAGACAAAACAGTCATACCGTTTCTCCCATTTTCAGAGAAATTACTTTTCTTAAGCTTTTGAGGGGTAGCACTAGCGAAAGCAGCCTAAACACACATTCAAGACCACACCTATGATCTCACTGCACAGAAGAGCTGATGAGAGCTTTCCAAGGTAAAGCACCAGGACAATGCTGTTAAGCAAACAAAGTCTCTGTGTACCATCACAGGTGATTTTTTTTTTTCATATTCAACATCAGAAACACACAAATCAAACCGCAATTACAAAGCTCCCCATGAGCAAGAAATATAAGACAATGAAGAAGGTTTCACCCACCTGGGATCTTTCTGAATGCTATCAATGGAAGGTGACCTAGCCAAGGTCCCTTCGGGTGGGATGGCTGGCCCAGATTTGCTGTATGGTGATTCAACAGAAGGACAATACTGCAGCTGTCGGTAGGGGTCTGCGTAATTGGAGGCTGGGCCGGCTGCATAGCTGGCCCTCTGGAAGGTCGCTGTTGCGTTCTGTGTGCCGTGTTGACTGCCTGTGCGCTGTAAGGGTACGGAGTCGACACCAGGGGAAGATGGGGCTACGACAGGAAAGTAGGGACAAAGTAAAAAATTGAGGACCTGTTCACAGAAATGGTTAACCAGGTCTAGGCAGAGGAAAAAAAAAAAACACACACATATAAAACAGGGGTTCAAAAAGAATGAGAAAAAAACAAACAAAAGAAACAAGCAACACTGTCATTTTGAAAACCATAGAAGGAAATAACCGTCAAACAAATTCTAAATGACATGCCAGTTCTGGACTAGAAGATCTCAACACCAGTTAAACAGATTGTAACAGTGCTTTCACCTGGAGTTTTAACTGCACTAACAGGAAATGAAAGAAGTGTGGAAGCAGCATGGGAATAATCAAGCTAAGGTTCACAACCACCACTGAGTGAAGCTTTTGCAGTCCTTACAGGGGCGAAAGTCAGTCAGATCTCCCAGCAGAAGAAAAGTCAAACCAGGCTCAAGAGTCCAAACTGAGACAGATGGCTCTATGGCAGAAGAAATACACAGCCATCCCAGATTTGTAGTCCTGGTATCCATGAAGCAGGTGAAAACCAGACACCTGCTACTGAGAGTTGCTGCATATGCTTCGTTGACCCATCTTCTGCAAATTTCACCTTAAGACTTAGGGGACTGCTACTGCTAACTCAGTTTGAAAGAGAGCTAATCACAAGGTGACCATGTAGATGTCTTGATGCAGGCCAGCAATGGCTGTGCTCACACACCACAGCTCAAGATTAATGCATTACCAGTTTTGAGCAGCTTAACCAATAGCTTTAAACTGACTTAATGCCTTTGCAACTCAAAAATCTTATTAATCTCTCTTGTAGCCCATTATCTTTCTGTTACAGCACTGGCTAATGGAGATCCAGTCTGCTTTATGATTCTTATTAAACACATAATACTTTTGAACCAAAGTCCAGTTAATGACAAATTGTCACCGTAAGGGCCAGAGGACCAATATCCACATAATCTTTGGCCTCGAGACAAATACCAATTAAATGCTGGCTCTGCTCAGAAGGAAATTTGGCCTGTTTGAAGTGGCACATGAACTCATGGTGGTTGCCATTCCCTCCTGTTTCAAGACAACAAGAATGCTTTTGCCAAAAGGAGTAGCCTGGTCCAGGGCTATTTCTAGCTGAGTCAAATTTATGTGCTAAACTGTGGATAAAACCCACATGTTGCAGAGATAGATTTTTATAATATTTCCCAATAATTTCCCAATCACTTCTCATTAACATGCACATTTAAAAATAAATATCTGACATAATATAGGTTCAAGAAACTGATTTTAAGCATTTTATCGCAAAGTGTCAGCAAATGAAACACAGTGAGTTTTAAATACAATTAGACAGTTTTGTATGACCTAGTACTTGTAAAAGTTACAACACCTGAAAATTTTAAATTTATATTGAATATTTGCATCATTTTTTTTTTCTTATGCCTCTGAAGTATTTTACATTAACATGTATCATAACTTTATTACAAACACAGGTAGGTGGAATCACTCACCTATTACCCCATCCCTGGAAGTGCTCAAGGCCAGGTTGGAGGGGGCTTTGAGCAACCTGATCTAGTTGAAGGGGTCCCTGCTCAATGCAGGGGCTTGAAGCTAGATGACTTTTAAAGGTCCCTTAAAACCCAAATCAGTCTATGATTCTATGATTATGTTTACTCACATAAATAACAATATTTTTCACATTTTTTCATTTAATTGTTAGCACATACATATACTTTGTTAAGAAATAAGACAGACATTTTAATAAAACTACGTAAGTTCAAATGCAATAACATTATTAGCATATTTAAATATCCCATGCACAAATCATGCTAAATTGAGTGTTAGAAAGAGACATGGCAAATATCACATTTTAACGAAAAATAGAGCTCAAAACCAAAATTGGTTGCCTTGTGAGAAAAAGAGTAATAAAACAAGTTAAGGAAAATGCTGGAAATATTTTCAAGTGAAAAAGCAAAGATGCAACAATTTTATACTGACACAGTACATGCTTAAGCACTGTCACTCCATAGAATATGCTGTTACCTTTTGACAAATTATATGGGGAATTGCAATAAGACCTCTACAACATCAATACTGCAGAAAACAAGAGCTTCACTGTAATGTTGACTGCTCTGCAAAATATTCCACCGTATTTACTTCATCTCCTTTGTGCAAGACAGTTCAATGGAAATCCTGTTTGTTTTTAAATTATTAGAAAAGTTTCCTTTCTATTTTCTTCTTTGTCTCACTATCAAAATACGTATTTATATGAACTGAAACTAGCTGTCACCCAAACACCTACAAGCTTCTCAAGTAACTCTGATTCATTTCTCAAATTATCTTCCTACCAGACTGTTTCTGCCTTTTGAATTTTATCACAATGAACACAGAACTGCCATATTCAGAATTTGAAAATGAGACAAATATATGGCTTAAGTATTCACAATTAAGCTTGTTTGGACAGTGCTATCCAGCTCAATTAAAAGAAAAACAAAAAATCCCCAAACTACTAACACTTTAGAATAACTTCTACATCTAATTTGACTACAGTCACCTACCTTTTACTACAGTAAAAGGGTTATGCTTTAGCTGATATTTTTTTACACAAGTCATTGCACGTAAACTGAAGCAAAGTCATCTCCTACCACTCCACTTCCTGTACTTGAACAAACCCCTCTGGCAGCCAAATCTACTGACTGAAATGTGGCTTTTTAGCAGACTACTGAGATATCCCTTCTATTTAGCTATTAAAACAGCAAAGTCATAGTGATTATGCCTAATATAATTAATTCAGAAGTCCATTTGCTTCACCCAGCACAGTAAATCTTCACTGAGCACAGAGGCATCCAGAAGGCACACACTTGGAGTGTGTGAGTACCAGGCATATTTGCAGATGGTCACGCAACCTTTTTACCTGTTTTTCAATTGAAGACACGCCTTTCTCTAACTTTATCTTTTACACTTGAATCTCTCAAATCCAAGCCAGCTAAACCTTGACCAGAATCAGCTCAGCAGAGGTAAGACACATTACTACTTCATCAAAGATCAGGGGTTTGCCCCAGCAATAGATCTTTCTTTAATGTGACATTTATTAATACCTTCAAGATACTGTATCATCTCAGCCCCTCACTACTGTAACTTCAAAATCACATCCCCGCCATACAGACATTTAATATGTTTTTCCAAATCTTTACCAAAGGAAATAAAAAAATCCTGTTAACTATAATGAAAACTTTCCAAAGACCTGATATGTGTCCTGATTATGGTTCTCTTGACTGCAGAAATATAGAAAAAGCCAGTATTTATAATTTTCTATGGCCTTTGCATAGCATTAACAAAGATACCACAATTTTTATATTAATGCTGATAACCTAGGTGTATCACCAAATAAGCTCACAGGCTCATAATGTGATACTCAACATAAAAATTCACTTTCAGATTTTGAATGTTCTTTTCATATCTGTGTCAGATGTTAGAAACAAGTAACAGAATGGAAAAACCAAGAGCATGTTGATCTAAGCAGGGATACTATTGCACCACACCCGAGTATCTTAGGAAGATCAAGTTCATATAAAAACTGCTAAAAAGTTCAGACTTTCTAGAAGTCAGAGGGCATTTTGTTCAGTTAAGATAAGAAGGATCAGACCTTCAGAAAGGATAAACTCATTTATGAGAATTATCTTGCTACAGCTGCTTGCTGAAAATTACTTAGCTTATGCTGCTGTTTGATCTGTGGATATTACCTTGTAAAATTTTCCTCTTATTATTAGATAGTAGACATTCAGTTCCTGTGTTAACCTTCTCCTACGGCTTTTCATACAGATTTCAAAATTATTTTCTTTTTTCTTTAATTTTTTTCTTCACTGATTTGCACCTGCAGTTGACATATACTCTCACATAAAAGTTGAAAATTGGATCCCAGTAAGATGTCTTTTCAGTGCAAGATATGTCCATTATCCCTCCATGGGTCCATAAATTATATAAATGCAGTGATTTCTGTTGGTAGCAAATCTATAGGAAGATTTAGAAAACAGATATTTTCCCATCTAATATACCATATCAGTAACACAGTGCATTCTCTGTCAATTAGGAAAAACCTCATCAAGGTTGGGGGATACAAACACTTTATCTCAAAATGTTGAAGTGAGTGTTTTAAAGCATGCACCATTTTTCTTGCGATAGAAGTTTAACAAAATAGGTTATAATCAAGCTAGTAGTGAATTGGCAATCCAAGGTGACAAGTGCAAACAGTCAAGTTTAACACTGTTCAAGAGGTATGGTATTACATGTAATAATAACAATAGTAATAATAAATTTGCTTAGCAGCTACTTTTAGAAGCATTTTTCCCACAAGGGAACTATAAAATTTTGGAGAAATATGTAGTTGAGGAAAATGGAAAATATTTATTGAAAGAGGGAAAAATCATAATTGAAATTAGCAACTACCTCTAAGGTTGTTAAGATTTTATGAAGGCATGATCATATTCTCTGTTCAACGTATGCATACAAAAGGAATTTTGCACTTCAGACATGCAAAACGGAGCAAATAAAAAAAGCCTACAATATAGGATTTCAAGGATTACAAGGCTCCAATTTAGGTTTAAAACACTCAGACCTTATGCAGCAAATACCAGCATCACAGTTCCATATAGGCTGGCAAATTTACTGCATGATTTCTTGTAGTTGAAAAAGGAAAAAACATTGTCAAAATCACCACAACTTTCTGTTTCTCATTTTTCATTCGCTCTTTCCTCACTTTTTTGCGCTCTTTATTTTGTCCTATTTAGTTGATCTTGCAATCAACTCACAACTCTCAGCCAGAGACAAATAAAAAGAATGTGTTAGCAAAGCTTCCCTTCCATCATCATGAGACGGGCTCTTCCCCATTTATCCAGTCTTTGCTTTCAACAGATCAACCATTTAGGGCTTCCAGGATTGTTCCACCTAATTCTTTCTGCTGGCTCCAGCTTTCTTCAGATGCTCCTACTTTGTGTAAAGCAGGGAAAATACATGCTCCTTCCCTCCAGTCAGCTCCACCATGCTCAGGGCAGTGTCTCCAACAGCTGGCCCTGGGAAATCACAGCTCTCTCTCTGCTTTACCGAGCATGTCTTTTTAATGAAACATAACATGCTGTACAGGGGAAATGCAAGCAGACTAAAGAAATTGACACTGAACAGCATGGTACATAGCCCAAAAGGTCTCTTTTCCACCCACGAACATGTTAGTCATAATTTCCTCAAGTACTGGTTATACCTGGCTGTCACACCTACTAGCAATTAGTATGTCTACAAGCTGTTGCAAGCAGGTATTCAGTAATATTTTTATCATCAGATGTTTTCGTGACATGGTGAGGAGAAAGCCTTTTCATCAAGGCAACATCCTTGTGTCTACCAGATACCATCACAGGGGATTTATGTTTTTAAACTTTCCCATCCTATCAAAACCAGAGGTAGCTGTTTAGCTGCTATGATTTACACTTCTATGGGACATACTTGGGGCATCTCCAAATTAGTTAATAGGTTCATTGTCACTGCTGGCAGGTGCAAAGTACCAAACTTCATTAAGTTCATAAGTGAATGTTCATCCCAATTATGAATTATTAACTATTTGCTATTTGGTTCTTTTAAAAATCTTAAAATCATCTCCTGACCATTGCAATACCTACGTGCCACTGTTTTGTGGGAGAACAACTCCTTGCCTCAAAGAAACCAAGAAAACAGCGCTTGTGCTCTCTATATTGTCATGTTCAATAAGTACTCTTACAGCGCAAGAACTGACAATCTTTGAAAACTGAAGAACTGAAGTTGCTACTGCATCGACGTATCCTTTCATTTCCACTTCCTAAGAGTGTTATTTACCTCTAACACTAATTGTAACAATAAGGTTGAATGTTCCTTTCCTTAGAAACTGATGTTTTTCTATAATGCAGAAAGAATCGTTTGAAGAAAATACCTTCCTCGGTTTCTGAGCTATTTCTCTGTTTACAGAATAGCTGTTATCTGATCACTTTGAAGGCTCCTTTTGCCTGTATCGTTCCACTTGAGTTTGCAGATTCTCACATTGTGTCTTAGTTTCCTTTTCACGCTTATTTTTTGAGATACATACCTTTTCTTCCTTCTATTGAAGGAAAGCTGTGTGTGTATGCGTGTATATATACATATATATGACAACATATTTCTTTCCCCTCCCTTCTATTCAGGGAAGATGTATAACTGCCATTGCCTAATCCTCAGAATAGGGAATAATAATTTTCTTAAACACCAATTTAGACTTTGCATTTATTTGCTACTAATTATTTCAATATTCATATTGAAATATATTTCATTATTTCAATATGTGGTAAGTTGGTATCAATCTGAAATCACTTGGTTTCACCAGGGTTGGCATCGGAAGCGAATACCTACCTTGTGAATGAAGTCATCTTTTTGCACCTCTAAGCAAATTTTAATGCAAAAATACATAGGTAATTCAGTAGCAACGTTGAGAGAATTTGTATCTTAGAAATTTGTATTTCAGTTCGATAGATACAGTGCCTGAGATGAACGAGTTCCAATGCAAGTTTATTTTGCAGCAGTGCTTAAAGTGACTTCCGTGAAACTAAAACTTTCTGTGAAACTTTCCGTGAAAGTAAAAACTTCAATGAAGCCTCTTCCATAGCTATGTTTGTCACAAGGCTTCACTGCTGTGCCCAATCTCACATCTCCACAACCACAACCTTCTCCAGTTCTACATCCTTCCCTCCAGTCATGCTCCACCAACAGGTTCCAGGGTGTCCACCACGGTAACACAGCCTGTATCTTGAAAGCTGCATCTCAAAAACATATATAGCTAAAGCATCTTTTTAAAATCCATGTAGACGAAGGGGACATTGGGCTTTATTAGACCTGCCCAAGAAACTATATTATTTCAGATTTCCAACTCAAGGCTCGAGTGACTTCCTTCCTTGTCTACAACCAAAAAAGGGAGAAGCCTCATTTTTCAAGTTAGCAGTATTAAAAAATATAATGCTCCTTTTCTACCTCCAGGAACTGACTGCATTTTAAATCTGACAGATTTTAATCTCAGTAATATATGCAATTTCATTCTCAGGCTCAGTTTCTAGCATGTTTCAGTAATGCTGCCTCTGCACAAAAAAAATGGTGTGTACACATAATGTGATAATCAGATGCCAGCTTTGGCTGCTAAGGGTGTTATTGCCAAGATCTTTTCTCAGATTGTGTCTTCTCTCTTTGAGTTGCATCCCTCAGTTTAGGGAGAGCATGCAGTTTAATTCATTTGTTACATGAGCATTTAAACAGAGAAATCAACAACTGCTACAGCTCTTAAGAGGAACAGCCCTTTCGGAATTTGAAATACTAAAATTCATCATGTGAATTTCCTCACTAGAGATAGAATTCAACCCTAAGCAATGCCACAATACAAGACATCACCTTCCTCCTCTCTGTAGTACTACATGGTTTCACAGTCTGTGCATGGGACAAAATAACCCAATCACACAGACTGCAGTACTGCGCACAGACTAACCTACTGTAATGAAATTCCTGTTTTCACTCCTAAGCCACCTTCTCTTGAAAGCCCTGTTGAAAGTTTCTTGTCCATCTGGCCAGCATAAAAATGAACACATGGATGAAAGTCACAATTAATATATAAAAAGATGTATAAATACTATGAGGCAGTAACAGATTAACAGCCTGCACTGCATCATGCTACAGCCATCAAGAACATGGATGTCTTCTCCTTCAGATTTTGACTTCTTATTTACATACTTATTTACATACTACATACCTAAATAAAAAAAGGTGGCTACTAACTGGTATTTCTTAGAACACTTTACTGAACTTCAGCTATTTTGATTAGTAGTTTCCACTCTGAAATAGACAGTTATTTTATTATTAAGGTAACAACATTTGTGTTCCAGTGCCAGACCATGCGATATGTACATCTTAACCATGAATCTAACTTGTGCAAATGATAGTTTAAAAGTTGTTGGACCCATTTAAGTAAAAACTAGTATATTTGAATACTTGTACTCATAAAAACTACATGTAAACTGCTGAAATTATGACCAAGGAAGTGACTGGCTCTAAAAGCAGACAGTTGTACATATAAAAAAAAATTACAGTTTGAGTAAAAAAAAAAAAGAACAAAAATAATGGGCTGGTGATTTTTAAGAGTGCCTTTAAACATAATACTGCAGAAGGAATGATCCTCTAACAAAAGCTTTAGTCATCTTAAAGACATTACTGGGTAGTTACCTCAGGCACAGCAGTGTTTTTGTTCAGCGAAGATTTACAAGAAAGAGATTTATGAAAGGTGTTTGAATTGCTTTTTATTTCATGAATGACAACCTTGCATTTCTACGCAACACTGAAGTACATAAATGAGAATGGCTGTCCTGCATCACTAAAATCTAATGTGATGAGGCTTTAAACGGAGCCTACGCCTGTACAGTAAATAGATGATAAATACACTGACAGCTTCTGGCATAAACACTGTATTTTCTCAAGAGTGGCAGATAAGATTTGCAGAGTATGTACTTCCCTGAGCAAGATTTTGTAATCACAGTTCTCCCTCAAGAGTGTCAAAAGTCAAGGGACACCTGAGGAATGCTCAGACATGTTATAAAGTCATTCTTCTACTAAAAAAATGAGAACAGAAGAATTAGAAAATATAGAACAAAACAGAAGCCTCTGGAGGTATTCAGCCCATGGTACAGAGGAAGGAGGCTATGGATACTGACCACTTTAAAAGGTTTCTGTTCCGAGCAGTGAAATGTCATCTGGCTTCATATGGTTACAGTTCCTCTGTGGAACCCAATCATGGATTGAGTACTTTGAAACTACAAATATCTTATTTGGAGAAATGCATCTCCACTACAAGGGGAATGTTGCTTACAGATTACAAAGGTGGTTCTGTTCGAGTTTGACTTCCTTCCACTTCCCTCTCTCCCTCCGTTCTTGTCCACTGGATACCACTAAAGTTGAAAATAATGTATTGTGTTCTACTCATGCCAAAATTTTAATAGGAAGGAAACATATAAAAATTCTTTCTCAAGAAAGATGAAGACACTCTACCTGGGAAAAAAAATCACCTGAAACGTACGCAAGAATATAACACAGGTAAGGCTATATGAGACACTGTGGATCTGTCAAATAAAATGGGATTATGACTTTGTATTGCTTTGAGGTGATTTGTTACTCTTTATGCAGATTACTAAGGTATTTTCTGCTTAATTTACTTTGTACTGAAGATTTGTTCCCCGCTTGCTTCCTATAATTCTCTCTCCCAAAGCAATGTTATCAAGTGGATGTCAGTTAGGAATACAGGTCTATTATAACAACATTACCAAACTGATAGAGATGTAGTGGTAGGAATAATTTTTCTTTTTAATTTCTCTGAAAACATTATGTCCTATAGCAAGAACTCCATGCTGTGTGATTTATCAGCATGATCCTCAATTAATCTGCAGCTGTGCCATCACAGTACATCCATGCACAGCACATCAGCTTGTGACAAAACAAACCAAACAAGTAAAACTGTCCCCCAATCAGAAAAAAAGCCACAACTTAAGCAGAAAGAAACCATTTTTGGTATTTATAAACTAACCCTTGCAGTTTAGGAATAAAATCAATTAAATTCAGAATTGGGAAGTAGTATAAAGAACAAAGGGTTTAATCAAAATGGGGGAACTAAAAGCTGATTTTTCTGTTGATCCTCCTTTTGCCTGAAGTGACAATTTTAGAGACAAATAAGGAGAAATATAAACGAAACCAAGGTTCTGTTATTATTTTTAAATGAAGTATTTGCAATACAGGAAATAGCATATAACAGGTACCTTTTTATTAGTAGCTAGATGCCATTCTGAAACTGAATTAATACTATACCAACATACTCATTGATGCTCCTTGTAAGAACCCGACAATACCTAACTGCTTGCACACAGAAATTTGTTTTTCTTCCTCTAAACCCCTTAAGGTTCCTCTTACTCATTAATCTGAAGACTAAGGAATTATAAATGATACATCTGGTTAACTGAATTCTAATTCTATGCTGAGAAGCAATACTTAACACAACATGAGGAAGGCTAGGAAACTGTAGGGCAACTGGGATATAAACTGCCCTGTGGAACCTGCCATTAGTGACGTGCAAGGATCAAACTCAAGAGTCTGATTCACAAAACTGAAGTTACGCTTGCACACCTTTCAGGTGCAGAAAGCTGTGAATTAAGCCCTCTGTAGGTGATTCACCATGACATTAAAACTGCAGTCCCACAATGTCATTTTACATAGTCTCATTTCATTTCATGCTGTGATAGTTTTCTAAATTTTTTTCAGCATGTTTAAATCACAGACAACTTCAGTGATTTGAAATAGCTAAAAGCAAACAACTTATCAAGGGACTGCTTGCTTAAAGGTATTCTAATTGACCATCAAAAAGAAATGCCTCCATATAAAGTTTAAAAAAAAAACCCACTCATATCTGTTGCCAATATCCTCTGAATATTGAGTACCAAGTGCACGATGAGGAAAATACACTTTGTATCAATACAGGTTGGGGGATGAAGGAATTGAGGGCAGCCCTGCTGAGAAGAGCTCTTGGGTGCTGCTCCATGAGAGGCTGGGCATGAACCAGCGATCCCAGAAAGCCAATTGTATCCTGGGCTGCATCAAAAGCAGCGTGGCCATCAGGTCAAGGGAGGTGATTCTGCTCCTCTGCTCTGCTCTGGTGAGATCCCACCTGGGGTGCTGCATCCAGCTCATCACACAAAAGGCATAGACCTGTTCAAGATGGTCTAGAGGAGGGAGACAGAGATGATCAGAGGGCTGGAGCACCTCTCATATGATTAAAGGCTGAGAGAGTTTGGTTGTTCAGCCTGGTGAACAGGAGGCTTCAGGGAGACTTGAAAGGGTACCTGAAGGGGGCCTGAAGAAAGCTGCAGAGGAACTTTTTAGCAGGGTCTCCTGTGATAGGACAAGGGGTAGTGGCTTTAAACTGAAAGAGGCTAGATAAAAAGACGACATTTTTTGCAATTAAGGTGGTGAGGCACTGGAACAGGTCACCCAGAGAGCTGGTAAACGCCTCATCCCTGGAAACATTCAGGATCAGGTTGGGGCTCTGGCCAACCTGGTCTGCTTTAAGATGTTCCTTCCTATTGCAGGGGGATCACACTACATGACCTTTGGAGGTCCCTTTCAACTCAAACTGTTCTATGATTCTATCATGCTGTTTTAAACTACTTCATAACCATTAAAAAAAACCCCAACAAACTTAAAAGGGTAAAAGATTAAGGTTTAAAACCTTAAAAATAGTAAAGAACAGTTTATCTTTAAAAGCAGACACAGAAAACTACTATCAGTTTGTGATAGCACACAACTGCAATACTGTAGGCTTAATTATTCTTGAAAGAAGAGTAAATCACTCTATAGGATTTGGACACCTAACATTTTTCATATAGCAAAATTTCAAATACTGGAAAATTGCTTCACAATATGAAAAAAAAATATTCACACTGAAATAACAACTTCTAAAAATATCAGCTATATCCACTACTTTTTTACATATCAAGACAAACATTTACAGTTTTGTGAATATGATGTACTTTGGCTCAATTCATGCATCCTTTGCAGCCCCATGCTCCTTTGGTACAGGACAACAAAGGAGCTCAAAGACATGACAAAATGTTGAGAAGGCGAAGCTGGACCATCATAAAAAACGTGCAGCAAATCAAGCTCTTGGGTATTTGAAAGCAGCATTAAGCAGCCCATGCAACACCCTTCTCCAGCCTTGCTGTAGGAAACTGTTAAAAAAATTACTTGTACCTACTTAGCAGCTACTGTTGTCATAGACCACTGGCAAGGCAGGGTGGTTGGGCAGCAGGGCAGCACTCCCTCCTGGGGCAAGGCAAGGTCTCTGCCCACCATGCCAGCTGCAAGGGGAAGGCAGAGTAAAGGCAAGGAGATGGTGACCAGTGCAGCTGTCCAGAGCAACTCCACAATGCCAGACTTCTGCCTACCACGTCAATGAGATGGAAGTTTGAACAGCTTCAGCTTTTCCCACAGGGAGGGAGCCTGCAGGGAGTGGGAGCAAACAGCATGTGAACCTGACTCTGAGAACTTTGCACTGACACCAAAGAGGTGGGACTGTCCTGCTTCACTTGTGCAATGCAAATAGGCAGAAGAGGAGGTAAAAGCCATTTGAGCACCCTCACAAAACAAACTAGCAATCTCCCGTCCCTGCAAAAGACCAAACCCAAATAAACCAAAGGTGCAATCACGTTTGTATGGGCTGTTCCTAACTAGGATGGCAGAAAAATGGGGATTTAGCTTCTGCCTCTGTACTTCTCCTTTAGGTCATGAATAGAGGCCTGATCCTCACCACAGTCACCACATTAGATGGAACAAGGAGGCAGCTCAGTCATGTTGTGAGAAAGCCATCAGCTCAGAGACAAAAGAAGGCTTCCTCATACACTGTCTTGAACACTGCTTAACTTCAAGGGCAGCAAAAGTCAAGGCCAAGTACAGCCAGGATGAGGCAGCAAACACTTCCATGGTCACCTCGGTTCTCTTCCCATCATTCCAGCAGCATCTAATCCATGGATAAAGACTGGACTCCAGAAGCAAACACTGCTCCTACCCTACTAAAGCCAGCCACACTTTTACAGGAGAAAGACATTACATTAGGGGCAGAGCTGGACATAAGGTATCCCTCGGTGCAGACTCTTTTCCTTCAGCAAATGGTATCAGGCAGCAGTAGGAAGGAAGGTGGAGAAGAGGAGGGCAGCATCTGTCCAGAAACACAGTGGTAATTCTCACTTTCAGTAGCTTTTCCCTGAGCTTCATCAAAGGACAATGAAATACTGAGTTTTTCCCTGCCACTGCCAAGTGCTTGAACAGAAACCATAGCCAGGAGCAATAGATAACTCTTCCCTTTGAAAAGGAGCCCCCTTGGCTGTTCACAACTCTCCTATCAGAATTCTCCCTCTGTACAGAAACCCAGCTTGCAAAGAGACACATTTCTGGTTTGCACCTGCCACCCCAAATTTCACAGGCCTCTTTTCCTGGATTAGTACTGTCCACCATGGTGCACAGGAGCTGGTGCAGCCTGTGGAAGCACAGCTTTTGGTAGCAGACAGCTCCAGAGGCAGTGGTGCACTGGTGGAACCACAAAAGCATCAGTGGGAGGAATTCTGGGGAGATCTGGCCTGAAGGAGAAGAGAAAAGCTGGAGGGCGACCTGGCAACTGCTTGTGCACACAGGGACATTGAGCAGCTTTGAAGGTAGCACAAAGAGTGCTACAGAGGTGCCCCTGCCACAAAAATGTTTCCTGATGAATGACCCTTTGCAAAGAGCATGCCTGATAAATCCTTCAAGTCACACTAAACCACTTTCCAGAGGCTTGAACTACATCACAGCACCTTTCCCACGGTGACCTTCAGGGGACTGAGACAGAGACTGTTCTCAAGCTGCGGAACCCGAGGCCATCCCTAAGGTCTTGTCAAGGCTGCCAAGGCTGCCCTGGCACCAATGAGATGCACATATCCTTCACAGAACTAAGGTGGACAGGTTCACTCATCCAGTGCTAATACTGGTTCATCCTTGCCACTTATGTGAGGTTGGGGATAAAAACATTCACCTGCAGCCCCCGAAACCAATGAGTGCTCTTAAAACATGAGCCCTCTGCAGGTTTTGAGGTCTGAATGTCCACAGTTCACCAGCATCACCAGTGCTTTTATGCAGCAGCACCTACTTTATCTGGCAATGCCCTTGTTTGTAAAGAGTTCAGAAGAAGCACAGCTCTGCCAATTCTCATCCCTCCCTCCCAGACCACTGGGGACAGCACTCTTTCAAGGTTTTTCATAACTTCATCTGGAACTTACATCCCTTTTACAGAAGAGGGCTCTTCTCTTTCTCTGAAGAAACGCAATGAAAACACAAGTTTCCAGTTAGCGATGCCAGCCTCCAGAGGGTGATGGCAACTGTTCACGCAGACCCTACAGCTGCTGAAGCCATGCTCCCTGGCTGCAGGTTAGCACTGGCAACCCAGAACCTGAGTAGTGAAGCTTCCTTCTCCTCAAGGCAGCTTCAGAAATCCCAGGCTTACAAAATAGTGTGCTTGTGCCTGTTCTGATGGGTTTCATGTTTAATATGAATTCAATGTCAATAGCTATGGACTAAACCCATAGTCCAAACTTCTAATTCTGCAAATAAGCAAGCAATCATTGATTCTGTGTCCTAGTCTGGCTGAAAGGCAACTCTTCTTCCCTCTTGATCAACAGCCCTCTTTAAATTCCAGCAGCGTTCACATAAACATCCCATCATAAGCTTATCTCTACTAAATTAATAATTCAAAGCCTTCAGATTTATGAGGAAAATAAGTAACGAACCTGCGTGAACAAAAATTATTAGTGTTATTTAGTTGGTTTACAAATACAAGTTATGAGTTGCTATTTATCAAGTAAATCAATTTGTTACTTTAACTGTACTTGAGTAATCCCTCCAAGCACATCTTTTGAGGATTCCCATTTCAACAGCAGAATTTCACATTTATTGCTACTTTTAGTGCAGGAGTTTGGGCTGGTCCTTCTTATATGAGAGAACATATTACCCTTTGAAGACCACGAAGGATTTTTAAATAAAAGCTACCAATGAAAAAAGCCTTTGTAGCTACTGCTGTCAATTTTGAAAGATTATTTTTAGCTTAGTCAGCACAACGGTAACACACCCGGTTATAATTTACACTGCAAGTACAGGGTGGGTGGAGAATGGATGGAGACCGGTCCTGGGAGAAGGACTTGGTTGTGGACAAAAGGCTCAACATGAGCCATCAATGTGTGCTCACAGCCCAGAAAGCCAACTGTGTCTGGGGCTGCATCAAAAAAAGTTTAAGGGAGTTGATTCTGCCCCTCTGCTCTGCCCTGGTGAGACCCCACGTGGAGTGTTGCATCCAGCTCTAGAGTCCTCAGCACAAGAAAGATGTGGATGTGTTGGAGTAAGTCTAGAGGAGGGTCACAAAGAGATGATAAGAGGGATTGAGAACCTCTTATATGACAAAACCCTGTGAGAGTTGGGGTTGTTCAGCCTGGAGAAGAGCAGGCTCCAGGGAGATCTTACAGCATGCTCCAGTACCTAAAGGGAGCCTACAAGAAAGCTGGAGAGGAACTTTTCACATAGGCCTGTAGTGATAAGACAAGGGGAAATGGCTTCAAACTGAAGGAGAGTATGTTTAAGTTAGATATTAGGAAGAAATTCTTTACTTTGAGGGTGGTGAGGCACTGGAACACATTGCCCAGAGATACTGTGGACTTTCCATCCCTGAAGGTGTTCAAGACCAGGCTGAATGGGGCTCTGAGTAACCTGGTCTAATGGAAGGTTCCCTGTCCATGGCTAGGGAGTCGGAACATGATGATTGCTAAGATCCCTTCCAACACAAACCATTCCATGACTCGCAATAGGGACAGGATGAATTCTTCATAAAGTTATGTTAGTAAAGGAGATGTTCAGTAAGCTCCTACTATTTTGTACCTTCTGCAGTATGTAGCAAAGCTATCATCATGCCTTTCATTCACAAGTGAACTACAAAGAAAATGCAAAAGTTCAATCACCCAGAAAACAGTGAGGATATAGAACAAGCTTAATTTAGTTTACCCCACAGAGAAATTTTAGCTTATTGAATCTTGATTCATGCAGAAGACCAAAAACTCTTGAGTGGGCTTTATCCTTAGTTGTGTAAACATTCTTAAATATAGTAAGCGTTTAAGGGCTCACAAAAAAAGAGTTGATATCTATACTAAGTGACCATTCCAGGTCACTTCCTCTTCCAAATTAAGTGAAACTTTCAAATTCAGGAAGAATGTTCTTTTTTAAAAAAAATCCCCCCAAAACAAAACTAAGAAAACCCCCCAACCAACCAATCGAAAAAGCCACACAAAAATCAACAAACGTAAATGATTTTCAGGTATAACTAGCATAATTTTTATTTCTAATGGGCAGTGTTAACTGTAGAGAAAAAAAAACCAGACTTAGGACAAAGTCTCTAGACTAAGTTTGCTTTCCCATTTTTTCTATCAGATGCAGAAAAGCATGGACCATCTTCATGATTAAAGCTACTGTTCTGATAAACAATGGATGTGAACAAAGGGGTGCAGTAAAGTCTTAAAGCTCCTCACCCCACCATGACTCATGCACACAGAACACACAGATCAGGAAGCCTTGGCACATATCTTCATGGAGCACACTGCAATCTACATCCCTCATACTTTACACCAAATAGTCAAGACAAATGGCTACTCAGTCCTGCAATAAAAAAACACTTAAGACAACACAATGTAGGAAAGAAAGAAGGAAAAAAAAAAAAAAAAAAAAGGTTTTATGTGCCAAAGTTCAGTTGAACTCCTTTCCCTCTTTTCTGCTATTTTGAAAAAATTGTATGTTCTCCATCAGTAGGGATATGTTCCTGCTGGAATTTGTGGCAGACACAGGAGTTTGAGAGCTGGTCCAATGAGGCTCAAAATTCCCTCTGAACACTGACAGCCCTTCGGCCTGGCCGTGTGAAAGGCTGACAGCACCTGCAGCTGACAGCTACCGACAGAGCAACAGAAAGACTGGCCTGTCACACATCCATGTGCTTTTATTTCCCCTGACCCTGATGATAGGGGTGCGGGGTGGAAAGTGAGGGAGGATCAACCCAACATAAAGCTCGACTGATGGGGTCATTCTTCAGAATGCGCCTGAAGCAATGTTCAAATCCATATCTCAAACAGCAAAACAAAATTCACCTCCACAGGGCTTGTTTCCACTACCCAAATCAGTGTATTTCTTTTAGTTTTTCCTTTTCCCTTCTGAAAACCCATGTTCAGATATTACCAAGTAACATCCCGCATCCCAGTTTAATTCACTATAATTGTTATTTATGTTGACAGGGTTTCCTTCCTTACGGAGGTGTTGTGAAGATTACAGTCACAAGACAGCCTGCTACTTCAGCACAGAGAACCAAGGGATATTTTGCAAGCAAAACAAGAAACCCTCTTCAGGGCATGTCTGGGAAAGAGAGCATTGTACAGGCAATATGAGTCACGTGTGGAACACCAGGCTTAAAGTTCCATAAAAACAGGAGCTTCAATCACTACCACTGCCTCCAGTGCTCAGTGATTAAGGCAGAGGTCTTGACCCCTTCATGCAAAGCACAGTAATCTTTTCTCAACTACATGTGTGACTCTACATAGAACATAGACTACCTTTAATGGGAAGAAAATGGTGTAATGGTGTTCTTCAAAGAGTATAAAGCTGTTACAGGTAATTAACTACAAAAGTCCATGGAAAAAACTTCCTTGTAAGGATTTTTTCTTGTATTCTGAACCCAAAACTTGCAAAAATCAATAGGAATTTTTGGATACACAAGAACTGCCAGTTTTGCCCTTGAAGAAATGGATTTAAAAAAAAAGTTAAAAAAAAAGAAGTTGTTTTAAAAGAAAAGTATCTTGCTCCAAAAAGTCCACTTAACCTTTTCTTGATAAAAACGGGAATGAAATGGGAATGATCTGAGAATGGACATAATTTTCCCTCTTTAATCAGCATAGCAAAGATAAAACATCAGAGATACTTACAGTTCCTAAGGCAAGTTCTTTCTAAATCTGCTCTAGGCTATTTTGGCCATAGCATTTACATACTCTAATTATTTTGTGCATTAAATACCATAAATATCCCTGTTGATTTGTGATCTATTTGTGGATTCCAACATACAGCTGTATTTCGTTTGGTTGAGAGGACATGCTGCAAGTAGGACTTGTACACCGATGCATTTCAGGGATAATCATTATTTATGGATAAACCAGTGATGCTAACAGCTTTTCCCTAAGTTATAGTTCAATTTTATGTCTGTGTACCTATACCTAACCATATCTCTGTATGAGAGAGGAAGAACATTTGCTTATGATTTACTTTGAAAGCAAGTGAGCAATTCTTTAGCTTCATACTTTCTGTCCCTTTGCAACACGTAAAATACGTTTGTAAACAAAAAAACCTTAGCAATTTCTTCAGAGACAACAGATCTTTCTCAAAGACAATACACTAGATCAACAGAAATATTTTCTCCTTATCTCCAAATTAGCTGCACCTACTGTACATACAGCACATTCAGTATTTCTCCCTTTTAAGCATGTATTTGGGGTTCTACTGATAGCTGTCATCTGCAAAAGGTGTTTTATTTGACTGGCATGCACATAATACATTGGGTTTAGCACATCAGAAAGAGAGAAGAATTAGTACCAAAGAATAAGTTATATATCCATAAAAAGACATTCATGCAATTACATCCACCTACCTGTACTAGTGCGATATGTGCCTGTGTGTGCTGGTTGCAGAGGGTCCCCCTGACTCTGGCTGAGACTCCTCATAGGGGGCTTCTGATAAACTCTGTCTTCGTAAATAGGATCTATATGGTGTTCTGGAGACTGCAGTGCCCTTAACTCGGAGCCAAGGTGGCTGTGCTGGCTGCTGTAAGATGCCCGAGACCCAGCTGCAAACAGATTTATAAGATATATTTAAGAGAGGGAAAACATGTGACAAAGACAGGATCTGATTTTATTAGAAGTTTACTTGAAAGTAGCACATAAACATGAAAAAATCCCCAAACCAAACTACGACTTTCCAACATTCAAATTGAAACAGCATGCAAGGGCAGCAACAGCTCCACTCAGTCACTTTAGTTGCTTCATCTAACTGCCTGCATCTACACCAAAACCTTATTTCTTCAAAGGTAACTAGATAATTTAGTAAGACAGGTACCATGATACTGATATCTTAAGCAGAGACCAAAAATCTACCATGCCTTCTAAAAAAAAAATATCCAAACAAAAAAGCAAAAAAAAACGAAACCAAACCCAAATCTAAAGAAGCAAAAGCTATGAGACCAAGGAATCCTCTCAACTAAACAGGTCCGCAGAAGAACCAGAATCAAGGGAAGTAGGAGGGTTGGGGAGAAAAAAAGGAGAAGCAGTCAGAACTAGTTTCACATATAATGCCCACATCTGAAGATCTACAAATGAAATAAGCTGAAGTTGATGAATAGATGTAGCTTTACATGAAGGCTGATCGTTTGGTTGCTTCACTAAAGTGCAATAGAATGGTTGTGCCTTACCATTTTGTGCTCAGCACTCAAAAAAAAATTAAAAATCTAAGACTTTCTATAACTTAAATATCCTCTGAGAAGGAATAAATTAAAGACGCCTCCTGGAAAAACTAGTTTAAGGATATAGTGGGGTTTTTTTGCCTTCTCTTGGCAAATAACAAGATAACTGGGATTTTATTAAAACATTTTCTTACTCTACAATTAAAAACACTTTATATTATAACATTTAAGAAAGAGATATATTTCCAGCTGTGATTAGTTTTGCCACTTCAGTCCTGCCACTTAGATACTTCAGCCCTGTGGTCTGTTATCAAGATTCCCAAGGAGAGTCATGGGGATGCCGTATAAACATTACACATTTTGAAGGTAAGAATCAAGCAAGTACACAAGCAACACTTGACAAATGTTAGGCCTATATCACAAAGTGGTAACACGCTACTTCAACACTTAGAAAAGCAATCCAAGATACAACTATTACACCCCTTGCTGATAGCCCCGTAAGGCTGAAATCCAGGATGTGGGTAACACTCTACTGGCTTAGCTTGTACTGCTCAGACCACTGGTGTAGCCATTCCTGCTGAAAATCTCTGCCACGATCCTTGTGTTGGTAGTGGTTTTGTTCCATAAAAAGACACTAAATACTTTTAAAATGCAAAACACTGATATAAAGCAAAGTGTGATAGCAACACAGGATAGAAATGAGAAAGATACAGAGACACAACATTACTTAAACTTTAATATAAGTTGTCTGGAGGAAAAGAATAATTTATTCCATTTCCTTCTCTCTAATCAGCTTGTGCCGTATATGTGTATTCTTCTGAATTTTTCAATGCTTATGCATGTTTTCAGGGGAATGCCCAATTTGCATATTTTTCCCTTGAAACATTTTTCAGCCTGACTTGCCCTTAGCACATCGCTGAAAGCAATTCTGTTGTTCGCCTTACTAGAAAGTCCGCCAAGAATCCCTAAGACATATTTTATCTATAAATACAGAAATTACCCAGAAAGTTGATATTGCTATTACAAAATTAAATTCTTCATGGTCTGCATTTTCAAAATGTTCTTTAACCCTGCACCCTTGAGACTGATTCTCAGAATATTTGAACAGCTCCCACCAAAGTCTAGTATTCTTCAGAGTGGCATAAAAACCAGCCTGTTACATCATGTCCAAATTTCAATGCATACTTAGTTCAATCTGTATCCAGAGGACAAAATACAGAAAAACTGAGGGCAACATTTCAGACGCTCAACATTTGTATCAACAAACCAGACTTCCTGCAATATAAAGAATTACACCCCTATCTAGAAGTACCACAATTCCTTTGTCCACTTACAAATTAACAATGCTTTTTGGAACATTAAGTTTTTTTCTTAATCCTTCTTCCTGTGAGCTGAACGATTTTTCCCACTGAACTTAGTGGCAGTATAACCCAGATATTAACAGGTTTTCAAACAGTAATGGTAACCTTCTGGAGAGGTGGGCTTAATTCAGAACTATTGGTAGAGTATGAAGGAGGCTGAATCTGCAAGTGCTAATACTAGCCTAACAGTAAATGGAAGCTCAGTATTACTTTATTATGCTAATATTAAAAAGAATTTTATTTGCAAACTTTATGTGTGATTAAGACTGTAACACTACTGTACTAACCAGCATACATATGTATAACTAGAGAGACTTCTTGACCAAAACACATCGGAGTTCAAACAAACAAGACAAGGAAGATATAACAAGCATTAAAGAAAACCAACATAACTTGACCAAAACCAATTAAGTGTCAAACTAAAAATAACTTGAAGCCATCTGAATAACACGATTGTGGATGAACATCCCCCCAGAAAGTTTCAAGACCTAAGGCTCAATCAGGGAATAACTGCCATTATTCCTCTAACATTTAAAGAAAATGAAAATTTCAACAGGTACCTAAAATATTCCATTTTAAAAACAAAACCACTCAAATCTCAGAAATTAAGGCCATCAGAATATGAGTACACTTTTTAAAGCATGTCTCTTTAGTTTCAAGCAAAAATGATATTTTTCTATGTGCAATTTTACTACACTATTTCCAAATTATCCATGTCAATATTTAAACTCAAAGTACTACCACCAACCTTTAAAGTTCTTAAATCTAGTTTTTTAAAAAAACCCAACACAGAATACTTTTAAAAAGATCTAACACCATCATAATTTTTAATGTTTCTACTAAGATGGTATTTTAAAAAATGGAATTGATGGTTGGTTTTGGTTAAAATTTCTTTTCTATTACTCTTAAAGTTTTTACATATATAAATTTATTCAGGTCTCAGCTGGGGAGCAACAGGTTCTTATTGCATGTTTTATTTAAATATTAAAATTAACTATCCAATAACTGCTATACCAACAGTTATCTTTGTTGTCAGTGCTATCCAGGACAAGTCACACAGATAATTTACAGATTTCAGACAACTGCATCCTACCTCAGCTACACACTCATCCCTCTACCATATTCTACTGCTTTGGAAGACACTGGAAAGACAGTCAAGATAAGTGATCGAAACAAAGACAGTGAATTCAAAGAACTGATGTCACTGATAAGGAGAGGTATAACACACCTTCTGCATGTATGTTGGGTTAGCAGCAAACAGCTACCTCCTTTGCTACCTGAAGCTGCAAGCTGATCTCTATCACTGGCTTAGAAAAAAACCAACTTGTATTAATGCAGTCTGTGGCTCACAGAGGCTGGAAAACCAACAAGGTCAGTATGCAAATGAAACAATCAATGCACTACTAGGAAGCAGTAAAACATCCGTTTCTAAGGTTCATGAGCACTCCCACATTCAAAGAGGTTCAGAAGTGGATTCCCTAAAGCCAGAGGCACCATAAATGCATGGCTCACCCCAAACTGCACTTGTCCAAACTCTGTTCTCAGCCAGCTGCCATCCCATACATTGCACCTCTCTGGGTTGCTTGAAATCAAAACAGCGATATACATCAAGGCCACATACATTTGTCCTACATATTCTGAAAATGGATTCATCCCCACTCCCTGGCCAACCTGCCCCAATAGAAGTGTTATTTTTCCCTTGGAGGAGTATAAGATATCAAGCCCACTCACAGACAAGTCTACGTTCAAGTTCAAAGACAATTCATTATAAAATTTTCAATCCTGCAAGTTATTAATTACAGATCATGCATCTAGCATCAGAGTAAACCCAGAAATCATGAAGAACTAAACCATTATCTAGGGGTTCAAGAAACCATCTGATAATTAACTCCTCCAATAGCCCAATCTTGTTTGACAAAAAAATGAGAAATTATTTGATCTCATTGCTGGAGATGCATCACAGCAGAAGGCATAGAGAGGACTACAGAAGTCTCTAAAACAGCTGCAAGGGGCAGAAAAGTTCTCCAAGACTGAAACCTGAGAGATGAAATGCCCCTTTTTCTGCATCTCTCTTGAGGTTGTAAAAGTAGTCCGTGGGCAGGTTTCATCAGGAGTATTATGCAAGCCCCCAGCCAGGGTCACAATGATAACCTAAAATCCATCAGATGAAAATACACTTTCCTACATGTGCCAGTATTTGCTGTCTTCTCACATTCAAGAGGGGCAATAGAAAGAACCCATGAAGAGTGCAGTCCTGCCTGGATTGGATCAGTAAGTCATATCTCCACCCTTTACACTCAGACCCCTCCACCCTGCTAGCTAAAGGTTGCCACATTTTTCAGATAAGTTCCCCAGCAGTATAATGAAACAGTTATTTCCTAGGAAAATGTTCTTTTTTGGTGAAGTCTCATTTTACAGAGGAAAATAAATACTATAATTGGACAAGTGTAATGTAAGAGAAATACATAAAATAATCCCTAATTGCTCTTCAGAGCTTGTGCAGACTGTCAAGGAAATAAATACAACAGACACGTTTGAATGACGCTGCTAATCTGACAGTTTAGGTCAATAAAGCAATCCACTCTATTGGCAGCATTTGTCATTTCAAGGAACTAAAGGTATTAAAACTACTCAAATGAATGGATACACAGGCATTTGCACGTGCTTTAATAAAACCTGAACAGTTTTTACTTGTGCTCCTTTTGGAAGTCTTTACAACCAGTTATCCTGTCTTGTGGCAGACGTAAGAATCCCTACATGATACTCTGTAAACACATCTCATAGCAAGAGCATACGATACTGCCCTCCTCTCCAGGGTTGAAGAGCTCATTGGAACTATGAAATATGCAAGTACTCATCTCAACGTTAAGAAAAACAGTCGGATTTGATCAGTTAAACCATTCAGCCCCAATTCAGAAATCCTCCAAAATACACTGATCAAGAGTCCTGTTAAGTAATTTCCTTATGTCTATGATATTATTAATGAGACACAAGCTGAAGATGAAGCTCAATGACTGCTCTATTACCACTTATCAGAAATGTGTTTACACCATTTAACTTCCTTGCAACCCCACACTTTTCAACACACAGTCGATCTCTGGCTACTTGAGGCTCTAAGTATCAAAATCAGACTCTGAATACATTACACCACTTTGCACTCAGGAGATGCAACTTTCTAACAAAGAGAATTGATGATCCACAACTGGCTGCATCAATTTTTAATTTTAAATATAATGACAACTTTGCTCACTTACAAGTTTAAAAACCAAAAACAAACAAAGAAACAAAACCCAACAACAACAACAATTCCAAACCCAGACAATGATAAAACTGCAATGAGCCCATCATTGAGACAAGGTGCTGCAGGCACAGAAACTAAAAGAGAATCACAGCAATTTTGTGGCTTTGGTATGTTGCATGCTTTTTGGAGGACTGAAAGAACTTTTTTTGCACATCAGGGCTGAAAACAATTTTTGACATAAGTTTCTCATAAATGTTTGTTCTGAAATGCTACCGTCCTTATTAAATAAATGAATATATACAGTAGACCAGGTCATAGCTTTCCTCTAATTCTGAAAAAGCAACATGTGAGAAAGAGGATATGAATAGTAGGATTTTTACTCTGAACTCATACGTAGTGAAATGTATTTTACAGACACCTACCTGTTTTAATTTACATGGCAAAAAAGTTGATGTGAACACAAGTGCAGAATTAGAAGTGAACAGAGGGAGAAGGAGAGTCAAGCATTCACAGCTCAAGTTTTGATACTTTTTTTTTTTTGGTGCCAGAAATTTATGCAAAATATCTCCAAAATGCCTGTCTGAATATATGCTCCTTCCACTCACAACACTGGGGGAGTACGATCTACAGTAAGTATTACTATAAATAAAACTAATAAAACAGATAATGGGAATATAACAGCATTGTGTGATGAAAATTACTGTACCAAAGAGAAGCAAACACTTCTAACCCATGTACTGAAAGTGAATACAAATCGTTAAGACATGACAGATGGTTAAATTAACCAGTAAGACATGACAGGCCATATGGCAGTACCAGCTAATGCACACCTTGGGTACATCAGCTTGTGCCCCTAGCATACCAAATATCTGCAGTCACCAGAACCAGAATACAGTCTGTAGTGAATTCTTTCCAACTGGGTTTAGAATTTTCTTAAACACAGAATTCTCATGTGTTTAGATTTTACATACACACAAATAGAAAATGTATCAATTTCTTCTTTCCCCAAATACTGAAATTAAAGATTAACTAATGAAAGTTTAGAACTAAAACTCATTTCTCTCTTTATATCCTTTTTCCAGTTTCACTACACCATTCTCTCTGTTATTCGGGACTATTTGTACAAATAAAGAAGGAAATAATGCAATCTCTCAATTGACTAATTACACATGATGTCTTTTAACTTATGTCCAACTCTGGATGTCTGAAAAAATCTATTGATATGCCACTTTGGCATCCTTGGTCCACACTATAGGATATCACCACAAAATAAGCATACACTACAACATTCAAGCCTCCAGAACGGAAGGAAAATACTTGTCACACCTGTCAGTATCTTAGACTGCTTTTTCTCAGGATTTTTCCTTAAAAGATTAAAGTTTAATACTATGCATGGTCTGGAATGTTTCTTGCAAACTATCACTGTACTGTCAAACCTATTAGAAGTGTCACCGTCAGGATACTGTCACATTCAGCTCACACTGTGGAATTTCCCAGACATAATTTGTCCATTAACCAGATTAAGTATCTTAGGAAAGTCTCCTCAAAACAGATTGGCTTTGGCTTCTTAAGGGGCATGGCAAAACCAATGTCTGACCTAGGGCTAACACTTTTCACAGCAGTGCTAAAAATAAAGAAAGGAAGAAGGAAAAAAAGGATTATGCTTTTTTAAGTGTAATAAACGGGCCCAAAATAAACTTTAAAAATCATTTGATAAAGCTTACTATGTCTTATAAGTAGTGTCTGGATAATATTTATCCCATTTAGACTTGTTTTTAACCAAATATTGAAATAATTACACTCCTAAGCATATTTAAAAGAAAACTAAACATATTTTCTTATATTGTCTATGATTTTAATTATACAAAATGACTTTACTGCAAATAATTCTAAAAATCTAGGGAAAACAGAGAAAACCCACATCATACATTTGGGATTCCTCCCAAGCACTTTCTTCTTTCTGCTACTGTCCTCATTCTGTTGAAAAATGTTCACCTGCTTAAAACATTTTATCAAAAATAAATGGTTAGTGGAAGAAGAGAAGTGTGACTGGGAGCACAGAGATAAGAGGCAAAGATAGCCAGGAAGAAACAGCAGATTAAATGTGACAGACAAGTTCAGGGAGATAATTCCCATTTCATTTCTCATCTAAAGAACTGTCACTGAAGGAAGAACAAAAAACAAAAACTTCCCCAAACCAACCACTACCACACAGCAACAAGAATTTGCCTTCAGTAAAGAAGGAAATGATAGATTTTTTTTTTTTTTATTTTAACTTTTAACGAAATGATGACATTGGGTGTTGCTTTGTTTTTGGTTTGTTTTTTTTTCCCCTCTCCTGTCTCTTAAGCTCTTCCTCTTTCATGGCCCTCAACCCTGACAATTTTACAAAAAGGGAAAAGAAGTTCTGTGCAAGAATGGGAACAGATACTGCTATCTGGGGATACAAATCACTGTTCCTAACTCGCCTGCTAACTAACCACTCTGACTGAGGGCTGAGTGCCTCAGCAACAGGATGATGTTACTAAGCAACACTGCCAAGCAGCCCTGCATAAGCTGTTTGGGTAGTTCACCATACTTTCACAACTGAAAACAATATCAAGCCTTTGTACCGGGAAAGAACTTTGAAGTTTTGCTAAACATCTTGATCTTAGAAAATATAAAAGTTCATTATTTCCGATTTTGAACTGTAAATGCTTGTGTTGGACCATGGGCTCTATGCTAGTAATGCAGGTGCAGTAGATTCAACTCAGCAAGTAAAGGAAGGAAATACTAAAAAATCCTTCTACAGGATATTCTGCAAAACCCTACAGTGAACGTTTCTGACAAGGATTGCAAATCAAAGGGAAGAACAGCGCATTCTTAATTCCCCAAAGTTGGGTCTTTCTTGCTCCCCTAAGGCACAAGACCCTACCACAAGGCAAACTTGGTGACCCAATTTCTGCTCCTTAAACAGCAGTGTAGGCTAAACATCCAGAACCCCACAGGTCTTTGCAGGGCTACAGACCACTTCCCAGCAGCACAAGCGAACTGCTAAAATGCGCTGTTGCCTCCAGCAAAACAAATCAGGTGCTATTGCACTAATACCTGCCAGTGAAAACTTAACTTCCTGATCGTGTTTAACACTGTGGAAAAGCAGAGCATCTAAAAAACCAGTAAGTCTCAACCCTTCCCCCAAAATGAGCATCGACTCAGTCAACCTTAAACTGAGTGAGTTCTCACAGCAGCTCTGGTGCAGGGGGAAGGGGAAAGCCTTTCCACATCAACTCCTCACTGCACGCAGAGCAGAGAGAATATCTAGAGCTTAAATCCAACTGGAAGTGAAAGTCTTGAGATTTTCACAGACAACTTGCTAAGGAAGGTGCTTTGTGGAACAGTGGTTCCCAAAGGGACAAAAAGTCACTGTGCAACACTGTGTGAAAGATAACACCAGAAAGCAAAACTCAGTTGGGTAACGAAGTATCAAGTTTGCCCAACTTCAGTATTCCTCAACCAGCTTTTGCTGAGAAACCTGAGTTTTTTCTCTAATTGTACTGCCACTCCTGGCAGTTCAGAGTTCCAACAGGTGGTTTCTTGCTAACAGGGAAGAGGCAAACAGACAGTTCTAATGAATCCTGTCCATGCATGCACCTTTTAAAAAGTATTAACTTATCCTGAATATTGTTCCAGTCTGATAGATGCAGCTGAAATCCAAGATACCACATCTGGAGTTTGCTCATAGAAGAGTGTTTGCAACTTATCTTTTGTAATTCCTTTTACAACAAGATTGTATATTATTAGACATGTGAACAATATTAACTTTAGGAAATGTTATCTGTAACACTTTGTACTCAAACTTGCCTTTCACTAAGAGAATAGAGAAAAGCATCAGGTAGCATTTGTTCTTTTAGGTAAAGTCATCTTTGATAGAATATTAAACTCTCTCCTCCTCAGTGAACATTTGCTTACAGTCCCCGGTTTCTGAAATTTACCAAGACATGAAATTTGACATTCCAAGAGAGAAAAATGGAGTTCATTATCTTTGTCTTTTTCTCGATGCCACATTCAAGAAAGGGAAGACATTTCTGTATTACTCATCAAGTTTTCATTATTCATTTGAGACTCACTGCATTTAAAATATGAGAGTTAAAACATGTAGCTTTTATTAAATGTATATGTAATCAATTTGAATACAATCTAACTAAAGAATTTACTTATGCCTATAAAAAAGTTTAGACCAGCAATTATCCATTCTTACAATTATGCTCAATAGATTATCATACCATTATTCAAGCAGGTTTTAGGTTGTTTCCATTATGTACACATCAAGGCCTCTGTTAAAACACTTAAAATAATCTCCTATTATTAAAATCATTATAATCTAAAGCAATTCTAACAAGCTTGCTCTAAATAAAAGAAATGCTGAATGTAGAGACAAAGAAAAGAAATACTGTTAACATCATGACATGAGTAGCTTAAGGACTTAGGCAAAGTTTATGTTGGAATAATCACTATATCCCATAAAGTAAAGTTTTCTCTTTTAATCCATTATGCTTACTAATAAAGCAATCACAAAATAGCATGCATTTAGTATATGACTCCCAAAAATTCAGACAAATATCTTATGCAAATCCTTCCACAATAAGCAGCAAGCAAAGGAGGAAATGGATGGCTACAGGTTTTTGGTTGTGTTTTTCTTTTGTTTTTTTTTTTTTTTTTTAGCAGGAACTTAGAGAAAAAAAGAAAAAGAGAGAATGGAATAAAGGAAACAAAATCAGGGAAATGGACTTTGCAGTGTGCCATTAGTCTCATAAATTCAGAATAACCCTGAAAAACATGGCAAGGAAGACTGTAAACAGAAAGAGTCCCATCACTTGAGCAGAGAGTCCATGTTAAAACGAAATGGCCATGACAAATGCTGCAGGAGACAAATGGTGAAAGAAGTTCACTGGCAAAAGGGAAGCTGATCTAAGACAAAGAACATAAGAAAACTGTTCACAGCAGTTTGCAATAAATCACTGAAGTGTTCAGCTTCAAAAAGGACTTTAACAGTAATTTCAATTACAAGGATGAGATGTGTGTTAGTCCAAAGGTGACAAGCACTTGAGGCATTCTGAACTGTCACACAATTAGTTCCTGGTTATTCATAAATGCAAATTGACACCATTTGCATGCCAAATGGATGCCTCATCTGTGAAGCCAACAATTCCATGACCATATGGCTGGCTGAAGACCATCAAGTTTTGCCTGATATTACAAAAGAAGTCCAAAATCTACTGCAGACTGAAACAAGCAGTGACATCACAACCTTGATAAACTTCAGAGAAAAAAAGATTTTCCGCTAAGACAGTTAATTCTTGAACTTCTGGACTCACAAGATAGGATCTTAAGCAGGGCAGGACATAAATTAGATCACTTTGGAGGAGACTGCTCAGTTACATTCCACATTAGCTTCAGATTCTTGCCAAAAGCAGCTCAAGATGCAACACAGACAAGGATGACATGAGCTAGATAGGAACTCCAACTTCAGACTGAAAGAAATGCAAAATTTTGATGAATAAACCTTGAAAACTTTAAATCTTGCTCAGAGACCAGATGAAGTGCAATCATGGCTCAAGGGTCACTGTATTCAACAGGGTTACTAGCTGCAGATCTTTTGAGGGAAAATGGAGGAGCACTAGCTCACAAAGATCCCGCAGTCAAACACATCATAGCTGGTTAGTCAAAGCCCTAAAAGCAAAGACTGCTGGTGAAAAAAAGTCTCAGAAGACACGTTTTGCTCACATTCCCTCCTTGGTCTGAGATGAATCACAGAAACATAGAAAGGTGTGGGTTGACGGAACCTTAAACATCATCTAGTTCCAACTCACCCCTACCATGGGCAGGGATCACTATCCTAAAAACTGCCAGGGACTCGACTAATCTTGTCTTTTAAGAAAGACTGGCAAATCCTTCATCAAATTATTTATTCGTACCAGGATTCAGCAGCCTTAATATATAACCTCCATTTACTAAGAGCAGCTATGAGAACTAACAGCCTTTCCTCTGTTAAGAGAAGGAAACACACTAAGTCAAGTCTCTGTACAACACACTTCTTCATTTCTTCATCATTCATGCAAGACACTTCAGAAGAGTAGAAGGCTGGAAAGAGTCTCTCTTGCCTACAGAAGGTCACAGTTGTATATAGTTCACCAGATGAAGTCCTAACCCTATATAACTCTTCCAGTTTTGCTTGTTATGTGATTAGGCCATACAATATTCTATAATGTTCCTAACATAGTAGAAGTAGCTGAGATATGCTGTACTCAAACAGGTCACCCAGGTCTTTTCCTACTCTTGTTTGCAGCCAAAGATACAGAATATGTAACTATATATTAAGTGTGTTATTACCTTGGCTCAAATTCTGTTCCTTCCCTCTGGCCTGCAAAACTCTTTCCAAACACGCTTTATCTTCCACTCTTCAGAAAATGCCTCCTAATATTCCACTACAAGAAGTTTCCTTGACTTCAGGGTTTTGTGCCAAGATAATAAAACAAAAGAGAATAGTGGCCAAAAGAATCCTCCTTGTGGGACTTTCTTAGTAGCAACCTTCCTTTCCATTACTTACATCTTCAAAATGCCAAACTGACAATGTTCCTTTAACCAGGTCCCTGCCCAGCTATACTCTTGAAAAAATATCCATCTTCTCTAGCTTAGCTAAACATTTCCCAAGTGGCACTACAGAAAATGTGTGTTCAAAGCCCTGACAGGATACAGAAAGACATCAGATACAATCTAAGAAAAGGTCAGTAAGCAGGTTATTCCAGTACAACCTGTTTTTGGAGAACTCATGTTGCAAATTATCCCATTAACCATTTACTACCTTCACGTCTTATATTATCCTTTCTATCAGTTTTTTGTTGTAATGTCCAAAAAGCACTTTGATTATCTGGTCTCCAATTTTTCTTTTACTCAGTTCTCCCTTTCTTCAGGGCATATTAGTCTTAATCACGCAAAAGGCTGTCATCACCTTCTTTACCCCCCAATATCTGAAAGAGTCCAAGTTAGTCTCCTTTGCAGACCAAGCTCCCAGGACTTTGAAGAGCTCATGACACCTTTTGGTGAGCAAATGTAAACACGACTGTACTCCTGCTGAACCAGGATGCTCAGGGAAGTTGAAGGTGGGGGAAAGACCCCATGGAGAGGTGTCATTTAGATCTGCAGTCACAGGAAATCTTCCCCATTATCTGAGGGTCACAGCTCCTTCTCCGCCCTTCCTTTCCTCCCAGACAACACTCCTTTAACCCCGGGACAGCTTTAGTCCTATGATCAAAAGGTTTTACTGCCTGAGAGGAGCAGAGCTGGCTAGCTGACGAAAGGGATGGTTTGCACCTGGGTTGGACCGGGAGGCTAAGGGAACATAAGAAGATATAGACATACACTGTGGAGGAAGTAAATATAGAAAAGTATATGCAAAAATTTCCTCAGTACAGGAAGGGATGTCCAAAATGTAAAACCACTTGTATTCAAAGTGCTATGCCACTTTTCTCTTACAGAATCATACAATGGTTTGGGTTGGAAGAGCCTTTAAAGATCATCCAGTTTCAACCCGTTGCTGTGGGCAGGGACACTATTCTTCACTTACACACTGTAAATTGCAATTTGATGCACTTATTAAAAATCTCTGTGATCCGACTGGCAGTTTCATATGCCATGCCTTATAATTGTAAGATTAATCATCTCTTGGTCTTTCTCATTTCAGCATACGAAATTCTGACTTTTGCTTCTAACCACATATGACAAAATACAGTTCCATGAATTCATTATCATTAGACAATACCTCTGTCCTCTCCAATACCACTTTCATAAAAACAAGAAGTATTCTGTTCTGGGTCCACACCTAGGTGATCTTCAAATTTGACCCTAAAATTATGAAAAACTTGCCTCACTTGTCTCCCATGATAGCTCATAGAGCAAATTTGGTCCAGTGTAGTTTCTGGCAGCTGCCACCACCAACAGTTAATGTGTTTTACATATGAGCACTGCATCTAGCACAGGCAGACATGGGTACCTCACACCACCCAAGCTCTGGCCTTAAACAAAGGGAGCCTTTCTCAACTGCTCATTTTGCAATCTTCCTTCTGCCATAGTTAATTACTTGCTTTTGATTAGAGGCACCTTCACTGCTTTAAAGATGGTGTGCACACACAAACCCCCAAAAGCTATTAGATATCCCAACAAATGAACGCCTATGTTACTGATGAGCCGTTTACATTGACTTTCTAGATCTCAGCTACTCCATCTACTGCAAACAGTTTCTGTGCAATAGCAGCTGGAAAGGGTATGTTTTCCATCACAGAAACGAAGAGCATGTTCTCATTTCTCTTCAATACCTAACAGACTAAAGATTTCTGTTACTTTTTAACAATACTTTTGCAACAGACATTTCCAGGCTATTGAGTAAGGCCTTGCAACAGGGTTTCAGACCCTGAGGAAGCTACAGCTTTCACCTGTGCTGCCTTTGCCCAGTGCATAAGCAAGACAAGCACAGTCATCCTAAGTTGGATCATACAGCACAAACAAATCTTTTCACTGATGCCACAAAAGCCTGAGTAACAGAAATTTGACAGAAGGGGACCTACCCCTTGCCTAATAGTCCCCACCCCATACAACAGCACTTCATTCTTCTCTGAAGAAGTAAGTTTGAGGCCAGAGACACGTGGCACAGAATCACACTCCTGGCAAATGAAGAGGACAACAGGCAGATGAAGACACCATTGAGACCTGAAAGCAAAAATGGGTGGTAACAGGCACTGAAAAGACCCAGCCTCACTAGCATGCCCTTAAGACCCAAAAGTTTGGATGTACAATCACTCATGAGGCCCTAGTCTCTTCCTGTAATCTCATACACTAAACAGAATACAAATTAATGTAACCAAGACACAGCTGTATGAAGTTCAGTGCCCGCACTGGCTAACGTATTCCCATTGCTTAAATTTAAGTTCCATAAAAAATGAGGTTCCCAAAACACTGCTCTTTGACTTCATATATTCCGCTGCATTTCAGTAGTCAAGAAAAATTGACAGACAAATTCCAGCTTCTTGGATTAACCATCCTTCTGCTAGGGACATGATCTCTTCTCTGCTAGCATTTTGCCCAACGTCACCTCCTTCTTCTCTCCTGCTCAGCAGATATATAATCAGAAATGTTTTAAACTCTGCTCTGATGCTTAAGAAATGCCTTCCAGTGACTTACATTCTCCCATTTAAATCCACACCTTCTTAGGAACTGCTAAATTTCAGGACCAGAGGCCAGAAACCACGTGTTACAAGCAATAACAGCAACAAGCAACAGCACAGGCCTCAATACTCTCCAGAGGTATATCCACCTAAAAGCCCAGAAACAGCCACTGCCAGTTAGTTAAAATATTTGCACCTTCATATAGCTGAATCTACTTTCAGCAATGTTGCAGACTGGTACTCTTTGCCTAAAAGCTTGTTAGTTTGCAATATTATTTGATTTCACACCCCTCTGAAAGACCATTAGGAGGATCAGACAATTCATTTCCTCTATCAAGAATAAGAAGCAAAGGGAAAGGTTGTGGTCATTGCAAAAACAGGACCCAAGTTTAGACATATTTCTGGTGTTTGACCACACTGGAAGCCAAAGCTCATGCTCATTAGCTCAAAGATATATCCATGCACATGGGGCCTCTATATTTGGCTCCTGTCAATCATTCCACTCCTACAAGAATATTAATTTCATGTAATCTAGATTTGAAAGATAAGGAACAAAAATCATGGCAATAATAGGCTATTTCAAAGATATCCACCTTATTCCTTCATCTTTTTTCCTGTATGCTGTCCATGCTGGATACCTTGCCCCACTTGGAATTGAGCACTGTTGTAAATGTTTCAGTCGTAACAATTAGAAACATACCTATTGCTGAAGAAATAAGTAGAACCAGAGGCAAAGAAAAAAAAAAAAAGCATACATCGAGTTGTGTATTTGCATCAGCTCCAAACCTCCATCAGTATAGCTAATCTCCAGGTCACAATGTGAAAACAGACAACTTTGTATCAGAAAGATACCAAATTCTAAGTCTCTGATTAATATCTGAAATACTACTGGATATTACTCAAAATCTTCCAATTGGATTTCTTGTCTGAAAGAAACAAGAGCAGAATGTGCAAAAAAACCAAAACAAACCATAATCCTAGGACTGCAGTGTCTGTCCCAGAAAAAAAGAGCATTAACAGTGTTCTCAAGTGTAAAGGCTCTGACAGCAGATAAAGGAATGTTCCAGCTAACAAAAACAAAGAAAAAAAAAAAACACCGTAGAAAAAAATCTATGGAAAACTACTTTGGTTAAAATTAATGAAGCAATTTGGTTCTCCCTATAAAAGAGATACTCATGGGATTCTGTAAACATACAAACTAGTTACAGGAAACAACTGAGTATCCTTCTTGTTGTGATCAATCATATAGATAGTCCAAATCCTACAGTTTATGTTAATGCCAAAAACCCAAATATTTTTCTTCCTTGTCTGTCCAATGAAGTACAATGGTACATTACACCTAGACTCTTTTATTAGCTCGGCCCTGTGTCTCAGGTGGGGGTTTTAAGGCACAGAGAACTTTTACTTCTGGGGTGACTTAGATTTGCTTTGGCAGTAAGTTAACAGCAATGCAGCCATTCTAGCACAAAAAACATAGTATAGCATGATTTACTGGAGAATTCTAACACTCAACTAGAGAATTGTTTTTAAAGAAGGCAATGAGCAAGTGATATACAGATGATCCACTATCTTCATGCAATGAAAAGGAAATCTAAATCCATGCTAGTGGTCATGTACACCAGTTGTCCCATACAAAGTTGCATGAGCTGTTCTGTGCCCCTATAATTGCACACTGAAATGCTAAAACGTGTCAACGCTCACCATCAAATAGAAGCCCTGCCATAAACCTCAACAGGAACCCAGGGCTCAACACATCATATGCAATGAAAAGCTTACAGAAGAAGAAAGGGCAAAGGAAGGTCCTCAGCAAAGAGGCAGTACAGTGAGACAAAACAGATGAAGAAGCAGAAGGAACCAATTAAGACACTGATAAACTTAGAACTTTTGCTCATTAAGGAGTGAAAAGCATATTTTATGTAATAACCCATGTCACATTTTTATAAACTATTGCTATTTTAGTGTTAATACTACACAAGCACAGACAGTCCTACTCAGAAAGGAAAAATTCTTTTCATTTTGATTTTACAGGGAACTCAAAGATTATATTTGTAAACACTAGGCTGAGAACTGAAGTTCTGAGCAGCGGTGGCACCAGGGCTGTCTAGAGGGATGCTGCAGCTCCTGTTTCAGCAGAACATACCACCACTACATGAAGCACAGCCATATAATCTTTCCACCTAAAATTTACAAAGTGATTCACATCAACACTCATTTCTTAAACTTAACCCTTCAGTACAGCTTAAGAAGTATGATGCAGTCTTCAAACATAACTATCTTCCTATTTTTTTTTTTTTTTAATAAAGCAATGCATAAAATTACTTTCCATTGCCTTATGTATCCTGAGTCTTCCCTAAGCCTGGATGGAGAGGCAGGAGTAGCTCTGTAGGGACTGCTCCTGCCACATAACCTGAGGCACAAACTACCTCAGCAACACTGCCAACTTTCCCTTTGCTCCTAAATAAGCTCAGCACTCCTCTAGTACTACTTGATCCTGCCCAGCAGGAGATGCTTCAGGAGGGCATGAAGAGTGAGCACCTGCGCCTCCTGACAGGATTTTCCCATGTGTCTGCTGCTTGCTGTCCTACGCACTCCTCCTTTCAGGCAAAAAGGGCTGCTTTGGTGCGTTTGCTGTCAGCAGCACTCTGCAGCTCAGTCCAGGTGTGGAAGCTACAAGAAGGTAACTACAAACTGTGCTTTCTAGATTGGGATTGCTGCTTGAACAGACAACTGAATAAGCTTAGGAGCAGTGCAGTGCAGAAGACTACTTCTAAAACTGTAATTGCAGATCATAGCAATGAAGCAGTTAGACTAAGAATAAACACAGCAAGTGTACACTCATCAGAACCACTATATACACATGTACACACATACCCATCCACGCACACACTTGGCAATGGCAACAGCTCAAGTATAACTAGACTAAAAGCCATTTCTGAAGACGTTTCTAAGGTTACTCGGTTAAAACTGAGTCATTGCATACTGTTGCATGTCTTATTTGAAATTCGGGATGAAGTCTAAGAATTGCCATTTTGATAATTTCAAGTAGTTTCATAATCGAATTCATAGGAAATTTATACAAATAATGCCATCTCTTCAGTTAAGTTTTACACAGATTATGTTTTGGGCAATCTGTAACCTTTTTTGTAATTTGTGTAACCTTTGAATTCAATCTTTTTAGAAATGAATCTGAATGTCTTCTCTTTTAAACACCTAAGCCTGGCAGTGATACAGTTTGGCCTGTTTAGCACACTGAAACCCAGCAGTATTCATGAACTAGATAGTTCCAGGACAAATTTCTGGTACCATACAAAAATAATTAAAACAAATGTATTATTTGTATTTTCAGTAATTACTACAAATAATAATTTTTTTATTGCCAGAGATTAAAAAAAGATTGCTTCATATAACATCACTCCTGTGATGACACATACATACCAATGGAACTTCACATTAATCACAGCAGGCAAACCATCAATCAGTGCAATGTGACAATTATTCTCCACTCCTCCTCCTTCCCTCTCTCTCTCTCTCAAAAAAAAACCAAAACCCAAAAACCTCAACTCATCTTTGGATGTTGTGAACAAGAAACAAAAACGTTATTTATTGAACATTAGCCTTTCAAAATACAATTGTATGCTCTCCTTCTCAATGGGTTTGATTTGTAATACAATGACTGAAAGACTCCTGCAATATTATGATATACTTACAGCTCAAATACCAAACCTGTTCTGAGCAAAAATATCTATAGAAAAAAAATTAATAAATATTGCTGTAGTAGTATCTGTACCATCTGATCCCGGCTAACTCTAAAGCATATGTTAATCTTAAGCCTCTGTGTAGTCCATAGACTTCAGTGAATCCAGTGAAAGTCTAGAAGATTAGTCAGGCACTTAACACTGCTAACAAACGTCTAACTCCGGGATGGCAGGGAGGCCATGAGGAACACGCTTCAGAATGGCAAATAAGGGGTGGGAGCACACAATAGGAAACCTTTGCAAAAGAATGGGTCATGTGATAGAGCTCCTTTCAAGGACTACTTGAAAGGCATGTCACCACCGAGGGGAGAAAAAAAACCAAAAAAGGTATTTACTAACTTTCTGTTGCTTACACTGATTCCTTTCAATTAGCAATACTATCTGCATGTCTGCCACCTAATACTTATTCAAGTTACAGGATTTTCCATTTTTCATAAAAAAAACCAGAGGGTTTTTGCATATCTTAAAAGCAAGTGCCTACGAGATACAGTGACTCAGAAGATTGTTATGTTTATTCTGATCAGCCCAACACTCAGAAAAGTTAGTTCTACTTCATCAAGTTTTACAAACCTAACAGCAAACTCAAATGATCAATCACTAATTCCCTCCCATACTAACATCCACAGAAAAATACACCAGCCACTTCCTAAATGCATGTATCTATAGGCTTTTCTTCCACTGAAGCCATAAATCAGTGAATCAGGCAACTCCCTGCAGTGGGCCTTAAAAGGAGGCAGGTTATTCGGGATGCAGAACTCTTACTGAAAGTTTTATTTAAAAGCAATCTAAGAAAATCAATGTCAGTTTCTTACCTTTTATTCAAATCAAAGTAGAAAATGCTATTAGGAATGCCTATAGAATCACTGTTGGCCAAGTAGGCCAAGCTAGTCTGAATCCACTTTTCAACTTGCATCTAGCCTAGGACAAACAGCTTCTCTAATGCTGTAGCACTTCAGAGTCATTATGATGGACCTTAAAACTCTACAGAAACAAGGTTTGACTAAGCTATCATCACAGGTTTGATGCTGCAATGCTCTAAAACACGCCTTCTTGAAAAAAAAAACCCAAACCAAACCCCAACACAATACAAATTCCATTGCTAGAAAGTCCATAAACAGGAAAACGGATTGTGCCTGTTAGAAACTTCCCAAAGTGAAGACTTCTATCCTAGAACAAAGGTAAGAAAAATCAGGAAAATACTGGTAGTTCACAGCCACAGGTACGTAAGTTCCAAACTGATATTTTTCTGTGTTCCTTTGATGTTGACAGTTCCCTCTATGCCTTTTTATACTCAAACAACTCTTGCTATAGGATGAAGTTAGAGAACTCCCTAAAATACAAAGCCTGTGGCAATTCTAAACTTTCACTTTACAAAGGCAGGATTTTATATCTGTGGCCAACAGGGTGTTGCACTACATTGGGGAGATGTTATACTAATATAATTGCTAAATAAACCACTTTGTATTCTGAGACTGACTATTTGACAACTGGCTTGATATGTGTCCCAAGATCTCAACTTTAGCATCATTTAGTGAGTCTGTTGCTTTACACATTCTGAAATTAAAAAATGGTGTTTTATATATATATATATATATAAAGTTTTCAAATCCCTGCCCTTTAAATAGGAAAACCACTCCATCAAATAGTTATTACAAGAAGATAGATTAATACCGTATTTAATGATCAGTTAATTCAATCTGTGTGTTCAGACACAGTGGAATTATACAGGATGCTGACAACAGCTGGAGCAGGGGAGGGGAGGGGGTGAGAGGAGAAAGGGGGGTGAGAAGAGATCTTAACTCCAGTAAGAAACTTGTGTACCTGACTGATAAACTCAGCCAAACTTCTTTATGTATCCTATTTATCTTCAAATCTATTTATGTCACGCAAGAGAACATATGAGCATAGCAGCTGTTACTATAGCAATGAAACTGGAAATTTTGAGAACACAAAAAACCCACCCCTTGAAGGATGCTCAGTTTAGCAGAGAGATGGTTTAGAGAACAGCACACCAGTATCTCACTTCTTAGGATCTGCTCAAAGTCTGCGGTTACAGAGACATTAAATCAGCTGTAACAACCTGTTCCATAAAGAGCACTTGGAGCCAAATCACCGCTACCCATTACTCGGCACGACTCGGTACGCCAGGAGTTCCTGCTAAGTAACCCCAAACTTGCCAAGTACGCCAGAATCGCCTGTAAATCCGGGGAAGAGCGATTCTCTGCAAAAGGCTCACAGGTTCTGATCGCGACACAGAAGGGATTCGCCATAGTAACAACCCCCCCACCCGCACCGCGGGTCACCGCGGGGAGCTCTGCGCGGCGCGCCCCGCACCCCCGGCACCACGCACACCTGCCCGGCGCCGGCAAGGCGGGACGAGCCGGGAGAAGTCAGGTACTTTCCTCAAGCAGCGGGCACGAACCGGGATGCAGCCCACCCACATCCCTCCCACACAGCGGTTTTCCGTCAAACCCACGCCGCTCCCCGCTCGCCCCGGCCGGCCGCCCCGCCACCCCGCCTCGCCCCGACCCTCGCCCCTCGCCGCCGCCGCGGACCCGAGGCGCTGCCGGCCGCGCTTTTACCTGCGAGGGAGCCGGGTCTCTGCAGGGTGGCGGTGGCGTACAGCTCCTGGGAGTGCTTGCTGTACTGATCGGCAGCGTGAACCAGCCGCTTGGTAGGCGACAGGGTGGCGTAAGTGCCGATGGTGGAGCTTAACTGGTGGATAGGAGAGGAGGAAATGTTAGACTGGACGGTGGGCGGGGAGGTCACTCGGATGGGGGACGGCGACAGTCCCGCCGAGGAGACGACGATGTTGATGGGCGAGCTGGTGCTGTAGGACTTGGCCAGGCGGCTGGGGGACTGCTTCGGGGAGGAGAGGCGCTGCGCGGTGGCGTAGGCGGCGCCCTCGGCGGCGGAGCCGGCCCGCGGCAGCTTGGTGGGGGAGCCGCCGGGCTGGGCGGGCAGCGGGGAGCTCACCCGCTGCGCCGGCAGCGTGGAGCTGGCGTAGTAGAGCGCGGCGGCGTGCTGGGGCTCGGGCAGGTGGAAGGCGCTGCCGTGGCTGGGCGCGAAGGGCTCCCGCGGCTGCGGGGCGGCGGGCGGCGGCGGCGGCTCCGGCCCGCCCGGGTGGGCGCCGCGGCCCCCCGGGCCCTGCTGCGGGAAGGAAAGGCAGAGGCGTCAGCGGGGGCGGCGGGGGGCGCCCGGCTCCCCCCGGCCCTGCGCGGGGCGGTGCGGGGCGAGGGGTCCGCCGGCCGGGGCAGCCCCCCAGCCGAACGCAGCCCCCTCTGTGACCTCAAACCAGGCCGGCGCCCGCGGGATTACGGGACTGGTTAATCTGCTAAAGCGCTCCCAGCCGCGGAGGGGACAGACCTGCCGAGCGGCGTCGAAAGCGCTCCCGACGGGCGGGGTACAGCGCTCCGGGGGCTCCGGAACGCGCTCGCCTGCCGACCCCTGCACCAGGCAGGGGATAGCCCCGGCCCAAATAAACGTGTACATACAGAGACACACCCGCGCCCCTTTACTCTGCGTACACTTGAGAAGAGCAGCCGAAGCCACGGAAAGGGCTTTAATGGAGTAACTTTCCTCGGTTTCCAGCAATCTCTGTCCGTAGGAGACGAGGCACCAAACCGGACCGGGACAGGCACCGCATCAGGGCTCGCCTGCCCCCTACGGCGGCAGAACCGCGGCCACAGCCTCCTGTGAAAGGAGGGAGGGAGGGCGGACAAACCTAGGCGAGTCCGCACCAAGTCCCTCCGGCAGCACGGAAAGCGGGCGCCTCGTACTTATTTACGCGGCACGAAAGGGGCGGGAGGAGCTGCCGGGGCCGGGCCCTCCCCGGGGTCGCATCAAGCGGGGATGGAGGGAGCGAGTTCCCCGCACCGACCCGCTGACCGCGAGCAGGGCAGCGCTAAATTCCCCCTAAGGCAAGTAATTGAAGGGGGCTGGGCAGAGGGAGCGAGAGGAAATGCTCGGGAGATGCTGCCTACGAGAAATTTCGGTTGTGTGCCTGAGCCGCTTCTGGAGCCGCAGAGGATGGAGCTCGCCCTCCCTCACACGCAGACGGCTTCCCCTTTTTTTTTATCGGGGATCTTAGGCTCAGGAGAACATCTGTGAATCTGGTAACATTAAAATCCTCTCATAACTGCACCCCGCAGCGAGCGAGAGCTCAGCACTCTGCTGGAAGATGCATTCTTGGATTCAGATACTACTTTTTTCTGGCTATGCAGGGGATTTAGTTGAAACCTCAGAAAGCGCTCCACATCCTCAGAGTTGACAGTGTAGTTTGAATCGGTCTGACCAGTGCTTCGCCCAAACACACAGAGACTAATTTCCTTAGCTAGAAGAGGCTTTAAAATGTGATTAATGAATTTTGTGACTCAGTTCAAAGAGGTGTGGTGAATGCCAAGAGCAGCGTTGTTATACATTTAAACAGCAATTTGGTTTTTCAGTAGCGTCCTCCAGGAAAAAAAAAGAAAAAAACCCAACAAAAACAAACAAACCCCAAAACCAGAAAAAAAACAAAACAACAACAAAACAACAAAACAAGTAAGCCAAAGCACCATGTTCCTGGTACGAAATTTGATTTACTTTCACTAGGATACTCAATAGAGGATTTGGTCAGGAACTGAGGACAAGGTAACTAATTGGAGCAATGAATAAACAAGGCTCAAAATGCCAAAAATGTGTACTTCTACTTATGTATGCCCACTGGGAATTTTTCTGTCCTTTTTTTTTAACTTAAACTTACTCAAATGCTTTGCATCTGGGGGAAGAATATGCATTTTCCTAGACAGGGACAAGAAACAAGGTTTTGGAGAAGCTGCTCCTGGTGCTTTGCTCTCAGTTGTTGGTAGCATGGAAGAGGCTACAGTACTTGGAGCATTCGGGTGTCTCAAGGGAGCACTGCCCGACCCAAACCTCACTGGCTTCTGGAGGTTTTGTACCTCAGAGAGTAGTGGCTTTAGAGATAAATGAAATGTTAACTGTTCCCTCCAGGTGCTCCATACGGTAACTCCCGGGCAAGAAAACAGATCACAGGTATAAGTAGCCTGCTCACTTTTGACTTGGACTGTCCTGATTGTAGCAGAGAGTTACAAACACTACAGCATCAAGTACAACCCTTGAAATTTTCATAAATGGCCAACAAGCACAACTTGCTCATTTGAAAGACTCTTCAAAAAACCAGGAAGGCAAAGTCTAGGAACATCAGTGAACTTTTAAAAGCTACTTTCATGCTGAGGTACTTACTGCATCTGCTTTAAACTGGGAAGACGGGCTAATCTGCAACTGACTGTCCAATAATATATTTGACAGGAGCACAATTTTCATTTTCCAGGCTTAGACTATATGGTAACAACTTTTATAAAACAAAAACAGGCTGGCATGATTTAAGACAACATGGACAGAGCAGATTTTTTACATAAAGAAAGGTCATCCAAACCAGCTATATTATCAATTGATACTTGTAATACATTTTACTTTTTAGTGTTAAGTGGCATAATAATTTATTTTGTAATGAACACTGTTCCAAAATACAGTCTTCTGCAATGCTCCCAGTGTCTTCTGCAACAGACTGCTAAGGTACTGGTAGTTTAGACAATTTTGTCTTGATATTAAGATTTTAGGCAAGCACTGTCATAAGGTATACAAAATTTCTTTTTCTACTCTACTTCTACACTACTTGATGTGTCAAGGATTTAGAGTAATTAACTTCAACTAAGCCAATGTTATTCCACATTCCTAACAAATCTCTATAAAGCTGTGGGCATTCTGCAAGTACTAATTTAAACAAACAAACAAACAAAAAAATCCCATTTCATGATCATTTGTTATGGGGAACAAGGTGTAGTGGTGGGACACAAGAATTAAATGCTTAATTAAAAATGCATGCACTTCTTAAAAAGCTAAGCATTTGCTCTGTGTGAAGGAGAGAACTTTTGGATGAACAGATTGCAATGAAAACATTAGCATGCAGTACTTTCTAGGACGTGACTAATCTCAGACCTGTCTTAAATGTACCATGAGGTTCTTATGTTTTTTCAAAAGGACAAGTGTACAGTAACATTCTACATGAATGTTTTCAGAGGCAAAATGTGGTTTAGTTTCTCCTTGTGTTTCTCCCAGTTTGTTGCTTGAGACGGCCATAAAGATGTGTCATTGTTCATCCTGCAATGTGACATTATACTTCATTTGGAAGAATGAAATATAATGGTATTTTCCCCTTATTTTTCCATTTATCCACTGTTGTCAACCTGATAACAAAACTGTTTAAGCTGATAAACTAAGAACAAATTCGCTTCCTTATTATATCCTCCTGCATCAACCTGTTTCATAGATGTGAATAAAAATCAAAGACTTTCTTACTATAACCCTACAAATAGCCATTCTAAGACGCAGAGATTGCATTTTTCTTGTATGGCAAAGAAAAGTAGCCTTGATTATTTGGATTCAATATACTGATTCTGGTGTATCCTTCCTAATAGTAGGAATGTGTGAAAAAACCCCATGAGAACATTAATACAGCTATGAAAATATTTTCTTTCCAATTTAATCTTACTAGAAAGATCATTTTCTACTGATATGGACAAAACAAGATCTGTAGAGCTTTATACAGAAAATTACTGAGGGTGTCCAGTTAGATTATAGGAGACTAGATAACAGTCTAATTGTTGTTTGCCTGTTCATTCAAGCATTTAATGTACTAAATTCCAGGAAATTAGCTTGCTTTTTCTCTCCCCTCCCCATTTTTTACAATTCCAATTGAAAATTTAAATCAGAATTTAACCAAAAAAGACTAATTGAAAGACTGCAAGGTAAGATTTCTGTTTTATGGAGTAGAATTGAGAGGGACAAACAACTGTTGACTTACGTATTCTGCAGACATTTTTTTGATGGATAAGGAATTGCAAAATCCTAGATGACTAGGCAGTTTATGCGAAACTTTGGGGTCAGCTGCTGATTACTGAAACAGCAGAATGTTGATTCTTGGATTCTTGGAGATTGCTCACAGAGGAAAAAATGGTGTGTAAGACCAGCAAAATGTGAATAGCAAAAGTCTCAGAGAACAAGATGACCATTATGATGCCAGCAGGTGCAGCAAATCTATTTGATGTATCCCTTCAAACCATTTTCTTCTAAGGGATGCAAAAACATAAAACCAAAACCTATAAGGTCCTGTGCATTTATGCTTCATAATTCACAGGTACTAAGGAACAAAACTTCTGTCAGTGCAACCACCTGAGTTTTAGAAACATAACTAGAACCAGAAGAGCCTTCATAGTAATTTCTTGAGAATGAGATAATGATGCAATTTCCAGGAAAATGCTGAAAAATTTGAATCCTGGTAGCAGTTACCTTTGAGAAAAAAAAGTTTGCACTCAGTGTCTTTTATACTTCTCTGAGAGGTAACAGAAGACACTGAAAAGTTATGTTTAAGTCAGCATCTTAGGTCTGGATGAACTTGTATTTATAAGCATTTTTACTTTAGCATTAAATGCCAGCACAAGTTTTCAATTCATATTGTTCTCTGGAACTTTCAGGGATCTCTTGGCCCTTAAAATCTGAAACAAGGTCATATCTCATTAATATGAACATATGCAGCACACTGATGCCCACGAGAACACCCTTTCTCTTGATTCTAAAGAGGATTTTCCAATTGTATGCTCAAGTTGTGTGGAAGACATCCCTCCTGGCTGCTTTGGCTTTTGAATATTGGTGTGTGTTGCTAGCTTTAGGCAGAAAACTTATCATCCTTACTGGAGTTTTCGAGAGACACCCTAAGGGTGCAGGTCTGTTTCACAATCTCAGCTATGCTCTGTGCTCTTTCAGAGGCTGCAAGACTTGCCAGTCTATTGAGAGCTACTTTTTATTCTGTCAGCCCAATGAACCTTCCATAAGGCTTTACTGAAGGTACTACTGCTCTGGTCTATTGCCTCTATCAAAACTCTTACAGAGGGCAGAAGAGGGCATGGAAAATTCTTTACATTCTCTAGTCTTTGGGACACACACTTCAGTCTTTGGGAAGGACCTATAGAAGGGCCTTTCTTCTGCAGGACAGGTTTAATGTCATTTAAAAGTTCCTGACCTAATATCAGGGAGATGCTACCCATGTTCAAATGCACTTATACTATCATAGATGCCAGACTATACTGCTGGAACCTTCAATGTGGCCTATTCCATCTGTTTCTCCTTATTTTGTTCCATTGTTTCACTCCACTCCAACACGATTAGGAATATTTGTCAGCCTACCTGATCCTTATCTCAAAGGTCATACCTACAGATGAAGGTAGGTATTATTACTGTAGTTTTCTACATCCACAAACAAAATTGTGTGAGATCCTTTCAGAGTGTCCAGAGATGGTGAATCTGGTTTTAAAGCAGCAATGAAAGCTGTAATCATTACCTACAGTAGGATCAAAGCAGCATTGGAGAACTTCACTGCCATAAGCTATACTAGTGAGTTGTTCTCTGAGTGCCATAAAAAGAGTAATCTGTTTTAAGATTTCATCTGTTTTCTTAATGACAGAAAAATTTTCATGTTCCCATTTAGAATCCAGTTATTAAACACATCATCATCTGCTACACCCTATCAGAAGTGAAGTCCTTATTTTAGATTTTGTCGGGGTAGATTATAAAGCAGCCTATCATCCTGTGGCCAGTATACAGTTTCTGCTTGACAACTGAACACATTCTAGCACTCAATTCCTAATGCATTAAACAGGGCTAGTGAGGTATGGTGGTCTGATGAATGACAAACTTATGACCTGTTCATAGAAAAAAGACTATAGACAAGTTAGAGAATAAACTGTTAAATGGTTTTTCAAGGTAGTTTTTTTAAAATCATCTTTGTTTTCCATCTACTTCTTGGTTTTTAGGGTTTCCCAATTCTGTGCCAGCTTATTCAGTCCAGAAGCATCAGGAGCACGAGACAATACACAACAGGGATTTACCTGTGTTGCTGCCTCAGCCTCTGAAAAGACTGAAGCATCACCAAAAGCTAAACAAGTCCTCATCCAGAAATGTAAACTTCGTTTTCTGTCCTCTTGCAAACACATGGCAGAAGATGTGAAAAACCAGTACGTGTAGTACATGCTATGCTTTATACTCGTATGACATCTACACCATAAGATGACCATTCTAAGATTACAGTAAACCTGGTCATTCTAAAGTTACATTGTCTAAACAGAAGATTCATTTTTTGCAACTCATCTGCAGAACCTGCTAATTTTCTTTTTATAGAAGTCATTAGTGACTCTTCACAAATATATCTCTTTGATTTATAGGATATAAATATAATAAATAGAGGATACATCAGCATCTGGACACCAAGTTTGAAAAGCTGTTTTCAATGGGGAGCAGAGTTATTCCCTGCCAGAGAGGAGCAGTTTTTGCTAAGATATCCTATTACAGTAGCATTTAGAAGATAAAAGTTTTGTGTTCTAAAGCACTCAAAGCACTGGAAAAACTCTATGATCTATAATGAACTCCACCAAATTGACAAAAATGTTAGATTGCACTTTGCAGCACTATACAGGAAATCCCAAGACTAATTAGTTTCTCTTTTTTATAAAATTGCATTTTCACAAATTGCTCTTGCTGTCACAGCTGGCCTTGGGACTATTTACATTTTTTTTTGCGTGCAGTTGGGCTATCACTCATGTTGAGAGATAGCTATATTCCTTGCACACAAATACCAAAGGAAATTATCACAATCTGAGCAATTTCAACTCCTGAGGCTTATTTTAATTATAATAGGGATAGCAAAACAATTCCGAGGATTGACTTTTTTCTCCTTAGTTGTGAGATCAGTAATGGTCATATTCAGAACTTTTTAATAGCGACTTTTGAATCTTCCTCTTCTTGTTTACCTCTTTTAAAAGCTCCATTGCATGCTTTTTGTGGTATTAATTCATAGTTTATATAGCAGTCTGTTAATAATATCAAAATATGTTTTAATTGATCTGAAGTTCTCAAGCATTCTTTGTGGAATCATGGTGTGACAAGTTAGTAAATTCTCTGACTTATTTTCCCTCAGGAACATCTATCACACAATGATGGAGGAAAACAAGATGGCCTTGGCAGTGCTGGCTGAACAGTTGGACTACATATTCTTGGCAGTCTTTTCCAGCCTAAAAGATTCTATGAAAAAGAAGTACCTACACAACTTGAAATTAAATTTAACTGTGCTTTATTTAATTTTTCAGTCTTAGAGGATACGGAGCTCTTCTGAGCAAATTGAGAGAATAGAATATTTTATGTCTCTTGGTACCCCGCAACTGTGCAATGACTATAATACTTGAAATCTCTTAGCAATTTAAGGCTTTGAAATTCAAATAATACTCTCCTCTACAGAATACTGAATTATGAAGTGTCCTGGTGTCACACTGAGATGATCTGCTTTGCTAGGGTGGTTAACATCTAAACAGAGAAAATAACCTGTGCTGACCAATGCAGCCCAGTCAGACATAGTTTATGAAAAGAAGCACAAATGCTTCTATAAATTTTTGTCTAAACTGAAGCTTAACTTCTTAGTGAAAGGTTTTGATGTCACAGTAAAAAGCACAGAAGGTGAGAGGGTTATATGTCAGAGCCAGGAAGGATCGTTTAGGCAGACAGAGAGATTTATAAAATTTTCGTGAGTATCTGAAACAGTCTTTCAAAATGTTTCAAATGCAAAAGTGACTGTCTGATAAGCTGTTTGTTTTACAATATGGGGGAAAAAAAATTTGATTCTTCCACTTGAGATTAAGCCACAGCATCAGGTGATGCATGGTATCCCAAACAGGTTTCACATCTGGTGTCAGCCTGGCTTTGTTTCTGTTTCCTGGCACTTACTGCTGTCAGTATTATGCTCATACCAAAACTGGCAGGTCCTAGACCTTAGTATGGGCTCCTTATCAGCACAGTCACAGAAATTTGCTTTCAAAATTAAATGCTTAAACATGCTGTTACCAAAAAACGTATGCAAGCAAGTAAGTAAAACCGGCATGTAAATCTCCTTTTAAATCAGGATCACTTTATTACTATGCAAGTCAACCCACTACAGATTTACAAAAATCAAGATGGTAACTCCACCCCACTGCAGGTGTGCTGAACAAGACAGAAAGTAAAGGCAGAAATTCAGGTGCAGGCAAGCACAGAACAGCTCTGTTTCCTGGGAGCTACTCCACACAATTTGAGATATGAAGGACCCCGATTGGTTAGGACACATACCTGGCTGTAGCTCTGGATGGCACCTCTGGCCTGACTGCTGCGGGATGGGAGCTGGGCGGCTGCTGTTTCACCCAGGGCAAGGGTCTGGTTGCTGTGGTAGCTGGCTGAGTACTGGAAGGACCCTTCAGGTTTGGAATTGAGCTGGAGTGCACTCTGGGAGAGGAAGCTTGGCCCTGTGGGGACAGAATTTGAGAGCAGTCAGAAAGGCCTAGTAAAAGAACATACCTGTATTATCTGTCAAGTGAGCCTTGAAATTATCAGATGTATCTGGCTTCAGATTTTCAGAGTTTGGCTTGTCAATAATAAAAATCACATACATTACTTTGTTTCTTTACCACTCAGTCAGCATTATTATCATGTTCAAACAACAGACCATAATGCTTTCTTTGAAAGAAATGTATGGTTTTGACTGGTAAAGAAATTCTATGCTTAAACAAGCCCAACTGTACTATTTGGTAAAGAAATCTTGCTTTTTAACTCACAATAGTTGATGAGATTTTTTTTTTTCCCCTAAGGATAAGCCTTGTTTATTTCACTTAATTATATCCAGTTGTTCTGCCTGGGAAATACTAGGTTGTCCCTCCCTGGGCCCCCAGCACATTAGATCTGTTGATTACTGCCACTCTGTCCTATACACACAGTGATGTAATACTTTGGTGCCTGTAGGGATAGATGACAGCCTTTAAAATATTAATTGCTCCTCTCATCATACAGGACACACCCTGATCTCAGTGAATCTTTGATAACTCTTCTGTCAGCCTGTCTTATCTTCCCCATCACAGCACTGCATGGCAGCAGAGCCAAGTGTAGGCAGCGAGCTTAACTGGGGCTGCCAGACTGAAGGGCATGTCAGGACTGTAAAGACCAACACCTTCCACAGTTATTTAGTAGTTCTGTGAAACTAAGACATGTTCCAATATTCATTAGGTTCACGTAAAAATGATTTAGGTTACCATCTGCCCATAGTGAATTTCCCAATTTTTGCCCTGAGACCATGTATCAGACAGGGAATGGTGTTTTCATACACGGATCGAGTGCTCCCTCAGCAGATTTGCTGGTGACACCAAGCTGAGTGGTGCAGTTGACACGCCTGAAGGAAGGGATGCCATTCAGAGGGACCTGGGCAAGCTACAGAAGTGGGCACATGGGAATTTTCATGCTGTTTAAGAAGACCAATACAAGGCGCTGCATCTGGATCAGGGCAAACCCCCCATCAACATATGCTGGGGCATGAACAGATTGAGAGTAGCCCTGCTGAGAAGCACTTAGGGGTGCTGGTGGATGAGAGGCTGGACATGATCCAGCACTGTGCGCTTGCAGCCCAGAAAGCCACTTGTATTTGGGGCTGCATCAAAAGCACAGTGGCCAGCAGGGTGAGGGAGGGAATTCTGCCCCTCTACTCTGCTCTGGTGAGACCCCACCTGGAGTGCTCTATCCAGCTCTGGAGTCCCAACACAGGAGGGACATCTCTTGGAGCAAGTTCATATGAAAGCCACAAAGATGATCAGAGGGCTAAAGCATGCTTCCTCTGAGGAAAGACAGAGAATTAGGACTGTTCAGTCTGGAAAAATAAAGGAGGCTTCAGGGTGACCTAACTGTGGCATTGCAGAACATACAGAAAGTCTACAACAAAGATTGAGAGAGACTTTTTACAAGGGCATGTAGTGACAGGACGAGGGGGAATTGCTTCACACTGAACAGAGTAGGTTCAGATTTGATATCTAATTTTGAATATTAAAATTCTTCCCTGTGAGGGTGGTGAGGCTCTGGCATGGGTTGCCCAGAGAAGCTGTGGATGCCCCAGAAGTGTTCAAGGCCAGGCTGGATGTAGTGCTGAGCAACCTAGTCTAGCGAAAGGTGTCCCTGTTCAGGGCTGGGGGCTAGAACGAGATGATGTTTAAGGTCCCTTCCAATCCAAACCATTCTGTGAGTCTATGATTCTATGATACATGAAGAGCTACATTAAAGAATACCCGTAATCCTTTCCTATGTCTTCACTGATTTTAGTCTCTTCTAGTGAGGGCCCAGCAAGTGAAATACAAGAGGAGACGAAAGCATGGCCATTACAAGGGTTACAGAGAAGTCTACCTTCAACCCAACAGCTACCATCTACAGCACATTCAGTGGCTCCACAGGGATGACAGGTTTACCTTCAGGTTAGCACTAACAAGCTCACAAGAGCACAGAAGGTGACACAGACCTTAAGGGATGTGAAGTGATTACGATGATTTTGCCCCTATAGAACATGTGAAAAGTTCCATTTTGTAAAGACTCACAATGGAATGAATCCACCAGAAGCAACTTCCAGTACATTTCTGATACAAAGGCAATTTTTATGATCTTTAAGTCTTTGCTATGAGGATGTACAGCTGCTCAAAAGAAATTTCCCCTTACAAAATGTGCAAACAACTCCACCTCCAAATTACATGGAGAGTATTTTTTTCTCTAGCCTGTTTCTCAGAAATGGCATAACCATTATACCCGCTATTTTCCAAACTCCAACATGGACTGCTTATATTATAAACAAGTCGTAGTAGGCTATCTAAAGTAGAAGTGTTTGCATCTAAATGTAGACAGGGATTATGACACTATTTTACGTATCAACTCAATTTATACTGCAAACTCAACTGCATTCATCAGAACATTCCAGATACAGGACAAATTTAGAACATAAGTACTGGTCCCTCTACTTTCTGTATTAGTACAGAAGACAGGGCTCCACGTATGCTCTGAGGTTTGTAAAAATGTATCCCATCCACTGAAGAGCTGAATTTAATCCTGAATGGGTGCTCATAAATCCAGAATTTGGTAGCTTTCCATTCCCTGACTACTCTGCAGATAGGGTTTACTAAGCATTTTCCATTTAACTGGTTTTATTGCAACTTTTCCTCTTTAATGAAAGAAATAGTTTCACAGATTTTTTTTTTATTTTTTTTTTTAAAGAGCACAAAGAAAATACATGCTCCATTTTAAAATATATCTGTACGCTTTATTTTAATCTTTTGGATTTTGAATTTTCACTGAGAATTTGTCTGTGATCAAGTGATGAACAAGATCAAATTCAGAAAATTCACAAAAGCATAACTTTCCCATGAGAAGCAAAAGTTGCAGCAAGAAAGCAATTTTTGTGCATGAAAGTGTTTGTACTCACTCCAAAAGTAATTATGCTGTGACATTTCTAAAGCTTAAATAATGATTAAACTATCACATGCTATGAACTCAATATGTTTAAATTTTCATTGCATCTGGCTTTCAAGTGCTGCTTTCCCATTACTGTGGCTCACTAGGGGATTTACATCACCAGCTAGAAACACATACATGGGTTCCCTGCTCCATTGAGTTTAAACACTTCCATGCACTTAAAGAAACTTATCCAATCCATTGAAAAAAAAGAATGCAAGAAGTTTGGAGCACATGGGTTTAATTTCACTAAAATACTCTACAGCAGTTTTTATTTTGTACCTTAACAAGCAGTAATTGAACAATTAAAACATACATATATTTCAATAATTACAAAGTAATTTGAGAGAAACATCCAGATAGATATTTTAAATAAGCCTAGAATTTTAAATAAGCCCAAGCAAGTGTAGAATAGAGTAGTGGCTGCTCACCTGTAAATATCCAAGTCTAAACCCAACATACAAACTACAAGTTACATTTGCGATCAGTCAACGTGATCTTGAAATCAACACAAGTTCCTTTTTCAGGATTTAGGGATTACAAGCAGTCCTGCCTTGTCTGATACGAGGAAAATGGATTGCTTTTCTCATTAACATTCTTGAGATTTCAGTCTGAAGGTAAAACGAAACCTTTGGAAGAGCCTGCAGCTCACCCAGAAGAGAATATATTTGTGTCCTTCTATACGCTGATGGCTCTTGACAACAATCTGCTGTTTCTTCCTGGCTAAAATTTAAACTCTGTTGTGTTGGTATAAGGAAGCGTTCATCCAACTACTTTTCATTTGTTTTCAGAACAGCTCAGGCAGATGGAAATTCTTTATTTTCAGCTAGGCACTTGAAAATCACTAGTTAACTGCGAGCACAATTCAGTCTTAATTGTTCCCTTAATAAGCCATAATTAACAACAAATATTCAATTTAAAACAAGCACTTTTGGCTTCATAAGGTTTATTATAGCAGATTTTAGTGATTTTTAAAATTGTTTTAAAAAATTGAACTACACTTTCTTTCTGTTTGGGAGTATGGGGAAGATATAACTACATGTTTTCCCTTATGTTTTTCAACACCACATTAAACAAACAAACAAACAAACAAACAAAACCAAACCCCCCATAAACCAATGAAACAACAAAAAAAACCCAACTTGCAAAAGAATATTAGTGTTGGATTATTCATAGTTGATAGTGCCAATTTTTCAGTGATTCAGTTCACTTTCCTCCTGCATTCAAATAGTACAGATAAGGGTACCAATTCAGGAAACTGAGTCAGAGCAATCATACTGCAAGAGACACTTCTTTGGACTGACTTCAAATGATGGTGCAGGATATAGTAATTAACTCTTTAAGTTGTTTCCAATTTGATGGACAGGTACTGCAGACAATTCCTTTCTGCGTCTTAACCTTGAGCTGAGCAGTGTGCAAGCCTCCCCAGGTTGCTCACCTTGGCCTCTGTAAGCCAGCACAGCACGGAGCTCGAAGGAGAGGGGGAGGATGTGTGTCTACCTTGTGACACAAAGCACACTTAAGCTGGGGAAAGCTGCTGGAGCACAGAGAAGACCAGGCAAGAAGGGAACAGGCAAAGATGAGGGATATGCCAACCCACAATGAAACTTCAGAGGTGATGGAGAGCAGAGGACTTTTCTAGGAATCAGAGAAGGGAAACAGGAATTTCTTTTGTGTTTTGGAGACCCAGGTGCTGGCAGGCATGGCAGGGTTAGAGAAAAATAAGTCTTCTGTTCGGGGAGAGAGGAGGGAGCAAGCAGACCTCTGGTGAACCCCTTTTTCTTAGTTTATATCACCCACCCCTCTTACTAGCAGTTATGTTGGCTAATAAATGGCTATTATTTTTCTATTTCACAACTCACTAGTTTAAGAGATCTGGAGGACCCGAGAGTACCTTGCACACTTATTTCAAGCCAACGAGGAAAGAGGAACAGAGGCAGCACAAGACACACCCCTACCCTGAGTCCTATTGCTAAAGTGAGCTGCACTGAAGGCCAGGCTTGCTGTCTTCTGTATTCGACAAAATAACCATAGCTGGCATTCCACTGAACAGGCTGATTTGTGGCATTTACTGCACTGCATGTGGCCATAAACGTAACGAGAGAGCTACAGGCTCCATTACAAACCACAGCAGAAGGAGAGCTCCCACAGCATCTACTTGCTTCTGCCAAAGGGCAGCTTGGGAAAGCAGCAGCCAAAGGTTGCAGGGTGAGACTCACCGCTCACAGCTGAGGCTGTTCTGCTCCCCACTTGCTCTGTGAGGGACAGGGCACTGCATTGCCCCATGGGCCTCTGCTTTTCTTTCTCAAAATACGATGCGCAATGCTGCAATAAGGTGCAGTGTAGCTATGTAAAGAACAAACCAATAAAGTGAGGGGTCTTGAGGGATGAGACTATTATTAATTCAAGGACATCACAATAAGAGTTGATTATGGGAAACCAAAGTGACGTAAAGAATCCAGGCTACTATTATCATTCATGGCTGGGTCAAAAATGGGGAAAAACCTGAAATTATGAAAATGTATGTACTTTTTATTTTCAACAGCAATACTTTCTTTGGAAATAAAGTATTTTGCCTGTCATTTCTGCTCTCTTCAGACCTCCTTGACTACATTCTTACATCATTCAGAGAAAAAAAAAAACAACAACCAAATCAACCAAGAAAAAAAAAATCACAACCTAAAACTTTTGGGTTTGTTTTTTTTTTTTTTTTTCTTATTTTGATAGATTATTCTTGAATAGGAAGTGTTTGCAAGAAGAAATACTTCCTATGGCTTTTTCATAGCAGCAGAATAGTTCTCAGTACCTGTACATACTGTTCTAGCTCTACCAATACTTGCTTAGGTAACCAAACATTATTAGTTACAAATACAGAACACATAAAACTTCTATTTATTCTACTTTGTATACAAGAAATGACAAGATTTAACAGACCTTTAATTAAAAAAAAAAAAACAAAAAAAAAACAAAAAAAAAAA
>JAWWEW010000078.1:77045661-77236556 GCA_035583185.1 Anabacerthia variegaticeps | reverse complement strand
AAACATTATTAGTTACAAATACAGAACACATAAAACTTCTATTTATTCTACTTTTTATACAAGAAATGACAAGATTTAACAGACCAATAAGTAAAAAAAAAAAAATAAAAAAAAAAAAGTGTAACAACAAAATTCCACTGTTATGATTATTTTCTTCATATATTTGTCAACTTAGGTGATCCCTTAGATTTTCTTTTTTTTTTTTTTTCAAACCACACTCTGCAGCATACTTAAGATAGAACAGCCTTTCCATTGTATGAAAAATGCATATTTTGCTTTTCAATAATACCCTGTTCCTCTGCATAAAAATATATATTCACTTGTGCAAGAGACTTTGCACCTTTACACCAGAAGAATTCAACTTTTACAGTGAAGAAAGGTCCCAAATTTCCATTTTTTCATGCTCAGAAACTGCCAAGGGCTAAAGGTACTATATTCAAATCCATTGGAATATGCCTGTTGATTTCAGTGGGAGTCAAATCAGTTTATAAGATATCCTAAGTGTACTGAAGTGGTGCATGCTAACGGAGAAAATGAACCAATTGAATGCTTAGTATAAAATCAATTTTTAACAAACACTATGCGGAGAGAGTAGCTATATTATTAGAAATGTTTAGCAGAAACCAACTACATCAGCATCACTGCTACAAATTTTAAAAGAATGTTTCTTTCTGCTAGTGCTCCTGCAACAACAGGGGATTCAATGCTCCATGGCATTGCCAAACTCCAAGAGTACAGCATGTAGCTTTCCTTTCCTCACTTGCCTGGAAGCAAGCCCCAGGAGAAACTGGGTGCTCAGCTGCCCACCATGACCCACAGTCCCAGGCATTGTGATGCCCAAATTAAACAAAGAAAGGATTACACTGAAAAAAAGAAAAACAAAACCAAACCATAACCAACAAAGACCAAAGTACATCAGCTCAGTATTGAATTTTGATTCAATGGATGGTCATTAATGCTGACTGAAGCTTCACTGACAGATAACAAAAACAGGCACTAGCACCAACAGTAGTTGAAAAGACAGGGATCTAAGTTGGGAATCAGAGCTGGTGTCACCACATGCTTTCTTCCCTTCCTCATCACATGTTTTCTTCCCTCTCTCCAGAGGGTAGGGACTTGTCTAGTGGCCATGCAAGTATCAGAGCTCACCTGAATCATAGCCCATAGTGGTCATAAGCAGACAAGTATCTTATGTAAGAAATCCCATAGGAATTTGGGCTCTATGACCTTACCAGTGTCAGAAGTCAAGCAGTTTTCTAAGTGCTGAGAGACCGGTCCAGTACATTGACACTGATTAGAGATGGGGGGCAAAGAAGCACATCTTACTACATGATAGAATCATAGAATCATTAACATTGAAAAAGGCCTCCAAGATCATTGAGTTCAACATTTAACTGAACACTACCTTGTCAACTACAGCATAGCGTCAAGTCCCACTTCCAGTTGTTTCTTGAACATTTCCAGGGATGGTGACTCCACCACCTCCCTGAGCAGCCCCTTCCAAAGCCTAACCACCCTCTCAGACTAAAAATTCTTTCTGATGTTCAACCTGAACCTCACCTGGTGAAGCTTGTGGCTATTTCCCCTTGTTCTATTGCTAGTTGCCTGGGAGAAGAGACCACAACTCCCATCTGGCTACAGCCTCCCCTCAGGCAGTTGTAGAGAGCCATAAGTTCTCTGCTGAGCCTCCTTTTCCCCAGATTGAACAACTCTAGTTCCCTCAGCTGTTCCTCGTAGGGCTTGTTCTCTAGACCCTTCACCAGCTCTGTTCCCCTTCTCTGGATATTCTCCAGCACCTCAATACCTTTCTTGTAATGAGGGGCCCAGAACTGGACACAGGACTCAAGGTGTGGCCTCACCAGTGCTGAGTACAGGGGGAGAATCTCTGCCCAGGTCCTGCTGGCCACACTATTCCCGATACAGGCCAGGATGCCACTGACCTTTTTGGCCACCTGGGCCCACTGCTGGCTCATGTTCAGCTGGCTGTCAACCAGCACCCCCATGTCATTTTCTACTGGGCTGCTTTCCAGCCATTCTTACTGCAGCCTTTAATGCTGCCTGGGGTTGTTGTGGCCCAAGTGCAGGAGCCAGCCTGTAATTCACTGGATCCTTCTTCTGACCCTGTTTCTAGATAAGCATCACATCGGCCAACCTCCAGTCATCTGGGACCTCCCCGGTTAACCACCATGATAACTGATGAAAAATGAGGGAAAGTGGCTGGGTGAGCATTTCCATCAGCTCCCTCAGCATCCTTGGGAGAATCCCATCCCACATCATAGTCTTTTGAGTCTCTAAGTGGCACGACAGGTCACTAACAACTTCCTTCTCCAGTGCAGGGGATCAATTCTGTTCCCCATCACTGTCTATCAGCTCAGGGAGCTGGCTGCCCTGAAGATAACTGGACTTTCTAATAATGACTAATGCAAAGAAGACATTAAATACCTCAGCCTGTTCTTCATTCTTGGTGACAATGCTCCCCTCCTCTTCCCCGAATCCAATAGTGGCTGAAGATTTTCCTTGGCCCTCTTTTTGTTGTTAATGTATTTATAAAAACACTTTTTATTATCTTTCACAGCAGTGGCCAGATTGAGTTCTAGCTGAGCTTTTGCCTTTCTAATTTTCTCTCTACATGACCAAATGACATCCTTGTACTATTCCTGAGTTGCCTGCCCCTTTTTCCAAAGGTCGTCAACTCTCCTTTTTCCCCTGAGTTCCAGTAAAAGCTTCCTGTTCAGCCAGGCCAGTCTTCTTTCCCAACAACTCATCTTTTGGCATATAGAGATGGCCTGTTCCTGCAGCATTAAGATTTTTTTCTTAAAGTATGTTCAGCCTTCCTGGACACCTTTGTTATTAAGGACAGTTTCCCAAGGGAAAGTCTAATAAGATTTAAGTACAGTCAGCATTTATGGTATGTATTTTTACCTACAGATCAGCAAGTTAAGGTAGTAGGGATGTGGATTAACTCCATTACAAACTCAGAGAACTTTATACTTTTTCTATCTCATATTGTAGTGCCACTGCTGTGTCACAAAGCTAAATAGCCAAATGAATATGAGATTCTTCTAAAGGGGGAATTCTCAAAAAGAAACAACAGAAATTGCTCCCTTGGGGAGATCGGTGACAAACTATCACTAGTGTCCGCCTGTCAAACATCTGGGCCAGGAGTTGGACTAAGTGATCCTCAATTATTCTGATTCTGTGAGTCTGTAAAAGGTCGTTCCTGTTTCCTAATCTTTAGACTGCAGTATCTCATGGGCTACTTCAAAAATTTTAGTTTCAACAGTATGTAACAATTCAGTGTGAGATGTAGTATGGTCTATCCTCAAAACACACAGACAAACAAAAAGCACAAATTACAAAACAGGACTAATATATTACACTACAGAGTAGGGTTTATCATGGAACAACTATTCAATAATACATTACCTTGTAGTTGCTCAATTATAAAATAAATACTATATAATGATAAGTTAACTACAGCACTATATTATTACAAGATAAGGGCATGATTAAGTCAGTATTCTAAATCTATGCAATAATTACCTCTGAATTGTCTAAAATAATTACACTACAAACAACAGAAACATCTACATAGTCAGCCCCCATGAGATAATTCTTCTTACTTGAGTTTTTCATTTCAAGCTACCAACAAGAATACCAGGCAAGTGAAAGGAAAAGGGTTTTTTCCTCTCCTTAAGATTTAAAGTCACTTGGCTTCCTGGGGCAGATTTGCTTTTCCAAGTAAATAGTAAAGTGGAGCTCTACTATTGTGTTATACATTTCCATTTGGTCAGTCATCTATTACGATGCCAGTTCTAATTGACAAAGGAAATAGACCAAAACGTGCTCGAACGACCATTTAATTAGCTCCCGTACCAATTATAAACAACACTTCACCCACCTTCGATCAACTGACAGAAGTAGTAATGATAAATTATAGAGTAAGTGTAAATAAAGTGTTTTTAATTAGTGTAATTAATCACTTCACACATTCTTCAACCTGCTTTGCTCATTTGGGTAACAGTTGAAAGAAAGCATTAGCAAAACTCCTTTAATGCCCTTTAAACATTCATTTACAGAGTTAATAGGTTGAGGTGCCTCACATCCCAGAGAGAGGAACCACCTCCTAACTGTTAGTATGTGCCTAATTAAGGATTTCAAATACCAAAAAGTCATCATTTACTCTTTCTTCTGCCTCTCAGCTCACTTAGTTTGAGTGTGAAATATTGATTCCTACCCTACAACCTACTCTTTTTGTTAGTTCATTAAAGTGTCTGTACTCCCAGTAAGCAGTCACTAACCCCTCCTGAAGCTGGGTCTTAGTTGCTGCTCAGTTTTGCAAAGGACTGGATGACTAAAGAAGATGTAATAAAATAAAAAAAATCAGGGCAGGTATCTGCAAAGTGGTCGGTCCGTTTCTGAGTGTTCAACTGTATTTGGGATGCTGGGAGAATGCAGGAACCAGCCTGAAAGAACAACAAAACTAGAGATAGCTTTTGATGGTAACTGGCACCTGCCAGTGTCCTTCCACAGTATTTGACATTAAAGAAGAGGTGATGATAGTTAATGACAAGGTGGACAAGACCTGTCCCTAGTGATACTAAATTCTTTGGCATCTCACTGATACAGCCTGTTTTCTAAGTCTGGAATTAAACTGCTCCCTCTGGGACCAGGACTAAACTTTCCCTCCAGATTGGAAGAGTAAAGAGCATTTGTTTGTCTGTTTGTTTTAAACCTCTCCGTTACACTATGGCCTATTTTTGAGGTAATCTGAAACATTCTTTGAAGAAATTCTCTCTTGCTAAGGCGATTTAGGATGGTTCCAGAAAGCAGAGAAATTGAGTGAGCAGAAGGGAAGCCCTGCATGTACCACAGAGGGTGGCAAGAAGTGGCCACATTGCCACATTCTCTGTTTTCGAGTCTATGGGGAAGCTGTGAAAAATGTAAGGCAGAAAGGTGGAAGCAGTGGGAGACAGGGGGCAAGGAGGAAAATCCCTGTGAACTAGTTGAGAGAACTTTGTGGCTACCACAGAAAGAAGACATTTTCTTAACTACAGACAGAAAAAGGAGAGACTAAACCATGGCAAAACTTAAGATGTGCAGCTGAAAACAAATCTTGTCAGCTACAACTGGTCATACAGATTCTGTAGGAAAAGAAGGCCTTTCGAGCCAACTGTTAGCCAGAGCTCAAACAGAAGATAACAAGTAGCTATACTACAACAATAGTAATAAGCACTGACCCCATTCTTCCTCCAAATCCGGGACTAGTAATAAAATAGTACTAGGAAAATATTTCAACGTCTACCTTCTAGGAGATATTAAATATTAAAGATATCAGTAGCTTTATATTACAAGAAAAAAAAAATTCAAGGCTGCAATACAGCAAAGAAATTTCATACCCTAATAATAAAGAACCTCCAGGGGGAAAAAAAAGGTGGAGGGGGCGTGGGGGGGTGAGAGGGTAGGGACAAAATGCATACTCAAAATGAAGAAATAAATGATAATACTTTAAATGCTAAAGCACAAGCAGCTCCCTTGTTATGAACAAAACACATCCCTTTAGATGAGAGGCAGCAATTCTTAAATGAGCACACTGAAAACAAACTGGTTTTACAAAAGAGGAAAGCAATTTATATGCAATGCCATGCTTTACCCGCATTAAGAGGGCTATGTTCTACCTACAAGTACAGAAGAGGCTTTAGTACTGCTATAGAACCTATTCTTAGGTACTGGAAAATAGGATTTGGTGGAATGCATTCACAAGTGTGGAATAAGTTCATTTTCATCCAAGAATTCTATAAATGATATATATCTGGAGAAATGATGGAAAAACTAGGCTGATACCATTATGTAAGTGAACAATACAAGGATATCCCTTCTAACTCTCCTGACCTAATTACAATTGGAAAGAAAGATGAGGAACACTTTATTTCAAGAGTAATTGAACTGGGAATAGAAACTGCTTTCATTAGATGTTTATTACCTCATGCTTTTTACACAAGATACAACTTGTGCCATTTCTGTAAGAAGAAAACAGAGGTGTTTTCTAGGATTTGAAATAATAAATCTCTACTCCAAGGGATAACAAAGCAACATAAACATTCACAAGAAGTAGTAGAAAAATGTAAGACCTGAAAGGCATAGAAAAAAATAGAGCTGCATTCCACCCCAAGAGTAAATAGTTCTTTTTTGATTACTGAAAGATTTTTATTTTATATTTACCTTGCGGAATAAGGTAACATAGCAAAGTCTAAGCAATCCTGACATAATACGGTAACTTCAGTGTTAACTACTCAAATAGTGTTTGTTTTGCTTTTTATACCATATTGCACATAGCATTACTCCAGATAATTGAATGAAATGTAAAACCAGCCAGACCTTCTTTCATATGCAATACTTGGTAATGTTTGACAGTAGGAAAATATCTGGAGTTCCATTGCTAATGAAAGAAATTACTGAAGATGCTAGAGAACAGGACTGAAATACACGCACTGAGCAAGAACAGATTTATATATGTATTTAAGTCCAGAATACAGAACTTGCCTTGGTCTTTGTGTTTTTTGTTGTTTTTTTTTTTTTTTGTTGTTGGTTTGGTTTTGTTTTTAATAGAAAAGTTATCTTAAATTTAGATTAAAACCAAGGTTAACCTGCTACTGTGATTTTTTAATTGACTCCAAGATTAAACAACTTCTTTAGTGAAAGATTAATTATATTTTATGAAATCACTTGTTAAAACCCTGCAGACACTGAAATCAGATACCCTCTGAAAGAGATAATTTATCACTGGTCATTAGGATGATGAGCTTTATAGGAGCAGTAGATAGACACAACACAAGAGCAAGATGGGCAGCAAGGATAACAACTAAATTACATTTCTGCATTACAGAGGACACAGAGGAAAAATGGTACCCTCTAGGTTTTCTGATGGTGACATTGGCACTTCTGAGAAACTGCAACTCTAGGAGTGGCAGAATATTCACTGTAACATAAGTTTGCTCTTTTTTAAAAGATCAGAGTGTGGAACCACAGGAGAACAGCACCTGAGCTGGGCTCTGGGATGGGATTAGGTAAGGTTCTGAGTATGACCACAACAAGAAATTTGCATGCACGAGGAAGCACTGCATGCAGCAACACAGACAGGAAGATACCATGTTTCCATTTGGAAAACACTGTTTTTTGGCGTTAAAAGTTGTTATTTTTAATTTGTGTTTTCATTGTCAGTCTCTCATTTTCTAAAAAATAACTACATTTAAAATGGAGTGTGGGCTTTGTTTACAGAAAAAAAATCCAAACAAGTAAATTAAGAGCATATTTGGCATTAGTGAATCCTCCTTTTTTGAAGTATTTTATACCTGTGTAGAGCAGGTGTTAATGTCAGGTGTTTCTAATCACCCTCTGTGCCCAGTGCAGCCTAAAATTGCTATCAATAGTATTAAACTAATGCGTTTCCTTTTTATTACTAGGAAATAAAATCAGATAGTTACAGACATCACACAAATGTGATGCACATGGAAGCTGAATGCATTATCAGAAATAAATTAGACGAATCTCTTCTGACAGACCTAAATTAGACTGTTGGAAAAAAAAACAAACAAACAAACTAAAAAGTGCCCAACAGCTTCTGATTATAAAAGCCTATAAAACTACTCACAGATATATGGATCTAATACAAAAGACATCAGCAGATCTATTATGCTATTATGTTGTTCTATGAACTTAACTACTAGCACAAAACAGGTTCACTCTTCTTGTGTGAAGTAGAACTCCATTTTTTGCTGACCTTTGACAGGTTTAAGTCCTGAATCTTTTCTGTCCACAAAAGAAAATGACTATTTGGTCTCTGAGGCGAGCCGGTTCACAATGTGCTCAGCACTGCCTCAGAAGTCAATTAAAAAGTAAGTCAAAAAGGTCAAAATTTTATTACAATCTATTTCATCTGCCTAAACCTCCTCCGCCATAAACCAGAAAGTTCACCCTTCTGCTTCTGCTTTCTCTTTCTGTATCCACAAATGTGCACTATTCTCTGCTCTCACACTGTCTTCAGAAAATGCATTTCTCCATTTATATGGCCAGAATAGAAAAAATTGAGGCAACTCTCTACTCTGCATTACCACAGAAGTCACAAAAATCCTGTTTTATTGAGAGCTATGTAAACTGCATGTAGCAGAAATCAAATCCAAATCCATACCTGCCAAAATTTTCTGTTCCATATACATCATTTTACACAGACTAACGAGCCAACTACCTCTTTTTCAAGGCTGCATCTACACATTGCTTATGCTCACGAGCTGGCAGCAGCAAACCTCCGAACGCCGCGGCTCTTGGCACTTGTGACTGTGCCGAGCGTGCAGGCACTGGCATGCCACTGAGGCAGGAGGAGGCTGAGTGGTTTATCAGTCTGCCGTGAGGATGTGGGTGCATTTGTTTCCTGGCCTGTACTACAGGCACAATATTTACTGATGTTCTTTCGCGCTGTAGGTTTGGATGCCAAAAGCCTTTCTTTGTTCTGCTCCTACAGATGCCACTGTAAGTCACTGTCATTTTCTAACAAGTTTCAGTAACTGCTTCCTGCAGTGGATGCGGGAACACCTGGCTGCCTGTGCAGGATTTGTGTTTGACACAGACTAAGCCTTACAAGCTGATCACTACCTCCTGTCCATCTTTGATGTTGCTACTAATTGTTCCTGCTTTCCTGGTCTTGACTCTCGCCTTTCCATTTATGCTCTCCATTTCTGTTTTACCTGCTGTTCCTGCTCCTGTGTCAATTTGAGATTCACACTTTGTACTACAGTACTAAAGCTAGATTGTGAGGGGTTGCTTTCCTCAAGCAAGGATTTTAAGTCAGTTGCACAGCATTAAGCAACACCAGGTACCAAAATCAGATTCATCTCAGGCCAAGCAAGCTCAGAGATATGAAGTAATATTGTGGTATCAGTATGGAATTTATATATAAAAGCATGTTTCATCTTACAGATATAACCAGATATAAGGAAATGCCAAAAAACTCCATGTTATAGGTCACAGCACACTGAAACAAAAATTTAACCTATAGGCTGTTGTGCAGAAATGGAAAGAAATTGGCAATTACTTAGTTGCAATGTTCTCACAGCATTACCCCTGGACTCCCAACATGACACAGCAATGCATAATCTGGATTTGCTTCAAGTTAATGTGAAAGCACATGAAAAGTCAGGATAGCAAAGCCACTTATACACAGAAAATGTGGGCATTCTGGTTGTTTTCTGTTTGTTTGTTTTTTGGGTTTTTTGTTGGTTTTTTTTTTGCCTTTGAGGATGAAAGATCATCTCTTTTGGGGACAAGACACTGAGGCTTTATTTCATGATGTGTGAAAACATAAAAGACAAAGGAAGATAAAAGATGGAAATTGAAACAAGAAAGGAAACAAAAGACAAAGATGTGATAAGACAGAAATGGGTGGTTTAGGGACAGATACAACAGCAAGACAAGGCAAGAGAGCACAGGAAGGGACAAAGCTAGATATTAAGATGGTGTGAGTGTCTCCAGATGGAATTCCTTCCTGAGGAGAGGAAATTGCTTGAGGCACCCTGCTGAACTTTAGGTCCAACTATAAGGGAATGTACTGGGCCACCACTTCTTGAACAGCACTTCTGCCAATGGCTTCTAACGCTTTCTGCCTGAGAACCTATTAACCTGCCCAGGCACCCTACTAATCTGCAGAAGGGATGCAGGAGAATTAAGATGATTGAAACTCTACACAGGTGGGCAACCACATCAACTTCTGTGCCACCCCTGAGGAGCCAGGGAAAGCATAAGCTGCTTCCCTGAACACTGATGGTGCCTTCAGCCATCAGCAGGTTTCTTGATTGTAACAACCACACCTGAACCCGAAGACAGGCAGTGAACAAGAGTAGCAATATCTGCTGGACCTGAGTCACGGTCCCCAACACTCCACTATCAGAAATTTACAGTGGCCCATGGCTGGTGAAATAGATACCAAAGTCTGTCAGGAATCCTGGTGGTGAAAGTCCATGCTGTGACCCTGCTCCTAAGTTTGACTCTGCAGTGGTCCCCTCCTGCCTGCATAAGAGACCAAAAAAGGAAAACTTCACTCATGCTCCCAAACTGACATGAATTTGCTAGGATGTGATATGTCAGCAACAAAGACGTGCCTGTTATATCTGGCCCTTACGATCCTGAAACCCGTAAGAGCAGAGGTGATGGAGTACTGAGTGACAGTGTTTGAGCTACATCTTTTCATCTGGTGCTGTTCTCAATGTCTTTGAACTCTGCCTCTGACAGAGGATGAAAACAACAAAATCCAAGCTTAGGATGCTTAGTGCTGATGGAGCATTTCCTGAGGGTGCACTGGCTGTAAACACTGATGCTGAGATGTAAGAGTTGGCTCTCAGCAGCACTAGAGCCTGCTTCGTTTTATCAAGTCATAATATCTTTGTGGAGTTTAGCAGTGAATCTACAGAAACTTTTCATGGTCAGCTACTTTGTAAAGACATTCACCTCCTGCTGAGGACTGCCCCTGGAAGCAGGTCTTGGTGTTTGTGATCAGCCAGCGGCTATTACATTGTTAAATGACTTAATAGTTATTTCATGCTTACACTTAGGGTCACTAGGGACAGAAAGGGAAAGTGGATAAAGGAAACAACATCTTATCCCCATTTCTCAGAAATCTACGTTTTTAACAACTACTTCAAAAGACTGAACTTGGCTCACAGTTGAAAATTTTTGTACAACTTTCTCTGTGAGAACATACAATGAATAAGTATGGGACCACCCTTTAAAAAGATTTGCTCTGTTACAAATTGGGCAAAGATGATTTTGAAACCCCAATGTTTCAAAGCCAAGATTGGTCAAAGGCTTGTATTAGAAGAGATTAATGGAGTAAGAAGAGGCATCCAAAATGTTCAACAATAAATATTATCCCTAAATATATTGCAATACTAACAGAAGTTTCTGCAATAAATCAAAATTTCATCAAACTTCATCCTCTGAGAGGTTCATCTGGAGCTATGAACTGTTGAGTCAGACAACTGCCAGGTTTGCATTAATGAAGCAGATAGAAAGGTAGTGTAACCCATGTTACGAATTTCTGCCACTCCTACTCCAAAGACTCCAATCCTGAAATAAAACAGGGGCATGCACACTTCCTAGGTATTTTTCAGTTCTGAAATGTACTCAAAGAGCACATGATTTTATTAGTGTGTATGTTTACCAAGAGATCCCATGAGAACACCTCCTTTGTGTGCACAAAGAATGACTCAGCTGGATCGCCCTGGCTCTCAGAGCAGATAATGAAATGGAAATAACTTCATCTATCAAAAAATTGTGAGGTCCACTGGTGCCAAATTTCATCTCATTGAGCATGTCAGCCATCTGACAGGTGGCAATTTCACAAAGCCAGAGCTGTGGGATGGAAAACACATAAACATACATCCTTTTACACATTCATTGTGTAAATAGTGCCTTTTTGTTTCAATCCATTTTCAGTATCTATGAATAAAGCAGCTGATAAAGGCTGAAAATCATAAAGGTTGAACAAGGAGTGCTCTTTCAAATTGGGACATCTGCTTTCCCGCTGAGTAAGGAGGATCTCTCTTATTACAAAAAATTGCTGAAACAAAACTGAATTAAGAGAATAAAATAAGAGTTTAGCCTACCTTTCTAGCCTCAGAATTAGAGAGGTTACATCTGTCTAATGCAACATCTACATATAATTCCATGTGATAATCTGTTCTTGCAGGATAAATCATTCTTCAGAGGGAAAAAATCAACACCTAAATAAATGGTACTGCTACCTATTTGCACTGCATTCGGGGCAAATAGTTTCAAATGACTAAAGAGTAATATATTGTGGGATTGAGTCCATGATTTTTCTTCCTGAGAAGGACTTAGACATCCTTAACTGCCCGCAATTCTGTCAATATGTAGCCTCAGCGCACTATGAAATGGCCTTAGCCAAGAAGATGGCAATATTTAATCTACATTGTATTTATTCCCTTATCAGTGTACTGGATTCTGCAATTAATCCTAAATACCAGGACAACAGGGTCACAGATATAAATAAAAACATATACAGAAAATGTGGGGAAAAAATGTGTCTAGAGTACTGGCAATGTCGGATAGGAAAAACTGCAATTCTAATAAAAACCCTCTTGTTTTTAAATTGAAATTTAAAATGTAGCATTTAAAAAATATCCAGGCAACTGGGAGAATGATCCAAGAGGTTTTTGATCCATGTCAATGAGAACTCTGTTTCTGCAGTCTGTGATATTGATTCAGAGAGCAAAAAAGGAGGGTTGCCACATGAAGTGATTAAGCAAGTGAAAAGTAGTGAAATGATTCTGTTTCAGTTAGAAATGTAAACAACAAAAGCTCCATAAATCTGCCCCATAATCCTTTTAAGACTGGTCTTGTGCTCATTTTGTGGAGGCTGAAGCAAAGGAAAGAGCTTGAAAGATTTAAGTACAGCTACTTTAAATGAAAATTAGACACTTCTGGATTAGCAGACATTTGAGCCCGTGGTTTAAGTTAGGAAGAAAGTGCCAATGGATTTACTGAGTAATCTCAGCAGTCCATCTAACCCTTCTTTTGTTAATGACAGAGGGGGAAACCGTTGTCTGTCTCCACCACTGTAGCCTGTGAGGGTTCAGAATAGACTGTAAGGACTCAGCATATTCTGGAAGGATTCCGTGAGCTTCACCTAATTATTTCAGAAATTGTCTTGATGATAGTATCATGCCAGTCCGCTACTGTGACATGGTAATGACCTACAGGGATAGGGGTACAGAGGAACTAGTAGAAGGGAAAGAAATACAGGACCAGTATTTTCCTCTCATTCCACATTTATCTTACATTACCTGTGTGTAAAACACAAATTTACAAACATTGTCAGGAAAAGGTAGTTTCTTAATGACCACTTAGAGGACTCCAGTTTCTTTGTGTCACAGAGGATGGACATCTGGGGGCCTCAGGCAGTTCATCAGGACCTTTCCCTGTTATCTGCAGGCCAGACTGAACCTTATCAAACCTTCATTACAACAGCCTCAGCAACCACCCTTCTTTACTCACACACTTCTGTATCTGTATTTATTCTCTTTCCGTCTATGCAGCTTTCCACCTTTTCAGTTGTTCTTAAATATAATGCGGGGGGGGAGGAGAAAGAAAAAAGAAAAACAAACAAACCAAAACCAAAAAGGAAGTGCATCGACTAGGTCATAAAAGGAATGAACCTGAAGTAGTTGTGTGATTTTGAGGCAGTGGTGCAGTGATAGGAAGGGGAGGAAAAAATGTCTTGCTTCCTCCATGCCACATCTTTCCAAGATTTTTAATCTGAAATATTAATTTTTGGTCTCCACAATGCATACTCAGCCCTTGCAAAATCTTATTTTCACATGTGTTTCCCCACTAAATTAAATAATTCTGCCAGGAAAATACTTTTCTGAAGCTACAGTCACAGTTCAGTACTACTGTGTCTTAAGTCTGTCTGAAACATCCCTAGTGTTATCTCCGTCCTGAGCTAAAGTTTGCTCCCCTGCATGTTTCCTCACCCAGTGGTTTCAGGTCCTACACTTACTGTTCATTCCCATCCCTCTTCTGTGACTTGTCTCCAGTGTCTTCTATGTGATTACCTTGGCTCTCACGTCTGGTCTTTCCCCTGCTCCTATTTAAGGTGACAGTTACTTATCTTCATTTGTGCAAAAGCAGTATTTTTGAGTTCCCATTAGAGAGAGGTAATTATGGAAGGAAGAAATATTTTCAAAGAGGAGCAGTCAGCCATGCTAAGTGTTACAGCAGTGTTGAGCAGGGAGGAGAATGGATCGAGTGCTCTCACAGTGACACTGAGGGACACCAGGCTGGTCCCTAGGACACACTGTAGCTAATGGCTACTGACACTAGCAGCAGCCTCTATGTGCCCACCCTCATGGACTGAGGATATGTGTGGACCACTGTCATTTTGCTGATAACATCACCATGAACACTTAGGACAGGTTGGACTCCCCTCTGACGCCACAAAAACTGTGTCATGTTTGATGTAACCTGGAGTGACACAGTCTTGACAGATCTGGAGCTACATAAAGAGAAATCACTGTAGTAGGGGGAACGGGCCCGCTGAGAGGCAGGTTCACGTCTTACGTCAGATGCAGTTTCTTGCATAATTCTGGAAGTTTCCTGACTTTTCCTCTGTTGCTTGTAAATTGAAACACATGGTTTGGGGAAGACAATTTATACTGGGTTGGGACAGAAAAAAGAGATGGGCAGCAGGGCAGGAGTTCCCCCCGGCTGCATGTAACCTTTGTGCCAGGGTCAGCACAACCACAGGAAGCTTGTAGGAGAGCTCGCAGCAGTCACGAATCTGCCTGTCTGAGAGTAATTTAAAACCACTGATCACAAGTGACTACTCTGCTTTCATTTCACCAAATTAACAAGAGCTTTATATATTTAAGGTTTTTCACATTTGCTGATTCACACTCAGTAAAGATAATTAGCAAGCATCTCTATTAGCAATACAGAACCCCTCCTGTGTAAGCTCCTTTCATGTGACTTGTCCCATTTGCCTTTTTTTTTTTTTTCATGGCTTTTATTTGCTACTAAAGGAATAGCACATGTGAAGCCATCTTTGAGATTTAGAGTATTATAACAGCTGACTGTTATGTGATGATTCTTTAAAACTAAGTCTGAGAAAATCAGAGTGTGTGACACCAAATTGTAAAGATTTTGACTACAGACACACTAATCCTCTTCAAAGGCAGAGCTACTGATAGATTAACTCATTAGACTAGATGCACACACTTCAGAAAAAGAAGCTGTGGTCACATCCTCAGGCAGGCTCTCATATGATGATTTAAAAAAATCTGCTTCAACTAGACTAGAACTGCCATGACAGGCTGGAAATGTTCTCCTCAGAGCCAGTCTTGTTACTTAAAATACAGCTTTGCAGTCAAACTGCAGAGAAGTAAACATAACTAAAATTGTCAAGTTGGGAGCTCAAAAGTTAGGAAATGCCAGACTAAGTTTCCTTTTCTGAATCATCACTCTTCCCCTCCTTTCTTGTCTTACAGACAGTACACACAATGCAAAACTATTCAGTGTATTGTAGCTGCCTCATTTTTTACTGCATGACCTCAGGCGTTCATTGAAAAATGTTCAATACAAAGAAAGAAAATCGCATCCTGCTGGATTATTCTACGACACTCAGTGTTTACTTCAAATGCATCACAAATAACAACTTTTGAAATACCTGTAAAGAGAGACATTTATATAGATCTCATTTCTTATTTGGAGATTGAAAGGATTAAGTGTCTATGAAACACAAATGCAGTGTGTGAGACATTTCAGTAAGAGCTTTAAATTTCCTTTTGTGTCACACTTCACATATTTGATACTGTGCTTCCCCAGTGTTCTCTTCTGGTTGTTCTCAGCACACCTAACCAGCAATGCCCAGAACAAAGTATCAGTAGAAGATACTTCTAATAATTTGACAACCTGAAAACTTTAGGACGTGAATGAGAGACACAATTAAATTTTTAGTAAATATGAGATTTTTGTTCTCATTGAGAATGTGTGTTCTACTCATTGTCTAGAGAAGTCAGAAGTACTCTTTCTGCTAGTATCCTGCGTAGTTTGAGCCTCAGCTTTGGGGTAAATGAACCATGGACAGAAAATGTACAAAACAGGGCATGATAGTAATTGTTTTACAATGCAGTTGTAAGAAATTCAAATTATGGTTTACAGACAGCCTTGACTTTGGTACTTCTGACTTTGGAAACACAGTAGCATTTTAACTGTTTGATGTGTTTCTGATATTCTACTCTAAATTGAAAAAGACCTCCAAACGAGAAAGGAAATTCAGTGTATGACGTACTAATTGTATTTATGAGTGACTAGTAAAGATGCAATTGTTAGCTTTGGCATACAGATCTGATTCTTTATTAAAACCATAAATGGCAAATAGCAATCTAGTTTCATTACAACCTGGGCCCAGAGCAGAGAAATATAGAGCACAAAAGGCTTCACAAATATTTCCTTACAATGAAGACCAATCTTGCAGGTCTTAGGGGGGAAGTCTGCTCCCTTGTGAGCATGTGCCCCTGTCTATTCTCTCCAAACCAATGTTTTTTAGGGACAGTTACTGTCCTGTCCATAACGCTATCATTTTTTCCTTTTCTCAGCTGTCCTTCTCATCACCCTGTGTTCCCTCTCTTTGCACCTAATTCCATGAACAAATCATCCAGCCAAGCAAACTCAGCTTTCAACACTCTGTCTGGACCTCCTGCTTCAATAAACCTCAGTTCCTCCTCTGCTGGTCCCCTACACAATCCATCTCTATTTCTTCTCTTCTCTTCTCTCTCACTGTTTTCCATTTGCTCATAGTCCTTATTGTTCTTCCTGTCTATCTACATCCCTATTTGTATCTTATCTTCTTCTCATAGTCCCCAGAAATTTCTTTAGTACTAGTTTTCGTCACATACCCAGACTTTGCTCCATGTACTGTCTTCATCTTTCCCTAACATTTTTTGTAGTTTCCATCTCTTCAGCCAGTTTCTGCAAGTTTCCCATAGAAGCTAGCCCTTCTCTGCCCCCAATTTGCTCTATTGCTCTCTACCCAGTTTCATTTTTCTATCACATTTGGAAGGCAATCTTTATCACTCTAGTCTGTTCTGTTTCTCCTCATCCACAAATGAAGAAAGAAACAGGGCTTACATTATTTCATCTTATTTTCCCAATGTTCTTTAGATCAAGCAGCATCTTAACAGATGTCAATCACACAGACTGTGTGTTCAGATCAAGCAACATGATAACAAAAACTTTAGTGACATTGTTGGCTCAGAAATCTTGTGCACGTGAGAAGTGAAAAATTTTCTACTGTCTCAGGATTGGCAGCTGTGAATTTTACTGCAATTCTTGTTGTGAAATAACAAAAAATGTTCTGCATTCATTAAAATTCTGCATTCAGTGTGCAGTGTCTTCCTTTTTTCACCTGATGACCACATTGCAGTTGATGGCTTGTCATTGCTAGAGATGCTTTGCAGAAGGTGGCTGTCACATTTCATTAGCATTTCTAGATGAAGGGGAGATTATCCCCTTTGATTTCAAGAAAGTTGAATTTGGGCAGCCACTTCAAAAGATGTGACTCAGAAGGTACTGGGCAGCAGGGAATCAACTGAGCAGGGAAGGAGATGTAGAGCAATACTGGAGAAAACTGAAAAGCCAAGCCAGTGTCAGGAGCTGCAGTGGGAGTGAAGTGAAAGTGGATATATATCATGGCAGAGGGGAACAGAGTACAAGACAGGAGACTGCGGAAAAGAAATTAGGAAATTCACCTGCTTTTTCACCATCTAGTGCTACACCTGATAACAGACCTGCTAACGTACTGGAAAACTTTGTGTCATTGTGACTCAGGAGGACAGGGGTTGGTAGACATGTGCTCCACCAATACATTGAGTGGCGTGTCCCTCATTCACTTTTGTTGTTGTTTAGCCTTGAGTCACTTCCCTGATGACTGGTCCTAGCCGAGAATCTATCCACTCACTGCACAGTTCTGCAAACAGAATGGCTGGTAACTGACCAGTGAGCCACCCTTTGAGAAAAGACTTCATCTTTCTTGCTACAGCTGCCATTCTGTGCATCATTTTAAAAAAGTTCACCTTTTTCTGTGCATCCACTAGAAAATTCTACTCTTAAGCAGTACCAGGTACCTGGCCAAGTGGTTACAACGAGACATCAGAATTTCTCACACACTGCTTTTACTTTTATTACTTTTGCATAGTCAAAAACTCCTGTTTGAAAGTTGCTTTTATGGTGGTGATGCCGAAGTTTTGTGACATGACCTTATAATAGAGTACAGCAACAATACAATTAGAAAATCTTTTCCTTAAAATATATTCCATGTGTTTGCCTTTTTTTCCCACCAAAAAAAATCCTAGCAGCAAGATTCCCTTCATTATAAACAAACCCAAAAAGTAAGTTTCAAAGGCAAGGAGGCAATTTGCTCACAACTACGTTGCCTTCTGCCAATATCAGAAAATAATCAAAAAAAACACTAAAAGATATGCATTCAATTTTAAAACATTACACGTTTGGGTTCTAGAAAACATATTTCTGGCAACTTACTTTCACTGGCTGAATAGTCCTGTGGATCAAGTATCCCTGACTCCTGCAGTGACCTAATACAGGAGTCCACCAGCTCCAGACCAGTGGTGAGCTCATCCTCTATATCCTTCTGACCATCTGTGATAAAATCAACAACATGAAAACGTAAAAGAAGGGCAAAAGCTACAAGACTAAAAGTAAACCCATTTTTATGTGACTCAGCATTCACAGCTGAGGAAGGACTCAAGATTCCAGTATGAGCACCTATTGAGAAGTCTGACCATACTGCAAATTATGCCATCCTTTTGAAAGCAAAATGAGAAAGTTCAGATCTAATCTTAACGACAAGCTAAAGACACATTTAGGAATGCCACCCTCAAAACTCTACATTAGTTTCAGTGTTCTTTTTGACAACCCTAACAACTTCTGACAAATTTTGCCAGCTTTTAAGTAGAATTTCCACACATTAGCAATGAGAAAAGCCCCAAAACACCCCAACAAAAAAAAAAAAACAAAAAAACCATCTAAATAAATGTAGTTTTCCCCTCCATTCTCTTTAGAAAAACATGATCATTCTGGGAGAGAATACATGTCATATGTATATGAAGATAAGTACATTACCTTGTGTTTGCCAGTGAAACTGCTCTTCTGTTGAACTGAAAAGAGAAAGACAAAAGTCTTAATTTTTAATTAAATGATTCTGTAGTGTGCCGTGAATATCCAGATATAAATCTATTCTGAAGAAACTGATTTAATAAAAGAACTGACTTAAGGATAAATAACATACTTCAAATACCTAACTTTACATATTTATTAACTAACGTCTTGAACAGCATTCACTCAGCAGGAGGGAAGCATCTTTACTTCTTAAGTAATTTAAAACATACATATAGAAACTACCCTCTTGGTCTTGATATACAAACTACACTATTTCAAAACAGAAACATTAGCATTCTTCAACTTCTTTGGATACTTCCATTTGTCTGATTCTCCATTTTTATAGAGAAAGCTATAAATTGCTTTCTCAAGTGAATAGTTACATGTTATTTCTAAAAGAAATTACAAGTACGATTCCTGGTTCTACTGCTCATTATGTGCATTTTTATATTATTCAAATGTGCAGCTAAGTTAATTCAATTGGCCTACACAAGAGAGTAAATTTAGATGTGTTTGTACTTCTACGTACAAGCACTTAAGCAACAGAAGGTCTTAATTTTAAAATAATGAGCATGCACATTAGAGGATGGGTTAATGGGTTAGGTAGGGTTTTTTTATATAAAATGAATGATATATTCAAATGAATGGTAAAATGAAACAGATATTCAATTAGGCAATGAGTACACTTCCCTCCAAGGCATGTTCTCTTTATGCTTCAATATAGGTCTTGCTCACATGCCAAGAACACAGAAAAGATTGAAGTTACTCAGTACTAACCATTCCTTTGATAACAGTGAGCTGATTATTATAGTCATGATTAAAACATTTTTCTGTATATTTTGCAAGGTATTTGCAGGGGAGGACAAAATTATCTGTTGCACCCATCAGTTAATAAAACAAAGACTGAAATTATTTTAACTTTTCAAACAACTATATTTATTTCTTTCTGAGACTGAGAAGAAATGCTCTTTCTGTTCAGTAAACAGATTTAAATCTTGAACTGTTTTCCCTTTTTCCAACAAATGCTGGACCTCTTATGAACATGTGACTAAACAACCTAGTATCTATCTTCTGAACAATAATAATGTAAATAAAATTAAATGCTTTTTGTAGATCTAGTGTTACTGTAAAGAACTTGTGTTAATTAGTTATCAGATTTGATAGTGATAAAAAAGAGAAAATTGCCTAATATACATAAAATAGTTCTAAACCAATATTCACTTGCTAGCTGGTATCACAAGTGTTAACCTGAAAAGTTCAAATACATCATCATCATCATCAATTTCCAAATATCTTTGATCTGCAGTTTATATTGACTCACTGTCGTGAGATTGCATAGATTAAGAAGCTGTCCTTCAACGAGACAGTCAACTAAAATGCTTGTAATTCAAGTCCCCTGAAGTTAACAACATTGAAGATGAACATTGCCAAAGTCCTTTGACAAACAATTGTAACTGCAAAGTTAGCAGAAGAAATTACTTTAATTTAAATTTTGAAATGGAGCCCTAGTGGGTGGTGGTGACTAGGGACAGTGGCTCTTTCTGAAATAACACTTTTTCCAATTTTAATTTTTTTTTTGCCTGATTTTCAAAATCACTAAATAACTGCAGCTTCAGCTGACACACTGGTACTTGAGAGTGATTTCCCTTTCTGTAATTACCGTAGTCCATAATAAGTAATATATTACTTTCCACTATACAGTCCCTCTTCCAGTATCCAGATTTCTATGTGATAGGTATCACCTCAACAGATATAAAAAAAATGTATTATCTTAGGTGGCATTCTTCCTCGTAGCATGAATTTCTAACTGTTGCTGGCAAGAGCACACTGATATAAAAGCCTGGGCCCCCTCTCCCAAATCACTGAGAAAAGAAAATCAAGTCTGTGCATACAGAGTGAATTATCATTTCCAGGAATTTCAGCTTAGACCTTTTTAAGCAGTAAACTTATACAAAATATAACAAAGTTCATTATGTTCAATGAATCACTTGTGGTTGATTAGTAGTAATCCTTAATATCACTTCTCTGACTTCCACAAGAACATTGTAATGTATTTATGAATCATAGGATTGCAATACATTTTGACCGCACTTTGCCTTTTCCAGTTTTAGTCACAGAATCACAGATTATGCTGAGTTGGAAGGGACCCCATAAAACATAAAGAAGTCATGCTTCTCCTCACCACTGCGGTAATGGTCTTTTAATAAATAATATAACTCTTACAGTCAAGGTAACAGAATCCACCACCAAAATTTTTACCCAAATGCTACCTTCTTTTTCAATATGTGAAACATGAAACAGGCTGCCAAGGGAAGTTATCATCCCTGGAGGTATTTAAAAGATGTATAGATGTGGTAACTGGGGACATGGTTTAGTGGTGGACTTGGCAGTGCTGAGTTAATGGTTGGGCTCAATGACCATGACCTAAAAGATTCTATTATTCTCTATTAAAATTGTATTGGCTCCTATACGGATATCAATATATTGTGATATGAACATAGTGCTGTTTTCCTTAGTTAAATTCATGCTCTTCAGCTTTTGAAGAATCCAGTATAGTTGCACACTGAAGCTGCCATCTCTTGGTTACAAACCAATGCCTCAGCCTTGCAGACAAACATCTAAAGGGTTTCCCTAGAAGAACTGCATTAGAATTTACCATAGTTTAAATTTAGATACTCCGCTTTTTTCTCCTTTTCCCTTTTTTCTTTTCTTGACTGAGCTTTTCCTGCTTTTGGCCTGAAAAAGATTCCTGACTGAAGCAACCCGATGTGTCTGTGCAGGGAGTCTTTAGGCTGTCACACAACTGTGCCAAATCTGCTTGAGTGAATAAAAGGGCGCATTTTTTTGTCCTTTTCTTTTAGGTGTTTTCCAGCTTCACAAGAAATCAGGACAATTGACTGTATACTCACATCAAATACATGAAAAGACAAAAAATAATAATTAACAGAAGTAGTCTCCTAATAAATTTTTCAGCATGCTCAGGAAAAAAAAAAAAAAAAGCTTTATGATTTATAGTTTTTTTTGAAAGAAAAGCCTTTAAATTCATTACAAACCACTTTTCTGCATATTCCTATGCTTCATTATATCGGTTTGCAAACTCTAGCATCTTTGACTGAGGAAGCTAAGCAATAAAGCACTTTATCAAGATGTTCTGAAGCACGGAAGGCTGCACCTACCTTAAGAGTTTGAGGAGGGGATTTTAACCAGAATTACACTAGTATGGTATTAGAAACTAGGAGCATAAAATATTAATGAGCTGAGAACTAAACGAAACCATCCAGTAAAAGTTGTTTTACCTCCCTATACAGGAATGAGCAAAATAAATATCCACTGAGTGGTCAGCTTGATTCCAGCTGAACTCACATGTTCCCATTTCTGCACGCATGTCATAAGAGCACCAAAGTAGCAAGAAACCCTCTAAGTGTGACCTTGCATATTGGGAGGATGAAAGGCAAATGAGCACATTACGCTGCAGGGAGGTCGTTTTGGGGAGCATCACCTGGGGAGCTCTACCTGCCTCTGCACAGCCAGGAACCATCAGAAGCACAAAGCATTGCAAAAATGCAGAGTTTCTACAACCAGCAAAGGATGTCTGACTATTACCAGAACCTATTTATGCTCCTTTTCAGGCATGAAAAAAAACCCAGAGTACTAGAAAATTGCCAGCCTGAGCTATACTATGTCTATAAACAAGGAACAAATCAGGCCGTAGGGAGCCTTCATGATTTTTTCTTGCATCTCAAGTCGAGTTAAACAAGACGTGGGTGCCCCTGGATAGGAACCCAGCATGATAAGACAGGCTCTGAGGAGACAGTTAACACCAGCAGAACAAGGTGAGCTACAAAAGATCTCTCCTCACAATTTAAAGGAGTCAAAAGTAGTTTTGATGGAATACAATTGAATGCTCCAAGTGACACCAAAATACTGCTTTCCTGGATCTTGCTCACCGGCCACATTTCTACAAACGTAATTAGAATCCTCAAGGGAGGTAACCCAGAGGCAGGGAATGCTGTTGAGTACTTTGGCAAAAGAAAAACTGCGTGAGACCTCCTCAGACAGCATGGCCATAGGGCCTGCACAAACACCCAAGAATTTACTTTCAAAACAAGTGCTGGAGAGCAGCAAGGGCACTTTGGACTCAGCTAACTCCTGGAAGCTGGAGGTGTGCCGCTGGCAGCAGGAACAATGGTGGGGCAAAGGTAAGTTACACCGAACCCCCAGGCCAACACACACATTTTTCACACTTCCTGGTCAAGGTGGTACTTGCAGTAGCATTTGGGTTGGGTTTTAGATATTACATGTCCTAATGTGAGACCTGACCCCGTCCAGATGAATGCCTCAGTAGCTTCAGAGCCATTCTGTGCAAGAAGGAGGTTCACTGCACTGTACACATTTCTCCTACTACAGTAGTAATTATGCAGCTTGCAGAAATTATTTTTTTCTATCCTGTGCACCAATGTACAACAGTGCATATGCACAGTGGGCCATATCATTTGGTTATTCAAGTCCTCTACCTTACTGCTCCTCAGAAAAACCCAGCAAAGAAACTCAGTTGTTGCTAGGAAAGGATGTAGGTTTTCTTTTATTCACTGTTTCTGGCACACCCCTTGGTTTATCACAGAGCCTGCACACAGGCTGCCAGGGCAAGTTCACACTTCTGTATTTCTTTAATTATCCAAGAAATGTTTATGTGCCTCTCCTTTTTGTAAAGTCACTCACTTTACAGTTGTCACTTATTTTTTGAGAAAGTACTATAGCTATCTGCTACACAAAAATATTTCTTTTTATTGTTTTCTAAAACAATTAAATTATAACTAAATTCATGAAATGATATCTAACACTACTGTAGAAAAGCTATGAAAGGACTGTACAAGAAGTTTTATCATCACATGATCTTTTCAATTATTTCTACAATGGAGCCACACAAACATTGCATTATATAATTACAGGCAGATACTGTCTTGCTGATTTTTAAACTGTTTTTCTGGTTGCGGAAGGTGGAAGAAAAAAGATTCAGAAGCATTTCACAAAAAACAAGGATGGTGATAAACTAATATTCCATCTAAAGCAAAGAAGAAGCAGGTTTTAAATCAGCAGTACACTTCAGGTTATCTGCAAAATAGTAAACAGCTTTTAGTATCAATTATGTGGCAGTGGAAAAAACCCAAACAACCTAAGAATAAATGTTATGTGAAATAATCCCCTGAAAAAATACCAACCCCTCAATAAATCACCATTGAAAAAACCCACCCTATCAGGAGCAACCCTTTTTCTTTTTTTAATTTTTTTTTTTTTTTTTTGGTGGCCAATTTAAAATCACATCAAAATCTCTGATTTTGATAGTCACTCCCTTCACCTCTGTAAATGTGACGCTACAGCCTCTCTCCAATACTTAATAGCACTCTGTTAGTCAGATGGGCTATCAACTTGGCTACTCTGTCAAGACGTCCTTTTGATGCTGCCACAAACCTCATTCAATCCCCTACAATGTAAAAAAAAAATCCAACATACCAAAATAAAGAAACAACACACCCACAAGCCCACACGTATTTTTTTCTGATGGCTGCTCTTTGGTACCTTGTGAACTTCAAGCTGATTTTAAATGATGACAAAGTTCTTAGCTGTGAATGCCAGAAAACCATTCAGGTGGTTAATTCCCACCTTTAATAGAAAAGCCTCACTTCAAGTTCCTGTGGGGAAAGAGAACTGTCTAATTTTTTTTTTTTCCCAGACAAATTATTGTTATTCCCTAGGTTTTACAAAATCAATAGCAGAACTTTGTGGCTGTGCTATGAAATTTTTGTCCTTTTTAATGATGCAGGGAAATATTTGCAGGCAGATTTCCAGATATGTGTCAAAATCAATGCTTTCCTCTGCATCTAATACTTGCAGAAATTTGCAGACAAGACTTTCCTTTAAAAACAAGTTTTAAACTGCTCCAGTCCTACTTATATCCAATTTCCCTACACTGATTGTGCTTAATAAAACTGCTCTATTTCTTCTTATTTAAATGTGATTTAAAGTTCAGGTGTTGCATCACTAAGAGCCCTATTTAAGTATGGAGCATGCACCAAAAGCCAGCAGCAGCCTTGCATTCCATGCACTGTTTAAATGCTTGCAAAGTGGGCAGCAAAGGCTGGTATTTAATGCACAGACCATAATACAGTCTGTTTCCCTGTAGTTTTTGACCACTGCTAGTGAAATGGTCTACAATAGTAACAATCACACTAAATTTTATTTTGTTACTGAATTCATTTAACATAGACCAACCTCCCAAAATCCATTTACTTTAGTTTTGAATGAACTTAGCCATCTAGAGACAGAACACTTGCTACTTAGCTTCCAGGGCCAGCCAGTTTTCTGCAGTTCCAGTTCTGCAGTTACTGGTGTAACAGTGAGCACAGAGAACCCTTTCACAGTGGAAGCCTGTGAAGCTCTGCTGTTCCAAGGACAAGAATTTGCAAGGCAACATGTACTTGCTGTATTTCACTTAACTTTAAACTCGGAAGCAATAACAGCATTAAGGGAACAAGTACTATGTGATTGCTCTGTTCTTAATCTTCCCTTGGTGTCTGTTTCATGCCACTATGTATTCCAGACAGGATAGTGATGTAGTCCAGACAGGATAGTGGGCTAGATGGACCTCAGTTCTGAATCAATACACCCATACTTGTATTTTTATTTAGAGAATCTAATATCAAACCAAGTTACTTAATTTTGTAATTTCCCATTATTAATTAAGAAAAAGGATGTTGGTTCACAAAAAGAAGGAATTAGCTCAGTGCTGGATTTCTGCTAGTAATGTTATTTCTTCCTGTTTGCTTCAAATGTATTTTTATTTGAGAAAAGAGGTAATTTCCAAAACTGAAGAGCCTATACAGGAGCACATTAAGAATAGGATTAGAGTATTTCAATTGCAAGGGACCTACAATGACCATTGAGTCAAATTACCTGACCACTTCAGGGCTGGCCAAAGGTTAAGGTGTGTTATTAAGGGCACTGTCAAAATGCCTCTTAAACACTGACAGGCTTGGGCATCGGCCACCTCACTAGGAGCCTGTTCTACTGGTTGACCACACTTTTGGTCAAGAAATGCTTCTTGATGCCCAGTGTGAGCCTCCCCTGGTGTGGCTTTGAACTGTTCCCATGTGTCCCGTCACTGGAACCCAGGCAGCAGAGCTCAGCACTGCCCTCTCCCCTTCACCTCCTCAGGAAGCTGCAGAGAGCAGCGAGGTTGCTGCTCACACTCCTCTAAGTTTTAAATTTTGGTGCTTCTCCATAGCATAGGAGTTTAGATAGCAGTGTACTACGATATTCCTTCAGTCCCAGTGCTGGTATTCGGATCTAATCCAAACCAAACAAGTATCTAAAATAGTATCTGGGAAGAACTTAAGTGCTCAAGAAATGAATCAGAAATGGCAAATTAGAGAAATCAATAGTGGAGAGGCAGAATCATCTCTGCCCTGAGGCCACTGAGCAGTCTGGTGCCTAAATCATAACACAGTCTATCAGTACCCATAAAACTGTGCTCTTCAAGCATGCCTTATTGACAGCATTGCACAGAAAAGTATGATCATGGTTGTCATTCCTTAAAGAATAAAGAAAAAATGATGTGTAGTTTCTTCTCTCCCTTCTCCCTCTTACCCCAACAGTTCAGCTACTAAAGCACTTGTGCACAACATGATAGAACTAGATGTAATATTTTATTCACATATTAGAAATAAAAGCAGTATCCAAGTTGAATGTAGCCATCAGACTATTCCCTGTGTTTTCTATTGAAACCTCAATCTTGTAGAGAAAACAACACAGTATTTTGCTTAAGAAACTCTAATAAAAGACACCACCACAGTTACCTTCTCTTTGGACCAAGTTTTCAAAGATGTCTTCAGAGAAAGGGTGCAGACAGTAACACTCATATGAGGAAAGGCAGTTTCCCAATGGAGCACAAAAAGGTACTGAAGGTCGAGGGCTGAGAATATCACGTATGGTACCTTAAACAACCGGCCCAAAGTTTTGGTACTGGGTAAGAAATACTCAGTGAATTGACACTGATTCTTTTTCGAGGCACATAGTTCCCTATGCATTGTATGAGCATTACAGGAACTTAACCCAACCCATGGATACATGGAGACAGTCACCTAAAAATAAACATTACAACACACTTTTTCAGTATCTTTTTGGTTTGGTATCATGACATTAATTTCCAAATAAATATGGTGTAACATAAATGAAATTCCTTTAAGGAAAGTCACTTCTGTACATGAAGATATTGCAATATTTCCTCCTGGGATAGCTAGCTGCTAGAGCAGGTAAAAAGAAACACTAGTAACATGAATCTCCTCATCTTCTCACTACCAACAAGGTAGGCTTGATCCTTAACATGAAGATCAAGCCAAGCACCTCATGCTGACCATTGTTTCAGGTAAATTATGTAACGTATCATCATACTTTTATATGACTATTTCAGCTATAATATTTGTTCTGTGTTGTCCCTGGTAACTAATAGAAAGCGATTGGTTTTCTCCAGGTTTTGAGGGGATGACTCATTTTAAATTCAGCATTTCCCTAAGGAAATAACGCAGACAGAAGCCAGACGGCCTCTACCTTGAAGTGTATTCCATGGGGGAAATTCCCAATACACACAAACAAAGCCTGTCACTATGTGAAATTGAACATCACAGCCCTTCCCAGTTGTTTTCTACAGCCTCTTCACATTAGCTTTACTCACCTCCTTCCAAGAAACTCCCTTTCACAGGGCTCTTCACTTTTTTCCATGTAAACAATTCTCTCCTTTTCTTTCCATTCCTTCTCCCCCCTACAGAAGAAAATACAGAGCCAGGATGTTTTCTCTTTTTACTTAGCGGATAGTTTTGCAACTTTCTTTCCTACAGGTTATGCCTGTTGGCCAGAAGCAAATTCCTACTGTGCCTCTATAGTGTGCAAAGTCCCTTAAAACTAACAAAGGATATTCTTAATGTCAGTATAGTGTCTGAATTTGGACATGCATATATCATGAAACAGACTGAACGATAGTCGCCTACACCTCACACATTCTCTTTTATATCTGTATTCACCACCAGATGTGTGGACATGAAATATTGCCACAAAACAGGAGAAGATTCCACAAGAATCTTGATCCTTTTTATGGGAGCATTAAATAAACAATTTAAACAATTTGAGGTGTACATTTAAAAAGCTGAGTTTAATAGGTGTGCTGAACAGATTATTTTCTGGAGGAAGGAGAAATAATCAAATAATCATAGAGTAACTTAGGTTGGAATGATTTCTGGCATCATTTGTTATAGTTCCCACCTAAAGCTGGGCTAATTTCAAAGTACTGTCCTGGACATAATGCATGTGGGAGACTCCACCAGTATTCTGCTGTTCAGAATTTGTTAATTCTCTTTTTTTTTTTTTTTTTTTTTAATTTAAGATAGAAAATAAAATCTGATAAAAAATGAAATTAGAAGAGTTTGGTGAATTTAGATGAGATAACTGAAATCTGAGAAGGGAGCAAAAGTGGCTTTTAAAATGTCACAAGGCTAAAGAACTGGAGAAAAAGAAATAATCAGAGGAAACACACAGGTGGGACAAGGACAAACAAGTTCAAACTGGTCATTGAAATTTTCTGCTGGAACTTGAAGAAAGGCATTAAAACATCACAGAAGTAGCCAATCCCCAATGCCATCCAATTTGAGCTGAGGTGGCAAAACCAGACTCTCTCTGCTCTTAGAAGGCTGTTTGGTAAGTTTTTTAAAAAGAGCTGACATTACGTATAGCTTTTAGGAACTGGACTACAGCCCAGGATGGTGCCTCCAGTTCTGTATTTGAAATAACCTTAATCTGTGATGTTGACCACTTGGTGATTGTTACAGAGCAGCATGCACACAACTACATAAATTAATAACTGATACCACCAGAAACACCATGCAACAGAGAAACACAGGTTTTCCGGAAGCAGGCAGTACCAAGAATTGAGCATGCAAGAAAGGGTGAGCGAGTGCTAAATTTACGTTTCATTGGAAGAACATAAAGGTAGCAGAAAACTACTTTCTAACCTAAAATGTTAGATGAATGTAAAGGTAGTTGGGCCTGTTAGGTGGATGCTAAGCAGCTGGATCAACCCATGAACAATTGCTATTGATTTATGATTGTAACTACGGGAGTGAAAATTCTTATTTGTAAACTGCCTGTTTGTATACGGAATTGACAAATTATCCAACTAACTAAAATGACACATGGTAATAATGGCTATTTAGCTATATGGATAACCTTTAATCATGCATTTATTACTGAAAATTACTAAAATTATATTAATGTGAGCTGACAAAAAATAAATGTAACCTTTAGACAGATTTGGAGCTTTGCTGAAAGCGGAATCATTTTATTCTACCACTAAGGCTCAGAGGGGAAAACGAGAATCAGTTCCCTATGAAAATAATATTTTTCCATTATTCATTTCCTACTAGAAGAAATACAACACAGGTTTTACATGTGAAACCAGGCTCACAGGTCAGACATTTGATAAAGACACATGTAAGAAATACATTATATTTTTAAAAATTGTATGTAGGCATTAACGAGAATATTTCTAAAAAGTAAAAGGACATCTGCGTAGAATTTGGAAGAAAATATCTTCCAGATATCATACTAGTAATACTGACAGCAATACTATTTGAATCATCTTTATTCTCAGAATATTAAATATAAAATGTTGGCAAAGTTACTTGATAACAAAACCAATCATTTGAAATTGTTGAAGTAACAATAGGATGAAATCACCTTTCTAAATATTCTCTACACCCAGAACATGAAGTTTCACAAGATAGTTCAATATTGAGTCTTTTAATCTTGATATATGTACATAATCGACACATTTCAATACTGAGTTAAATCTTTGTGAAAGAGCTTCATGATTTCCTGATCCTTTGTGCACCTATTTGTACTTGAAAGTCTGCCAGCCAGGTAAACCATGAAGGGCTGCACTAGCAGCAAGAGTTAGACTGAAACTCAGATGAAATCAAAAGACAAGCGCTCAGTCAGCTTTGCAAGTTCTACTCACAACTTCTTTGTTCAGCTTAGCTTTTCTATAACCTATCTATTGCTCACTGCATATTGAAGCAAGTACCAAATTCCTTGTCTGCACCTATTCCCATACAGATGATTTTGCTACATCTGAATAGCAGACTTCTTCCTAAAACTTGCTGCTTATTTGGGGCAACCTCACCAATACTCATGAAAATCAAAAGCACATCTCTGAATTTCCAGATTATTATTCCTTTAACCTGCCAAGAAGAGCATCTTTCTCTCCACAAACTGGAGAGACTAAGCAGAGAGTAAATCGGACAAGTAGTGAAAGCTGCTTGTTACTTAATTATTGCAAATTTTTCCAATGCAAATGTGGCTCTAACATACTAGAGAAGGGACTTCACAAATATTACAGGTTCTCATGTTGCATGAAAAAAAAAAAAAATGCAGGAGGCTTAGCTATATGCCTTTATCACTTGTAAAAACTGAAGAGACCAGTTAGTCTGTCACTTAAGGCAGCACTAAGTTCATATCTCAGAACCTTTTAATAGAAGAATTCAACTGTTGAAATAGCTTGTTTGTTAAAACTAAATTCTACCTCCTGCAATCCTCAAAGCACTTCAAATTAGAAAAGTTGTAACACTCTAAACTGTTAAGATAGGGCAGTGATCCTCATTATGCTCAAGGGGCCATCTAGTACTTTCTGGAAACTCTGCATAATTATCCAGAAAAATTTTAAACTGTATTAGGTTAAACAAAAGCACTAATTTTCTCTGCTGACTCTGCTGAAAAAGCAGACAAGGGAAATGAAACACAAAGCTCAAGTAACTAGCTGAGCTTTACATTGGCAGATACAATTCTTTAAAAGTCCTTTGTTTTGGTGAAAAGGCTGCTGAACCATGGGGAAATTGAGTTCTTGGCCACCTATGCAAATCCCTCTCTAGGATGCCTCTACATCACTTGTTCAAAACAATTCATTAAAATTCTTTCTTTCCCATGCCTGGTGGGTCCAGAATTCAGTTGGTTTTCATTACAGCTCATGCTACTAAGTAATACTTTTCATGCCTGTCCTAATCACATGTTCCATGACCAGAAATATTACATATACATAGAAGTCACCAGCTTTGCATTTATTTCTGCTTTCTTTTCTCTAATTACACTAAAAGAAATTTTAAGGGGTTCTCAACTGGTTTATCCTATCATTTCATCAACTCTGTAACTTCTTTCTCTTCAAATATCTTAATCTAGGTTTCAATGCTGATTGTAAAATTGCGAATTTCATATTACTTATTCAGTGCATCTTGGAAATAGTCCAATCAAAATGCTAAATCTGTCCTCACTGGCAAAACAGAGCTAATATGAAAAGTGAGGAAACTGGTTTATCTTTTTTTTTTTCTCCCTGAATATGAATCACACAAAATCTGTTCTGGACTTCACAAAATGCATTTCTCACAGAATAGACATGCTAAGATTCATAGTGGAAAACAATAAGTTTGCTTAAGAAAGCAATGAGTTTTGTGGCCATTTTGAGGAAGAACAGTATTTGCAAGTTAACTTAAGGACAGTCAGTGTCAAAAGCAGAGACAGATTTTTACAACCTATCATGTAAAAACCCTGCTCAAAGCAGGGTCAACGAGCACTGGCTGTGAGGTATTATTAGTCTTCATTTGCTAAAACTGTATCCATTCCATACTCAAATGGGGTTTTTTTGGGTGTATTTTTTTAAATTTTATTTTATTTTTTATTTATTTTTTATTTTATTTTAAAGTATAAAATGAGCAGGCAAAAAGCTTAAATAGAAAACATGAAAAGACCCACTGATAAAATTTTAAGAATCCAAATTTCAACAATTTTTGTATCCAACAATACAGTTCAACAAAAAAACTGTACAGGTCAGCTGGAGAGTTTTGACTGCAATACACAACAGCTCTGCAGTTAGGATGGACTGGAATAGAAGTGACCTATACAGAGAAAACATTACATCTGACCCATTTTCAATAAGAATGATGTTTTACTCAGGGATCATGGTAATGAGAATTTGAATAATACAGTATTCTCTACATTCCATGATGAACTATATCATCCCCAGTCCAAAACTGAAATAAACAGATTTTGTTAGTCTATCAAGCCGGGTGTGGCAATTTTTAAGCAGACATTAGAAAGTAGGGTAACTTTAGCAGTCTGGTTGGAGTGCTCTCTGCCCCTTGTCTCATCTCCACGTGGCCCGCCGGGGTCCCCGAGATGTTGCAGGAAAGACCACTCACATGCTGGGTAGGCAGGAAGCAAAGAGAGTTTTATTCCCAGGGTCCTGGGTATTTATAAGGGTCTCAGGGGGAAGTGAGGTCACATCCTGGACCTTGGGGGACAGAGGGTAGGAAAAGGGTTAACAACAGAAGCAAGGGACAGGGGACAGGGGACAGGGGAGACATTCTTGCCAAACCTGTTTTGGCAGCTCCTTGCATACTAATTTGGGTGTTAACAGTTCTTTTGTGAACAGACAAAGACAGACAAACTTCATTTTACAAGGGAATAAACCTATGACTTTAAAGCATTATGGTGAAACTTTCTTTATCTTCTGAGGCTTATTGCCACAGGTAACTAAGAGAGGAGGAAAAATCCAAGACCAACCACAACTCAAGCCTAGGCTGACTTCCAGAGTCCAGTATTTGCCAATAATTGAAATTAAAATTGTTGAAAGGAAAAGAAGGAAATGCACTTGATTTTATTACGGTTTCACATGGCACATAATTTCTTCCACAGATTAAAAAAAGGAAAAGTGGATCTAATATATCTGGAATTCCATTGAGCATTTAACCCATTATCAGATGTCATTGCCAAGTTAATAGCGTCAAAAATAAAGTGAGAAACAGTACAAGATTTGAACACTGGGCACAAAAAAGGCCAGACGAGATAACTGGTGGTGTTAAACTGAAGCTAAGCAAGAGGGAAACAGTGCAGAATTACTCAAAAATCAGTCTTGGGGGAATACAGTTTTCCACAGAAGTATGCAAGACAAATTCATTCCATTTGAAAATGGGACACGATCAGTACCCAAAATGTATTAAAGAAGTTTTCTGATATCAGATAAGACAGGACTTTTTGTTTCTTAGGTTAATTCCAGCCTCATCTTACCATGAACTGAATTTAATTTTTTCAGGAAATTGTTTCAGGAGACTGAAAACAGTCTTCCTTCTCCTTGTGAAAGTACTTTCTTTAACTCCCCTCCCCCCCACCCCCACCCCAGTTAAAAGAAAGGAAATGGCTTTTGACCAGGTCACTGAAAGAAAGCAGGAATTTTGAGAATACATTACAGTCATCTATAAAATAGAATTTGTAATAATATTACAACTTCTATTACTCATAAACAGATCTTTAATTAACTTTTCCAAAATATGCTGCCAATAATATGGCCAAATGGAGAGACACTGAGAAGAAGTTTACTATAATTACCACTTTATGCATAAAACATTAAGTTAAAGTATTATTTGGTCCTGTATATTTGTTCATTTTTATTTAACATGGAAACATTTTCTGTAATTGAAAGAAAAACCAAAAGACAGGACAGCAAAGAGTGGACACAAAGCTATATTAGAAGTATAACCATTTGTTGCCATAAGCACCATAGTATATGAACATGTTCCATCTGCATGTTTCAACATATTTTCATCTTTTAAGATGACAAATACAAGTCAGTTTTAATTTCAGATTCCAGGCTTCAAGTGAAGGGCTATCTGACATAAGATGGCCTCCTTCCCTTTCTTCCTTCAAGCCCTTTATATCTGAACAAAGAATGACCTTAGACTTCTAGGAAAAAAAAAAAATGCATTCCTTGCTAGTCTATAACTTACTCAGGGCACTTTACATAGTTACCGTGTGTGTCAAATTCAACTTTATGGGGGCAGCTGACCTCACATTTATTCCATAGTTTTCACTTTCTTCCACAGGGCTCAAGCTTGTCCGTTAACACAAATGACTTTGTGACATCTGCCCTATTATTTTATGAAAGCCTTGACCACCTGAGTGAGTCTGAAAAAGCCCTGACCTATGACGATATGAATTATACTTGCCTTGAATTAACCCTTCTTTCTCTCCAATTGCCCTAATCCTGTTTTATATCTTAAATGCCCCTGGCAGGAATCTCCAGTTTCCGATTCCACATTGCTGTGCTGCAGCGTATGTTACCTGTATCTTAACTAATGTACCAGGGCCATCCGCCAACGGTGACCACAGTGCAGATATTCCACTATTGCCAATACTTTTCTAAGCCTATCACACTTCAAATGCATTTCCATTCCTTTCCTGTTCAGTGACAAACTGAATGTGGATAAAATGTTCTGCTCTGGAGTGCCAAAGAACAATGCTCTCCTTACCAGGACAAACTCCTCTCGTCTTCTCAGGCAAAGAGACCAGCAGGGGTCAGCACACTTTGTTGCTCCCTCTCATGACACAGCTGGTCTACTTGACTGGCTATGAAAGTCACAGGCTACTAAACCTACCAGATAACTATTTTCCCTATAAATTGGCCGTAGCTATGTAGCAAGTTCTACATATACTTCCAGCAGGAAAAATATTTATTTATTTGATTTATGAAGCTACCATCACTGCGCATATCACTGTGCAAATCACATTTGAAATTAATTTAACGTCATAAACATTCCAGGCATAAATAATTTTTTCCTCTTCTTCTCTGACTCCCAGGTTTAAATTCTAGTCCACTATTTTATCAATTTTCAGCTTTAAGGTTGTAATACTTTGATTTTTATACAAGTGGATCACTGGATCCAGAGCTGTCAGTACAATTATGGCCAAGACCTTTGCAGACTGAACAAAACTACAGAAACATTTAAATAGAGCCTACTTAAATGAAGAGCCAATAAACTAATATTCCTGGTAAAAATAACATATCTCCAAGAAGATATCGTTTTTATTGTCCATTAAGTATAAACTCCGGAACTCCGAAACTGTACACTTCTATGTATAGACATGTAGGATACAGATGAAGTACAGCAGCAGGAATTTTATGACGTTACTATGTCCTAAATTTTCTCTAAAGCAATGCCTATAAAGACATTTAAACATAATGAGCTACATACTTTACTTCAAAATCAAATAAAGACAACAGTAAAAATTTAAGAGAGGTTATGTGTGTGAGGTAGAAGGGGCATGTAATGAGAACCAGAAACATGTGGTAGAGGTTACTCTCTTTTCAGTGAGACAGACCTAAAACTGATTTATTTGGTGCTCTGAATGAATTCACAATGTGGTCTTGCATCTGAAAATCCTGCATTTGTATAGCATTCATGACTAGAAACCTAAGTTCTCAAATCTGATATCCTTTACACCTGAATTGTTGGTCTGGACCCCCTTGTCAGGTTACAGGAAACTAAGAAGTGGTCTTCAGTTGTTTGTGTACAGCACATCTATCCCCTAACATCTATCACCCCTCCATCACTTCAAGGGAAAGGTAGCTGGGTAAAAATACCACATGAACTGGTATCAGCATGGAGATGAACATTTTGAGCATCAAAATTTAACTCTGTAGATGACAGGACAGAGTGCAGCCTCAGCAAACTTACAGATGATGCAAATTGTGAGAAGTGTTTGAGACACCAGAGGCTTGTGCTGCTATTCAGGTAGATCTCAACAGACAGAGGAAACAGGCTGACAGAAACCTTCTGAACTTCAACAAAGGGCTGGGGAGGAACAATCCCATACACCATGGCAAGCTGGGGTCTAACCAACCCAGAAGCACCTCTATAGAGAAGGACCTGGGTGTCCTTTTGGGTAATCAGTAGCACATAAGCCAACACTGTGACCTTGCAGTAAAAGGGGACACAGCACTCTGGGCTGCATTAAGAAAATCTCTGCCAGTGAGCTGAGGGAGGTGATCCTTTCCCTCGGCTCAGCATGGGTGAGGCCACACGTGGTGGCCACTTCTGAGCTCCCCAGGACCTAAGATCCATAGACATCTTGGGGTGAGACCAGTGGAGGGCCACACGGAGGACAACTGCACTTGAGACTCTGCTGTATAAGGAAAGGCTGAGAGAGCTGGGAAGGCTTCAAGAAGAGATTAGAGGGATGTTATACATAAACACCTGATGGAAGGGAGCAAAGAAGATGGAGCCAGGCCCCTCAGTTGTAGTAACTGAGAAGATAAGTGGCAATGAGCGTAAATTGAAATTGAAGGAAATCCACTTAAACATGAGGAATTGTCTTCAACATTAACATGCAATTTTGTGGCCATGTGCAACACAGAGAGAGTGTGAACTTTCTCTGTTGAGAAAGTAAAGAATGAACTTTAAGTGCAGCCTTCTGCACTCAACCACTGCAGCTGCGGTAGAAAAGCTGAGCTTACCTAGCTGGCTTCTCATTAGGCACAATGCAGATTTGAAAATAAAAGGTAGACACGAAGACTGCCTTGTCCTTTCTGTAAATTTCACTATTTCTGCTCTGTTTCAGAGGCACAGCACTCTCTGACTTCTAACAACATATGGCTTCATTTTGATGTAGTCCTGAGGATGCATACATGGAAAAAAAATGTGTAAGTTATAAACCTACTCCTTTGCTATTTGTTATCACAATCAGAGACTTAACTAAGGAGAATCCGTATCATTCTTTTTCAGATTAAAAATATTTTGAAGACAACACAGACACATTTTTGTTGAAAGTGATGTTTACATCTGTAAAATAAAATACAACCACAAAAAAATCTTAAAGAAGAATCTAAATAGAACCCCACTGTCCCAGAACTCAGGTTCTTTTGAATTTCAGAACTCAAACAGATGAGTTCCCCATCATCTAATGGTCAGCTGGAAGAAATGGAGATTTGATTTAAAACTGAAAAGACATCCTGAATATAAGAAATGTTTGCAGCTCCAAAAAACCCTTGCCAGCACATATCAACTTAGCTGGATCATAAGCAAGCATCGGAAATACCACTTCTATTTTCAGAACATCATGCATCCAGGATGAAAGCTGGGTTCCTCCCACATCTAAATTGCTCAGTAAATCTTATATTTCAAGAATAGTCTCATGAGAAATGTCAATTTTGTGCTAACTGCATTCTGCAAATATTTAAATTGAGATATGTACAAAAAACAGCTAAGGAAGATATTTTTTAAACTGAGGATGCATCTTGACCAAGCAAGAAAAACATTTAAGCCATGAGCTACAGGTTAACATTCAGTCTGAACTGAGTTGGGCAAAGATGTTTTCACATACCGTTAAGACGTGTCAAAAGTAAAACACTTCATAGGATTTGAATTCTTAAATATGAAGCTATGTGATAGTACAAAATAATTAACATTGGAACTTAGGGAAAAATTAATAGACAGATGGTCTCCACTTACTCTGAAAAGTAAAAACAGAACAAACCAAAAAATTTATGATCGTTCTAATCCCTGCACGGCAAGCTATTTTTAAATTCCAGATTTTTGTGATGTATTAAAATAAATAATCTGTTAAATCAGACAGACATGGAAAACAAAAAACTTACCCAAATTTTCTGCAAATGTTGATTTCAGTTAAAATTATCATTACCTGACACTGTACTATTAAAAATCTTTTCTTTCATGAAAAGTGTGACACCATCACTCTCATTAGGAGCTGCTACCAAATAGCATCTTTTATATATGAGTTATATCAGTATAGAAACTAAAAAATTTACAACTCTGAGACAAACTAGCTTATCATTCAAAAGAATCAAAATATTCCATTATTGGGCTCTAAATCTCAGAACTTAATCAATATCTACCATGACTTTAAAACTGCCTGATTTTTTACAACTGTGTTCTTCTAGTGCACAGGCAGATGATAGGATAAGGATCTCTTTTTACTGTCTAAATTGGAATCCAAATTGGAAAGGCTGCCTCCTCAGCTAGCTGGTCTGTGGATTAGAATTGAGTGGAGAGTTTCAATTTAGTTTTTCTAGAGACAAAATCACTAATAATTAAAGAAAGACACCTTGTTTACCAGTTTTAGTGTAGTACAGGGCAGGCCTGGAGATGATCTCTGTGTCTATAATAAGATACCCTAGACTATATTCTGGAAAATAAGCAAGCCTACCAAACAGCACCTGAATATTCAGAGCATTTTAGTCCTTCCTGTACTTAATATTCTCTTTATGAAGTCAATATATTTCTCTTGTTTCTGAATAGTTGTGATGCATTAAGAGAAAGCAGAGACAATTACAGCAAATACCATCTATGGACAATTCTGAGTTTGTAGCTGTATCAAACAACAGAAGCCAAACTCTGAGTGGTACACAATAAGTATTGCTGGTAAAAAGACATCTCTGAGAAGTCCAGATAAAGCTACTGAAGAGGCAAATCGTGACTTTCTCCCACTTGCAAAATATTGTCAAATCATTATCAGAGTGCACGCAAAGCTGTACACAAATGTTTAGTAATGATGATGGTAACATTGCAACAAATAAAAGTATAAGGACAAAATAAGTGGTTCCAGAGTTAACTTGACAGAAAAACAGAGACCTCTACAGAGGTCTATAGATGCTAAGTAATACAACTGGTTACTGAATGCTATTTTTAAAATTTTTGAATGCATTTTATAGCATAGTCGTTATGAGGAGGCCAAAGAGAATTCTGGCTCGAAAATAATCAAACTGCATAATCAAGTGGAGAATAATAATAATAGTTTGAAGGAAGGTTTTTAAAAGGAAACATTAGGGGAATATTTTTTGGATAACATTACTTATTACCCAGTGTTTCTTAAGCTCCAGCTGCAAAAATCTGTAACATATTCATTAGCTGAAGCTATTGCAATTTATTTGCTGTACGGAATGCATGTTTCTCCTTCAGTGTCATTTCCAGGATTAAAAGATGAAGCTAAAAATTTGTATTGGAAATAAATGTTTCAACAGGCAACTTTGGACCGGGTGTGAATCTTGTACTTCCTTATCAGCTGGAGAGAACAAACACCTGGAGTTTGTGGTAGATCAAAGTTCTGAAGGGAAGATACCAAACTCTGCCAGTGTTCAGAAGCATTTCCTTAAACCTAAAAAATGGTGAGATATATTATCACCATGTGTCTTATTCACAAAAGTCCCAAAATTGGCACTGAAAAGAAACTACATGCTGTTTTACAAAGGCAAAAGGCCATTCACTGAGCAGTTAACAGTAGGCACATATCGAAGGACAGGAGCTGTTTTCTCCTGCCCCTATGTCTGAAGATTATATACTTTTCAATTATTTATTGTGAGTAGCATATAACTTAACTCAGGCTAATCACCATGGAATATTGCTAAGTGCTGTGATACTTTATTGTTCTTTCCTTATGAGCACAGTCACCAGGAAAAATGAAAGTGATTACATGTAGAGTTCCCAGCAATTTGAACTATATGCAAGCACAAGTACTTTCATTTTCATATTGTATTTGTGCTAGAGCTATAACATTGACACATGCATTATCTACATACTCACAGTTCCTTAACCATTTTGGATAATTTCACATAAAAGTTAAGAATGCTACCTCATCCTTTTAAATTGATAACATTGTGATGCTATTTTTATGATGATGGACAAAACAAATTAATTGAAAAAGGAGAACAAAAAGGTCTTGGCTTTATTATAAATGACTGCAACAACTGTTAATGTCAAATACAGCATCACTTACCAGACTTGGCAGAGATACACAAATCTTTGTATTTACTGTTTGAGGGGATCATCCACCTATGAGCACCCTTCCAGAGAAGCCCCCATAGCCTTTCGTCTCTAGATTTTATACTGTGTGGTAATCCAAGCCATCTGGCTCCTACCTACATCTCCTCAGCTGAACTCCTGCACAGGGCAGTCAAGTAAGGAGAGCCTGCTTACGTCTGTGACCCCTTCACAACTGATCCTCGAGTGTAACTCACTCAACCAGCAAACAGTACTACAGGTTATAGGAATTGCTGAACTCACTACTGGGCCTCTTTGACAAGCCTGGTATAGAAAGTAGAGTCTCCTAATACTATGTCTGGTGGTTGGTTAAAAAAAACCAAAAAAACAAATAAAGGAGCTGGCCCCCTTTCCCCTCAGAACTGGATACTATAACAAATATTTTGAACATCCTGCATACCTGCAGGCAAGTTAAAAGATAGAGAAACAGGTTTGTCTTGACTGAAAAGACACTGCTCTGATTCGAATGTGAGAATCTAATATATTATACAGTCCAAACTATTTAACTATTTGAATAATGAAAATGAGAAAATTGTGGTTTTTCAATGGAAACAAAATTTTCTACGTTCAGCCAATAAGTTATTTCAGGATCTTATAAAAAGAACAGTGCATTATTTACAACAGTTAGCCAATGCAACATCTTACAAAGCATGTGAAGGGCAGTTACAGCAATTCTAATACTGGTTTATTTGCCTGTGATATCAAATTCTGATTCCAAAACCTTGCTGACTCAATGAATTTCAAAAAAAGCTCAATGTTAATCTCTCACACAATTTATACTTAGCAAATGTTAAGATTCACAATGAAATTTAAACCATACAGTCTAATTAGTAACATATTTAAGCCTGTATCCTGGTAAAATAATTAATTGCAAACATACTGACTGCATGTTTACTTAGCACATAATATTCTACAAAGTACAACTTCAACAAAATCTACATCCCAAGCCACGTTTCATCCATGCACATGCAAAACAAATTATTGGTACAACTCAATGAAGAACTCCTGAGTCCTCCTTGCCTCATCTGGCTCTGAGACTACATAGCTACTTTGTTCACATCACTTATAGTCTGGTTATTAGACTGTATCTTAATTCAAACTGCAATTGGCTTTAGAAAACTCTGGCAAAAAAAATATTCTAAGCATAAATTTGCCAATAAATAATTCGCAAGTACATCAAGTAATAACAGCCATGAAAGCTGAAATTCTGTTGTGGAGTTCTGCAACAAGAGCCCAGGAGATATCTGAGCAGACTGAGATATGTGTGCTCTCCTCACACTGAGAAGACAGACCAAAACTAGAGGAAGGAATTATAGAGGTTTTTTTACAATTTTTGCTCTAGTTTACCTTATTATTCTTCCTTCTGCTGAAACTATTGGTGGGCCTATTAAGGTATTTTGTCTTTGCATTAACCAAGAGCTTTACCCAAATGGCAGTCAATAACACTTTGTCAAGAACGGGTATTATCAAACTGATTTGATTGCCTCCCTAGATCTAAAGCTTCACTTTTTTAAAGTAATGGTAGATACATTTTACACATTGACATTTTCAGTTAAAAAATTAAATTAATATTTTCAGTTAAAAAATAGGACTGGGCAGGATAAAAGTATATGTGGAGAAACAGCTCATATCTTCAGTTGAAAATGGGGACAGTCTGTGGGACAGCTAACACTATTTTCATTGATGAGCTGGAACAAAATATGTGATTTTATAAAGATTGCTGATGACTGGAACTGGCAAAATGACTGGATGTGAAGAGAACAAGTAGAAAGATGGATTGTGATTACTTTCCTAGGTATAAATGTGTTTTACTACAGCCAGAAGAAGAGCAAACCATTAAACAACAAGGAATTCTGGTCTTCCCTGAAGAATGTGGAAAGTATCTCAGAAAAACAGTAAAGCAGGATTTTAGCTGGTTAAATATCTAGCTAGTTGAGTCATATGCTGTGGCAGGAAAAACAAATATAAAAACTTTGGATGCAAAAAGAGCATAAAAATAGTAGAGAAAATTCTATTTCAGTAAAAGCCTTTCAGAAATATTCTTCATATTCAAATATTGCCTACAGACATCAAATTCAAAAGGTGTTATTATTGAAAGAACTGGAGAAGAAAGTGAAGACTAATACAAATTAAATGAAAATGTCTCTGTATGACCGGTATGATTAAAAGGCTTAGTTTGATCAGTTAATCAAGAAGATTCAGAGATTGTCTGATTACAAAATATAGGAAACTTTCTCCCAGTCAAGGCACTAGGGTTTTCTTCTAGTACAGAAAGCAGAACAGTAGAGCATTACAATAACAAACTCTTCTTTTGAAAAAATCTGACATAAATATTGAAGGGCACTAAAATACTTTCCATCCCTTAATGCCTGTAAACCAAGAGTTTACATTTCTCTGAAAATTATGGTGAAGTAAACACATCTTACTGAAATACATATAGACTGACTGACATAGAATTACTTAAGACAAGTGGGATGTCAGATACAAACACGTAAAGGGACATTTGTGTCCTTGAAATTTTTAAAAACTGCCCCCAACTTGTATCTGTGTAAAAGGGAAATCCATGCACAGAATTTAGTGATGGTGCTGGAAATCAGAAAACCAAGGGCAAAAGTTAGATTGAGTTTTAGACATTGATACATCATAGTAAGTAGATTCTTGAGCTTCAAGAGCATAAATAATGTGCCGATGGACACAGCCTAGACTTCACATTCAACTTGTGTCTTGCATCTCCTCTACTTAGCCCATCAGAACTTTGCTCCACTTGAAAAAACAATAGCCTGAAACTCTGTCTTTAGGATCAACTAAATGCATAAGAAGGGCAATTAGTGTGTACAGCATACTGCCCAATTGCTCTATGAATGCCTAAACAGCTAGACCAAGTTTATAAAAAAGGTCAGTTTCTGCTCTATGAAGTATCAAAATAATGTGATGATGGGTAAGGGACGAGAGAAGAGGCAAGAAAAAAGTAAAAGGGGTACCATGAAGTGGCCTTTCTTATACCACATAGGCTGTCTTCCAATTCTATGTGATCATCTTCCAATTCTCATTATCAACCTTCTCTGTAACCATCAGAGAATGCTTTCAGTTTTATTCAGTGACCATGACAGAGCATAAGGAAGTCATTTAACTTTTGCAGCCCCCTCACAAACACAGCAGATATCTTATCCCACAACCACATGAGCGGAAAATTAGACTTTGGGGTCTTAGCAACAATCTTGACCTAACCCTGGGCAAAGAGTCTTAAACAAACACTTTTCAAGAACAAAAGTGCAACAATGCTTATGTTGGAATCATTAAAGTTTTGTATGTACTTGCATAAGAGGTTTAGACTATTTACATCAAGTTTTCTTAATTCTCAGCTAGATAAAGAATGAATAAATGTTTTCAACTGCCACAGGCAATCATAAATTAATGGGAAATCAGGAAATAATGATCAAATAAGGTGCTGAAATTCATAGCTGCAGATTAAGTGATTATTTTTTATTTCTGATTTCACTTAAAAGTATTATGATAATCACGAACACATATGTATGCTCTTCCATGTAGCTCACGAAATTGGCTGGATGGTTACAAAGACGGAAAGATGAAGTGCACTACAACGGATTATTCTAACACTTGATTGGTTTCAGATAGCTGCAGGGCTTTGACAGCTGATACTTGGCAGATGTGCTTCCATTTTAATACTGTTTATCTCCAAGAGATCTACTTCGACGCATTTGGTCTTTTATTTGGAACGTGTGATTGTCTTCTGCACGATCAGGCTAACCGTATGTAAACACTAGACTGTATGCACCAAACTAGACCTGTTAACAGTACAAAACCTGTAGACTTTGCCGGTAAAACTTTAAAAACAGGATTCATAAGGATAATTAATCTTATGACATTTGGCTCAAATGTTAATAAAGCTTAATAATTTACAGGCTTTGTTTTACATGCTAGATATTTGTGTGCTGTCACATAAGCAGACTTCTTTCTGATGTTCTTACTGTGAGAGTTACTCCTAACTTTCTGGGTTTTCCTCTTCTCTATGTAGAGAAAGCTGGTGGGAGAAAGAAATCACCATTCATTCTCATAAGCCTTCTGCTCACTCTGGATGCGCTCTCTTAAACAACCAAAAAAATTTCTCAGTTCATCTATTCTTACAACACACACAAAGCTAGGTATACTTGTGGGTAACGGTCACAGCTCTATGTAGTCCTGGATTCCAATAAAAGATGCGGTTGTCTAAGTTATAGTTCCTTTTTTTTTTTTTTCCTAAGGGCCCCAGTGCCACCTGGATATTCTCGAAGTTTGACGTTTGTGTGTGTTGCCACCAGCACACCAGCAGTGATGTGTAAGAAAGACCACACCCACAGCTCCATGGCTGATGAAAAAAAGAAAAAACATAAACTTTTTAAACAGAAAGCCTGTTACTTAAAAAACCACAAAAACACCCACACTGTATTTTATAGATAAAAAGCAGTTAAAATCCTAACAGCTATTCTAGGACTAATATTTTTCACAGTAATACTACTTCAAATTCTGCAAGAGGCATCATTCTGAGCTCTTTTACTTGAAGGGACCCTGGATAGAGGCTAGAAACTTCCACCTCCCTGCGCCATTCCTATTGAACAAGATTCAAAAGTTTCAGTTACACAAACCATATTCTCATCTTCCCATAATAAAAGATCCACTTTTTTTTGTCTGTTTGTTTGTTTGGTTTTTTTTGTTTGTTTTTTTTTTTTAACACAGTGATCAGAGAAGTAACAAGGTATCTTTCCATTTATACTTTTATATTTGTTTACCTCAAAAAAAATCACTTCTAGCAAATGTGGTGTTGGCAATAAAAGGAAAAAAAAATAAAAATACAAGCTTTACATTTTAAAGGATGATGTTTCAGCCCTTGAAAGCACAGTACAGAAATAGTCCTGGAAGCACAGATGGAAATACAGGTACCTCCCCAGCTATCAGAATCATGTTCCTTGACTTCTTTCCACTCTAATGAATCTTCTGTTCTGTGTATAGTAGAACAGCCATTAGAGGAAGCAAAAATCTCAGCAAAAATAATTTATATTTCTTGTCATTAGAAAATTTTCTTAGTAGACTGGGGAAATGAATTGATCTTGGGTCTTGTACATTTTCTACCTCGAGCATCGAACCCTTTTTCTGGTGGCCTTTTGGACAGGAGTGAAAGGTACTTGGTATATTTTTTAATGTACAGGAAAAGATTTAGGTCAGCATATCTCAGGTGGGCAGAGCTGACCTCCTGAAGCTAGCAGTGATGGACTGAAAATGTGACTAGATGTGTACAGCTGAGTTCTAATATGCTGTGAATTCAGGCGATGCCACATTCAGTATGCTGACTGTTTCTGATCACACTGATAAGCTCTTAACCTCATGTGGTTTAGCTCATCATCACAGTAAATTAAAGACAAGTTATGTGCACAGTAACCAGCACTTAAACTCTTCAGGACACAGTGCACTTGAGAAAAACTCCAGGCATAACCAAGGACACTCAGCAGATGTCTGAGAGACCACTGACTTCACTGCTCTGTGAACCTACCTGTCCAAACCACAAATGCCAGAGATGAGCTCACAGAGCCTTACAAACATAGCACTAGTGGTAACAACATAAGCATGAGCTGCAATCAAATGTAACCACACTAAAAGCTATGTATATCCCCATGATTATTGAAAAGATATGTTATTATTTTACTGTGTTGACCTTAAGAAATATTTGGCTACATGGCCTCAGGATAACAACTTATCCTGAGTTTGAACTACACTATTTTTCTGGACATTGAGACTTACAATAAACCTGTTTTAATATCCTTGAAGTGTTACATGACAAATCTTGAAGCCAAAACTCCATTTTTACTGAGCTAAAATTCCAGCCATCCCTGAAGATGTTATCAAAGCTGTAGGATTTGACCCTGAGATAACAGATGTCAGAAGAGATATGTGCACACATTTTCAACACATGAAAAGAAGACAGGTGTGCTCATGATGGCTGGGCAGAACCAAACAAACAGATCATCCCGTAAAGGTACTTGAAGAATCAAAATGGAAAAAGAAAGAACAAAACTTTTAGTTTGCTTTACACTACAAGTTATTAAACATTACACTTACCTTTATGACCAATATGCCATCAGGAACCACACATTTTGTCTCAAACTTGTGTTCTACCCGTGTGAGAGTTATTGAATCAGCTGCTTACTGTTTTTAAGGTTCTCTGTCAATGCAGTGTTTAGACAGCAGAAGATCAGTCATGCAATTTATGTTAAAGGAAACTTTGGGAAGAGTCAGTACGTTGACTTGATTATGCCAAAGCAGCATTTTGGTATTATTATGTATATTTTGGATAACACATTCCTCTTCTATCTCAAATTCCTTTACAGATGGACCCTGTATCACTTTTTCTTGATTTGCTATTGTTGGAGCAACGTTACTAAGATTTAAATCCTTAGCAACTTTGGCAATCATAAGACTAAAGAACTTTTTTCTTTCTAAAGTATAAATGCATGAATATGATGCACTGTGATTTTAGCTTTCAGCACAAAAATATTCAAAGGTCCTGCACTTGAAACAGTGTTAAAAAGCGCTCTGAATTTCAACTCTCCTGTTGAATGCCTTTGTGATTACAGATGGTTGAATGCAGATAATGAATATTTGATTCCTGTTTAATACTTCATAGTATGGATTCACCTAATGCTTAGTAATATTATTTTTGCCAAAAGGATGCTTCATGACATCATCCTGAACTGAAGCAATACAAACTTTAAAGCACTTACTAATGCTTCTCTTGCTTCTATGTTTGTTATCAAAATTAAAAGTTGCTATATAGCTCTAAGATAAACAAGTAGTAAAATTAATATTATGAACAAGTTCCTGCCTAGTAAGTATTAAAATGAACTTACACTAAAGTTTCAGTGTGTTTGGTTAAAGATGAATTTTATTAAAAAAAAAGAGAGAGAGAAAAAAAAAGTATTAGAATTGATAACTTCCAAGTGACTCGACAGAGGAAATGTTTTTGGAGTTTTTTTCTGTTTTTTGGAATGTGAATACACCCAGATGGGCCTATTTTTAGTTAACTGAAGACAACAACTTCACTTCAAAGGATCCATTTTATGTCTTTTTGTATATGAGTTCTAAAGAAAATACAGTGGACCTTTAACATAAAGAGTAAAAAATACCCATAAGCACATTACCATCTATCCCCTAGCTAAACTTGATAGTTCATTCCCAACAGACTTTCTTGCATCCTTCCTCACTTTGAAAGTCTTAGACCTCAGTCTTATTCCTACATTTATAACTCATTTAGAACTGTTGTACTAAATATTTTTGAGAATTGAGAGCAAACCATCAGTGTAGTAATTTCATTGATTTTCTTTATATATAACAATTTAAATTGTAGTGGAATATAATTGTACCATCCTGCTTCTCACCAATTTACAAACTGGAGTAATATAAGAGAATCGTCCAATATGGTACTGTATATAGAAGACAGGACTTCTTCCATCATTTTCAACACATGAAAAATGCACATTCAAATCCAATAAAAGAACCAGAAAATATTTAAAATTTAAAAATAAGTACTATATTGAATAGAGAAACAAGATTTTTTTTTTTTTTTTTTTTTTTTGTGGAATAGTTTATTTTTTTTTTTAGATACAGCTGTATTTACAGGAATATGGAGCAGGATTGTTGAAACTGGTTTGCATTTATATTCAAATAATCACTACTTGATTTGCCTCACCAAATAAGTTCCCATCTTGTCACACTACAAAAGAGAAAGGTTAAGAAAAGGTGTTTATAGCTATTATTTCTCTCAGAAGGAAAGACCACAGAAAGAAAGTTTAAATTATATTTATCGGCAAGGTTTTTGTTTCTGTCCCTTGCAGCAGGACAGTGGCCTAGCATTCTTACATCTTCTCCTGAAAAGTCACTGCTGTCCACAAAGTACTCAAAGCATTTACTCAGTCTTCAACTGCCATCCTTGGACTAAAAAAGCAAAAAATTGGATCTGAGAGGGCATCTCTTTTGGCTTTAAAGGGATAGCATCCAGATGCAGATCTAAATCTTTAGGTTCTTGGCTCATTCAATGAAAAAGAATAGGTGACAACCATACCTTAAGGCCAATGCAACATTTTAATTAGAGAAGCAAAAGTAATTTCCAACCAGATAAACACTTTCTAGCGCAGACTTTATACTGCTTGCTATGCTATGGTGTTTTCTACTAACACAAGGGACATCTACAGGCACAGCCATGAATATACAGCATTAAATCTCAACCATTTTTATATGTTATATTATGGAATGGAGATTCCTCTCCCAGTTTTAAACATAGTACTGTAGAAGGGAAAACTAGAAATCATAAATTCTGTACTTTATACAATTTACTGGCACATGTCAGTGCTTGCCTCCAAAAGTAAAAGAATGCAATTCATTACAGCAAAGTAGAGCTGGCAAGCCTTACAGCAATAAGCTTTTTCATTGCGGTATAACTGTTTCTCCTTCTTTTTTAAACTATTACCTATTCTCACACATAATTAGTCTGACATTTCCATCACAGTATTAACACGAGTTGCAGCCTGGGAAATAATAGTAACAAAGAACACAAGCTGAGAATGCAAAAAAGCCACAAGAATTGTGGCCTAGAGAATAACGGTTGGAAGTGCGCGCATGAAGTACAAGGCCACAGGGGTCACCTTACGATCAGTGAAATTAAGATCATGTTTAAGCCCCAGAAAAAGTGACATCAGTTTGAAACATGTTCATATCTTCAGAGGGAGGAAAAAAAGAGCATTGAAGTTCTACAGCTTTTTTAAAGTCATTCCTCAGATGAATACTATATCCTGTGACTTAACAATCCTGCTAACTGTATGGCTAAGCTGGAAGAGTACTGGTGGTATTAGAGGAAAATTATTTATGTGATATCTTACTGTTAATACATCCCAAATTATATACCTGGCTAAGTAAAATCACAGAATATTCTGAGTTCGAAGGCACCTAAAAGGATCATCGAGTCCAACTCCTACGTGAATGACCCATACATGGGATTGGATCCTTGACCTTGGCATTATTAACACCAAATTTTAACCAACTGAGCATAAGTATGGATGGAAATCATATCTAAAGTGAGTGACTGTGCAAACATTTATTAGGGTATGTAAGAGATGAGAAGATTCACACTGAAGATCAGCAGAAAATCAGCTTTTTCAGCAACCTTTGACCTAAAGTTCATCCTTTAAACCATTCAGAGCCTACAATGTCTATTTTTCTGTGTTCAAGCAAGGCATGCTTTGAGAGGAGAGACAGTTCATTAGAGCGGCCATTGCAGATGGAAGACAAGACCCTTCTTCCAACACCACCATAACCACCACTTTTTCTTCAAAGAACCTTTCCTGTTTCTGGTAGCACTACTAGTAAAGAAACATTAAAATTGTAGGAGAACTTCAGCTGTGGACTGGGTAACTTCACTGAAAGAACAGAAACACACAACAGATCTTAGATGGTCTTCATACTAATTGACATTTCAGTCCTTAAAATTTGGATTTAAATAGTAAAATTCTAAGGAAAATATTTTGGGGAAAGTTCTCAAATCTTCTATTAGCTTTTTTAGACTGAACAGAAAATAGTTTAAAGTGAATGCAGATTAGGAATGTGTGAGTTTCCATGCTGATTGACTTGGGAGACATACTAGTTGGCAAATCGAGATTTAAGACTAAATCACACTTTGATATGTAAAAGCCAATGAAAAATCTAAGAACTGTTGATTACTGTTCAAGTTCCAGAACATTTTTTAAGTAGCCTGAGGATGAAACGGATTAATCTTGAGAGAAATCATTGGGGGGTAAATGCACCCTGGTTGTTTATTGAAATAAGACTTGTCTGTAATTTTTTGACACAGTACATTTTACTTTGGGAGCTGAGTACCTCACTAACCATGATTATAATTACTGATCATCAGTGATGGATACATCACTGATCATGACTACAACTATTATAAACTGAGATATATTTACTAAAAGGGAAGAAAAAAAAAAAATATTTGAATAGAAAGTCCATATATGAATTTTTCACCTATGGCTAAATAAAAAGAGAAGAAGGATTTGTTGCTCAGTTCACAAATAAATTTGAGACACTGGAACACAATACTCTGAGGAAGTGATGAGAAATCATAACAGTATCAGCTCATCTAGTACGCAACTTTATTAGTACTAAAGTGATTGAGGTTTATAATTAATTCACTCAAATCAACATGCTGTTATTATTTGTACCAGCAACTATGACTATCAGTAGGATTTCTCACATATACCACTCCTTCGAAAGAGTTAGTTTCAATATTTCTTTCACTGATTTAATAAAATTACAGGAAAGAGAGAACATCTCCTTTCATGGCGTAACAATTTGTGGATATTGAAACTTTCAGAATAATCTGATAGTTTTACTGCGGATACAGTGTTACTGATTTTCTGAATTCTGATTCACTTCTTATAGTTTTTTCATTGACTTTACAGCATTTCTATGCAAACATAGTGTCTCCTCTATCTTTATTTTACATAAATTCCTTGCTCTAAAAAGAAAGTTTGTGGGGTTTTTTTGGTGGTTTTGTTTGTTTGTTTGGTTTGGTTTTTTAACATTATTTACCAACCTGCTAACCCTCACACTAATTAATCTTTCAGGTAGCATCCACACCTGTGGCCAGATCCAGGATTTGAAGCCAGTGTCCTCACCTAAGGACACTGTCCTTTAGTGAGTCACCGATGAACTTTCCTTAGGAAAGGTAAATTGGATCATAGATTATCCAATCTCATTTGGGACTAGCCCATTTTATTTCCATAGTGATTGGATCAACAATGCCTCCCTGAGCCCCACTCCTCCCGTTCAATTATGTCAAATTAAAAGTGGAAACCACACCATGAGACAATTCATCACCTAGAACAATAGAGGATTCAAGAAATTTCCTTCTGAGAGACTAAAATCAGCTATGTGAGATTAGTTGGCTGGTTTGATTTTCTGTTTTCTGTCCTTCTTTCAGAGCAGCAAGATATGGAAACCGTGCAGCAAGACAAACTAGTGCATGCACCATCAAGGCATCTCCTTTGGTCAGATGGTCAAAGGAAGCTCTCTGAGGAAAGTGTACAACATTCAGAGCTTTGGGAAAACATGCAGAGGCCTTCACATTCAGCTAAGGCCTCAAATCTTTGACCAGCTCATTTCCTACATGGCTGGTAGCATTTCAGTATTCATCTTCAGTCTGCCCTACACATGGCTAACATCTTTTTACAGACATACTGTGTTACAAATAAATCCACAGCCTATCAGTTGCTCCTGTAAGACTCTTTACTTTCTAGCTTGAATTGCATTCCCATTCCAGGCTCTCCCCTCAGAACCTTCCTGTTACACCAAAACACAAACATAACTTATTGCACCAATGCAACCTTATGCAGGACAGCATTTCCTGCATCCCTCACTGAAACTGGAGATGGATGAAATGCAGGAGAACCCATGGCAGCTACTATGTCAATTTGAAAGCCAAACGAAGAGAAAAAAACAGCTTAGGAATTTCAGATGAAAAACTGATGCAGTACTTTTTTCAGAATTAGTTGGTTATAGATGAATTTCTTACAGCAGTCTACATTTTTCTTTCTTACAGTAAGGAGATGAATTACATGTGATGGCTATATATATAAGCATCTCTTATGTTATACAACTGATATCTACATAACTTGATGCTGACTGCTACATCTTAGCAATATATGTGAATGCAAGTGTGTTACTGTGTGTTTTCGAGGCCTATCCTGATTCTACAGCAACAAATATGCCAAGACAACACCGTTAGATACAACACCAAGAACCTACATTGAGTTAATTTTTCTCTTTGCTAAGGCTTCACAGCTGAGTCACAGCAGATATAAGATATCATGCATCACACAGATTTAATTCAAAGCTATTGAGACAAAGACACTTGCAAGCCAGGAAGAAGTAGATAGACCTACATAAAAGCCTTTGCCTTGGTGGAGATGTACTTTCTGCTGTTAGCTTTCCACATTCCTTATAAAAATTTACAGAACAAATGGCAATAATGGACACACCCACTGAGTCCTGCCTTAGGATCCAGCTTGTCACTTCAGAGGTCAGAGCTTTCAGTTGTAGTGAACGACAGCAATGCTTACTGAAGTACTGCTACTGGGGAATACAAAAGAGTGTGCACCCAAGCAACTTTGCCTGCTTGAAGAACAAGAAAAAAACAGGTGTAAGACCAGGCCCCTAAAGGCATCTTTCATTAGTCCCTGAACCCAACATGCATCAGCTAAGTACAGGCTACCTCAACTTTCTTTCAGTGTAGCCAATGACAAGACTTTTCAGAATATGCAACAGTATGCCTAAAGATAAGGAAATTACAGCACATCTTTGTATTCTGTAAGACTTTGCAGCTTCTTCTATTTTCCCCTCAATTATTTCCCTTTAATCACAGCAGCTATTTAACTTAGATAAACAGACTTTGTACTTGTGATTCCAAATTAGCAGTATCCAATTTTTATGTAGTTATTTTCTATGAAATTCAAACATTAACCATGTATGTGACACCACTGAGGAGAGTGACTGTCTACATATTTCAGAAATAAAAAAAATATATATCACTCAGATATATACCACTGTACTTCACAGCACATATAATATTCTCTTCATAGCCCTGGTATAATTTATATTTGAATGTTTAACTTTGTTCTGCAAAGAAGCCCTAGAGTTGCAAGAGAGAGAATGGTGACTCTTCCAACTATAGCAACAAATTAAAGTGCCTAAAAATAAGAGGTATAGACAAGTAATAAAAGTCTGCCTGCAAGAAAAGTCAACAAGATTACATATACAGAGTTTTTTCCATTCATTGAAACTGGATTACTAAGATTTATGCCTTGCAAATAAATGCTATTAGAGATTCTGGATAAGTAGCTCTAAAGAGTTTAAAAAATTGATAAAATCATTCCAACTTATTATGGTTCCTCATAAAGGTGACATACATTTTTTCTGCATTTGCAGTAAGGGAAGATGACCCAGAAATTACACTGATGATGGACAGACATTTGAGAACTTGGCTTGCTTAAAAAGATCTTGCATTATGACTGATTTAACATGTAAGATTAGGTTTATGGGAGTTACTGTATTTTTTATTATAATTATTATTCATTATGATTATTTATTTATTTTTTAGACTGTCTGGCCAAAATGAGTACTTCAGAGACAGAAGGGAAGTGTAGCAGTTCTACAGGTATCCAATAAGCTTTTTCCTCTCAAATGGCATAGTTCTGCTACAGTGAAGAATACAGCATAACTGGATTAATAAAATTTTAATCTGTTTTACAATTAAATAACTTATATTGAAGCTACGTCGTGGATAAATGTATTTCCCACTGAATTCAGCAATAGTTTATGCTGAAATTTCTTTAGCCTAGTGACATTTGAAAGCAGCAAGTTTTATTTCTGAGAGAAATTGCCTGAGCTTACTCTATTATGACTTGACATTTAGATCGCAGTCATAGCCTGCAGCTCCAGCCAAGGTCAAATCCTCACTGTGCATGCACATATAAATACACGGTCCCTGCTCCAGGGAATTTAAATCTGAGGTCGTCTACTAAGCCAGCTACAGAAAACCAGAGAATCTAAATAACAAATTATCAACATAGCCATTTAGAAAACTAAAACCCTGAGGTTATAGTTACTGACATGGAAAAGCCTGAAGGAGGATCTTTGTTCCCCACAGTGAAACTGTGTTTTGTATTCAACCCACATAATCTGGGTAAATATGCTTTCCAAGATGGAAACCAAACAACATAGATTTGTTGTGCGGCCTAGTATTTGAATATAGTAGATTTTCTTGTGCATTAACGTCATGCTATGATTCAGACCACTGAGAAAGGGTCATTAATTTAGAATTCAATTTATTTTACTTGTACATGAAAGGTTTGCCGTACTGATTCTGCTGAAATTTTATTACGTTAGCTTAGATGAAGGCATACTTCTTAGAAAGGGGTTTCATTTTCCATTTTAAAAAGCAGGACTTGTTCAAGTCTGGACTTGAGTCTGACTTGATTGTGAAATGCACCTCAACTTGATTGCTATTTCACCAAGACTGTACAAATTTTGAAGGACTGTCTCCAAGCCCAAGACCTTGACTTTTTTCTTAATGCCAAGGCGACTAAACAGTGTACTGCTGAGTTCAATTTTTGTATTAGCTGCTTTTAGTCCCTTCTAAGATTCCTTCTTCTCTCCTACCCTGCAATATGCCAACATATATTAAAAAATTCAATTCAAATATGTATCAGTAAATATAAATCTCAAACGCACAACTGTCAATGCTTAATCATTTAAGTCATATTTTACCTTGCCTAAAGTCTACTGCTTGATGTAATTGTGCAACCTGCCAGTGAGCTGTGAGTGCCTGGCATCTTTGGAAACATACGCCATATAGAGGTTCTCTACAGTATGTGTTTCCAAATGTTTTCTTCCAGATTGCTAGACTGCCATTATATACAGTATTTTCTCCTATGCTCATCTTGTTGTTTGCATTTGGAAAGACAATAGGGCTTTTTTTTTTAATAACTGTACTAATATTTTGTAGTTTATGTGCAAACTACTTCTCTGAATACTTCGGAAAAAACCAAAAGATTTGGTTTTCGTGGCTGCAGAATTTTCGTTTGAAATCTCTCTGACTGAATAATTGCTTTCGTATGCACTGTATTTGACATTCCTTCATGACTTCATATCAGACAGAGGAAAATTAAAAAGCTAGGTATTTTGCTCAAATATAATTTTTTAGAGGTTTATTTGTTTTCAGAGGGAAGAAGTATGAATATTAGAAACAAATCTTATTATCTATAAAGCCTAAAAACTTTACATTGTAGAATTTATAACGTGAATTTCCTTCTTAGAATTTTTTCTTAATTAGTATTTTTCTTCATCTTCAACTATGTTTGCAGATTTTGTGTTAAAGGAATGTTTTCTTATTAATCTAAATCTGAGTTAAATTCTTGAGTTAACTTTTACTGTTACACTTGGAATACTTTTTGCAATGCTATTTCAATTTCTTTACTGCATGACTGCATATCTCCGTTGTGAAGAACTTTTATTGGTTTGTTGGACATACTTCAAGTCCCATTTAAAGATCACTCAGGATTTTGTTTCACTAGTTATTTTCCCCCCAGTGAACACAAACTATTTTGTTGCACCTTTCACCAATCTTGATTTGATCAATTTTATGCTTTCAGGTCTTTGTTTCAAGTCATTTGCCAATTAAGTTGCTCAAATACCTTATTTATTAAAAGTGGCTGCATTTTCTGCTTAGTTAGCAATAGTGGATGAACCTATTATGAATACTTAATGAATTAAAACAATGACTCAGGGCTTAACTATTATTATCGTTTTCTCTGATTTGGTTTATATCAAGATTCACATTATTCATAGAGGCACCCTTTGAACTCTGAAGGTTATGAAGAAAATGAAATGCCACTTTCAAGTAAGTGAAACTATGGAAAGCTTTTAGGCTTCATGGGGAATTTAAAATCCAGTATTACTATCACAAAGCTCTATTACTGTATGGTCTGGATACAGTTCAAACAGAGCCACTGACAGAATTAATGACTTTGTCCCTGGCCCAGCCTGTAGACAGGCCTGTTAACCATCATTCAGGTAAACACCTTCCAGCGTTCTCCCACTTGTCTTCATCTGTCAAAGTCTGCTGGACTGTGAAGTCCTTCAAAAGGTTCAAATTCTGTTGAGGCTTCTACGTCATTAACAACAGCACCCTCTCACTCCCAGCAGAGCAAACTGAAGAAAAAGACAGCTTCTCTCCAGTTCAACTGCCAGCAATTTTATTTTTTTTGCATATTATGGCTTCTGAATGCAGAAAGCACAGGTGTCGTCCGTAAGGAAACCAGAGTTGCTCATTTCAGTTGGCTGTCCGAGTGCTGTCCCTGTGATTTATTTCACTGGACTCCACACATACCCACAGCAGTGCTAAAGCCACTGTGTCCCTTCTTCAGTGTTGCCACTTACCAATATTGATTGTATAAAATAGGTTTTGCTTCATTTTCTCCTGCAGCTTTTGAAAATATATCCAAAGTGTACAAACATTTTATTGTAATGCCTGTAATATCTGCTTACAGCTGGTTTGTATTTTTTTTATGCTCACAAGATGGTGCTAATAAAGACTTCTGTTATCACGAGTGGTCAGTTTATGAGCTGCCCAGACATGTCAAGACCCCAAGAGGCCTTGCTGTCCCTGCCCAGTCTTCCATGGTGCTCCCCAAATCTGCCCAGGACCCCATGTCAGCTTCCCTGGGGCTGTCAGCCCTGTCCCAGTGATGCTGCAGAGGGGTCTGTCTCCAGCTCCCCACAGCCCTGTCCAAGCCAGCCATGGGCTCAAGTCCCAGCCTGACCTCATCCCATCCCCACAGAGGCACCTGATGCCAGGGCTGGAGCTGCCCTTGTGTCTCCCTCAGCTTCCCTGCTTGATCTGGCAACTTGTAAATTTGATACCAGTCCTAATCCATTGCCTTTTTTGCTGTCATCAACACAAAGCCAAGCCTTCCACAAGTAGCTCACGGGCAATATGTTCCCCTTGCAGTTTGTGTCAATGGAAATATCACTAACGCTGCAAGGCACAGACACCAGCAAACAGTTATTTAAAAAAGAGCAAAACAAAACAACAACACAAAACTTACTAATTTAGACATTTTGCCTTGGGTAACACACATCTCACAGAGAGCATGGCCAGTCGCTGTCTGAGTGGCAGCAGCAGCCTCTCTGCCATATGCCCCTGCAGTGGTGGCTGCTCCAGCTTGAGCAAGACCCAAAGAGGGCTCTGCTGGAGTCCCACCACCCATCCGGCTCCTGGCCCTGTGCCATCACACCAACATGCTGTCTTGTAGCTGTCTTATCTTCATGGCATCACCACTCCTGCATCTGAAGAAATGGCTTATGCCAAGCATTTAAAATTACCCACATGCAGTTTGGCAAATGAGATGGTTGGAGCTGCCTGGTGATGGCCACTTCCACAGCAGCTGCAAAGGGAAATGCTGAAATAACACGACTCTAATTCTGAATGCAGAGTATTGTTCGGATTACATATTTTCTGTGTAAGAAAAAAACCTAAGTGCTTATTTTAAAATAATGATTCTCTACTCTATTTAGCTGCACTGCCCTAAAACCAAGTCAGGTTAGTACTAGAAGATCAGAAATGCCAGAAATAGGCCCATTTTCTCATGACCACACTGATTTCTTAGCAGAAACACGGCAAGGTATTTTGAAATATACTGCCAAAACCCCAGAGTTCAGGCCCATCAACTTTTGCCTTTTTTCCTAAATGTTTAGGCATACAAGGATATGTGATTCTATCGTATCACAGAATCATAGAATGATTTGGATTGGAAGGAGAAGTTTCACGCAGTCTGTATTTACAAGAGTGAAGGTGTTATAAACCTAATCACAACCCCTAAAACCCAAAGAACTAGCAGTGTATCACTTGGTGATGTTCTTTGCAAAAGGACAGTAAGCGGTGACCTGAAACTAACAGTAAGAGGTAATCTGAAAGGCACTTTGCTGGAAACAGATGTTGATTTTAGGAGTGTCAAGTTAAATTTTCTTGATTTTTAACATGACCAAAGCTGCAATGAAAAATGTTGACACTGAGCCATATACATGTTATTGACTTCCTTAAATATAAAATGGAAAATGCTTGCATTTATATGCAGAGTATCAAACCTATTTCACTTAATAGTCAAATATTTAATTTATAGTTTTAATTACCAGATTTTCACTCTGTCATCCTTTGCAGATGGCTACTTGCTAAAAAAAAAAATTCATAAAAATACAGTATGAAAAGAAAATTAGTCAATTAGAAATGTTTGAATCTTTTATATACATATTGGTATGATGCGACCATTACAGTGTAAGAAACAAAGTGATTCTATACAGCCTATGGACAATTACTGAAATGCTAACAATCTCCAGATAATGTTAATAATTATTTGAAGGCTATGCCCCCTTGGGATTTTCTTTGGATTAAACAGAAGTGAATAATGTTCTCTTCAGAAAGGTAGAAGGTATTTAAAAACACTGTTAAAAAAAACCCACTAGACATGGCCAGTTATTTCAGCACCCTCTATACCAAAAAAACACCTTGTCTGATAATGAAAAAAAATTGCTTTCTGGAGCAAAAATGGAACAGAAATTATTGCAAGGCAGCAAAGCAAACGATGAAGCAACATCGCTCAGTCACACTGATCAAAGCTGCCCTGTGGCACTTAAATATTCATCGGAGTTCCTATGCCTGTTAGGGTTTTTTTGCTGCAGAGATGAGACAGCATTATGCAAATTTGCAATGGGAAAAGACAATTTCCATTAGCAGCAAGGCCACTAGTTTTAACAAGTCTTTTGTAAAGAAAGACCTTTTCATGGAATGGTGAAAGGGTGTGCCAGGTACACAAGGAAAAGTTCAGAGTATTATTGACAGATGCACTACTTAGTGCAGATTGTGCACAGGGAATATTAAAAGCGGTGCTGCCATCTCTTGGTAGGTTTTGGCTGCAGTAAACATGCACTGTATTTGCCATATGAAAAAAAAAAAAAGCCAACAGTGAACCTGCAGAAATGAATGCCACAACGTGACACTGTTCAGCAACGTCCAAGCTACAAGGCATGAAAGGGTGGCACTCAAATATTACAGATGAAGCTTGTGCCTCCTGGTTTGCCATATAGGAAACAAATACAGTGGTGGATGTTTTTTCCCCTTTCTCTTCTTGCCTTTGGGGTAAATTCCTGAAATAACGTCATATTTGGAGTAGACAGAAAGGAAATGTCTCAGAGAATACTTAGGATATCATCTGTTAAATTCTAAGCCTAAAAGAATGAGTCCTGGATGGAGCATTTCTGATGGATTTCATTTTTACTCAGGAGAATATGTGTTCTCCATTTATATTTTTCTTATATGCATGCATATAAGTACTTATATATATATATATATATATATACACACACACATATACAGGAATGTACAAGCAATATAGTTGCCCTGTTACACTGAAGGAATAAAAATGCATTTATCAATACCACACAGATGTTGGGTTGAATCCAAAAGGCAAAACTTCCCAATGAAATGCCAGAGCCATAGCCCTGTCTTCTCTTCCTTTCTGCATTTCACCTTCCCTGATATGCAAGCAAGGGTTGTATTATATTTCCTTCCATAGGGAAAATATAATAAATATATAACATACAATAAATATATAACAAATAATATATTTTAACATGGTGCAAGATAAACCTGCATTCTATGTCTCTCACAAATTAACATTCGTAATATTCTTTAAATAGATGCTTATTGCCATGGCCCTATTCACTTAAGCTTTTGCTTGGATATAAATTTTTGAGGTTCTGATACTAGTTCTGTCTAACTTACTTTTTAAGACACTCCCAAGAAACAGAACTTGTGTTTATATAAATCTTGTGCAGAATATTTTGTCCCTACAACCCTGGCCTCTCACATGTCCTCAGCTGTAAATCTAAAACTCGAGTCAATCACTGATCTGTCCTAAAAACCAGGTTAATTCATGAGGCTTAGAGATAGCATCAGTCACAAAATTCAAAAGCACTTCCTGAAACATCTATCTCATTTAGGTTTGAATCCTTCATTTAGATTGAAAATTATATACACAAAAGAAAAGAAACCCATCATTTGTTATTTCAACTTCAACAATGAAATGAAGTTGCTTCATTAGTTACTTTCTGTTATTTTTGCAGGGCTCACCATCGTTTATCATGAAACTATAGAGAATTTAAATTTACAAAGCGCCTCTGGCGAATATTTAGCCCAACCCTTTGCTGAGAGCAGGTCCGATTAGTAGGCTGCTTAAGCTTGTGTCCCTGTGAGGATGAGATTCCACAACCAAACTGTGCACCTGTTCCCAAACCTGACTGTTCTTGTGGTGAAAATAAAAGAAGGCACAGTATCTGATCGGAACTGGCCATGTTGCAGTTCATGTCTGTTGCCTTTCATCGTGTCCATGCTAGTTGATGTCTCATACACTGTACACCAGGTCTCCTGACCTGCTTTCTATCCAGGCACCCCAGCCATACTGTTGGATGGTGTTATTCCATTTCGGATGCAGGACTTGTGTGCAAAATGGAAAGAACTGCAGGACAAAAAGGACAATTGTCCCACGTGATTAAATGAAGTAGAGGGTGGTAAGGTAAAAATGAAACACATTCCTTTTATTGAGTGCCCACATCCAGTTTGGGTTTTTTTACAGTAGCTATTTGGCAACTCAGCTTTTTGTAACCTAGGGTACTGATGCAGGATGGGAAAGGCATCAAATTATCAATTATCTGATGTAGCATGACACCTGAGTAACAAATCACAATTTACAATACAACTGTCACACACAGCTTCCTACTGATTTGCTTCTGCATAGATAACTCATGACACCTCAGCTGCCTCTAGATTTGGATGCAAGTAAGCATTCTCTGGTACTGGGCCCACCCTGTAAGTAGTAAGAGAAAAAAAGGAGAAAAAAGAAAAGCCAAAGCAGAAAAAGGGCAAAAAACCCCACGATAAATAGGATTTAAAATCTGCCACAGATCAAACTAAGACATTTTGCTATAGCTGCAAAAGCATGCTAACAATTAGCATGTTGGTAACACAGGAGAAGAAGAAAAATGCTCTGGTACTGAGCTGCATGGAAACAAAACCAAAAACTTCCCCACACTGTACAAGCTTAACTGATTAAAAGTATCTCAATACCAGGATATTCTGTATTATATATCAATATTGATACAATCAAGGAATTCAATTGGTGCACTCAGACATTTATCTTTTTCCTTTCCAGATCACAGCTTTTTTTATCTACAGGGATATAAACAAAAATAACCTTTACATGAAGAACTTTATACCTAAGGCTGAATTGATCCACTCACCTACTTAGCTGAGGTTTTCAACTGATGTGTCCAAAATAAAAAAATCCTTAAGACCCAAGATCGCTTAATTATTTAAAACTGGAGAAGTTGCAATGGAATCAAGAACCAGTGGGATATACCATTCTGAACCTACTTTCCAAATATTATTGAACCAAACAGTCAATAATAAAAATGCTAAATGGTCCTTCATCATATTATTATACATTAATAACATTAAACAAATATACATAATAAAGTTGGTTAGAACTGTTTAAGATAAGTTATAAAGAAATCACAAATAATGTTTTTAAAGATATTATATGCCTGTTGCAGTATTTTGCCACATAATAGAAGCATCATTTGTCTTGCAAATTAGTGTTTCAAACTAACAAGTGGCACCCAAAGGGCAGAGCCTTAGAGTATGAAAGTCACCAGATATAAGAGCTGGGACTGTTCAGCTTGGAGAAGAGAAGGCTCAGGGGGATCTTAATAACTCCTACAAATACCTGAATGTAGGGTACAAGGAAGATGGTCTCTTTGCAAGTGGTGACCAGGGACAGAACAAGAGCCAATGGGCAAAAAGTGAGACACAGAAAATGCTACAGGAACACTGGGAGACACTTTTTTACTGGCCAAGCAGTGGCACAGCTTGCCCAAGGAGGTCATAGCATCTCCATCCTTGGGGTAATTCAAGAGCCATCTGGATGTGCATATGGACAAGTGGGTGTAGGTGGTTCTGCTTGAGAGGTGCCTTCCAACCTCAACTATTCTGTGACATCAAGTAGAAATAAGAATAACTTGCACATGATAGGGCATCGCTGTCATGGTACCAAAAGCAATCATCCTGTACTAAGTGTAGGAGCTGATGACAATATGTAATTATCAAAATGTTTGAAGACATTCTCCAAGGTCTAAAGCACCTTTTCTGTAAGACAGTTGTTTCTGTAGTTTTCCAGGGCATTATGTTCATTAGTTTCAATAGCATTTGGGTCATAAATTAATCACTTTTCTGCAGACACACACTATATTAAAAAAAAAAAAAAAATGGTAATTACTATAGTGTTTTACATACTATTGACCTTGTGTGACTATATAATCTACCAAACTATGAATTTTTATAACAGTACCAGTCTCTGACAAACCTTTTATCTAGCACTTCTTTAGTTACAATAACTAACCCTGGTAGTTTATCTGATGGATCCAACAATAATCTGGAACCAAGTTTTCTGCTTTTCCATGAGACACCTCTACTCTCACCAGGGCAGCAGTGTACTGTTATTAATGTCACTGAGTGTCATGGTATGGAATTTTCATTGTCCTATTGCTCTGTCACTTTCTTTACAAAATAAGCCAGACAGTAGAATTTGCCCAGTTGCTCACCACCCATAAAATGTTTGCTATATAGCAGCTAAATAAGAATGATTCCCTGAAGTCATCTTTCTTGTCACTGACGCATTAGAAAGGAAAACATTCCAACATTATTAGTCCAGAAATGTGAACAGATAAAAACAGATAATACTCTAATGATGTGCTTCTGATAATGGCTTCTCCTTCACTGAAAACCAATGAAGGCAGTACTGAAATGTGCCTTAGAACTCTTCAGGAAAGGTTTCTCAAAGCTCCACTCAGGGAGGCTCATTTTATGGGTGGGACAGTCGGCCAAATGGTAATGCCACAGACACTTACAACTTCCTTTCTTTTCAGTACCATTCCTAAAAGCTTTCCAGGCTGCAATATGGGAATGCCTAATAGCCCTGTACTGTGTTATTGTTAGGGATTTACTTAGGATATTATTTCCTATTTTTATTTAGAAAAAATGGGGATAGACCCTAATTCAAGAGACATTTTCAGAAATTAAATAATCAGGTTTTTTTATAAAAGACAAACACCAACACAGTCTGAGGCAAGAACTGGGAGAATGAAATGTAGATACTCCATTTGTTGAGATGGAGATACATATATATCTTTTCTTGCTGTTCTCTTCACAACAGGTACCGCCTCACTCTTCTTTGCTAATATACATTCATGGTTTTCTCATCTTCTACTTAAACTAGGACTTTCTTGCATTTAGAGAGAATAGTGCTCTCCCTTAATAAATATGTTAATAACAGTGAGTTTAAAGGCTTAAAGACAGCAGTACTTTAATCACCTGCAAAGTGGCCAATAATAGTGGCTTTAGTTATTGAAATGACTAACACATATGAGGGAAGACAAAGTATGTTTCCCTCATGAAAACTTAGTACAGCCCACTTTTCACCTTAAATTCACAAAATGTCCTGTTTCAGAAACCCAGCATGGCTTCCAGCATTCAGCATAGCTCTTGGCTATTCTGTAAACCATATGTCCACATCCAGGCCCTGAAGACTCCACATCCTCCAGTGTCATGACTCAAATGAGTCCAGCAAGTATCAGTTCTTCCTGTCTGTTAAGCACAAGATTATCCTTAAAACGAAATCAGTTGGTGTGGAGATATCTATACAAAAGGAAAATCCATCCAAAATTTGTCCCCTTCTTTCATATCACCATTATAAAGATAATAGATAGTGGTACATTTTGTACTATTTATCTCTATCCTCTTATCTGAACTTCTCACAAGACAGCTCCCTAGCTGTAATGAAGAAGAAAAATAAGATCTGCTCCAAAAAATTCCACGATTAAAGAGTCTGTTATGAAATTTTCTTTAGTGCCTAGTGTTAACCCATTGCAATGTACTATTTGAGGCCAATTCAGCTTCCCAGAACATCTGTGAAACATGTTCCACAGTTAGAAACCTTTTACAGACAAGTTTTATCAGGCTCGCAACCTTTAAGGATGAGCCTTAAGCTTAAGAGTTTATGTTATCCACAGCTGTGATAAGGATAAAAGCAAACTTTCTAACAGCCACGTACCAGTCTTTGACAGTTTTCATTTGAAAAAAGATACTAGCCTGCCTCAGCCAAGGTTGTTTCCTGGAAGCCAAAGAAGAAAACCTACAAGGACGGAACTGAAAACATTTTCAGGAATGTTAATGAGGCCTGTTTTACAGCTACATGTGCACTCATCCATCAGGACAAAGAGAAGCATTTGCCATGGACGTGGCAATGTTTTTAACATATCAGTGTATTTCAATGTTTTTCTTCTATCTCTGTCTTATTCTACTTCCCCCTATAGTGCTAATGCAGGATGTACATTTTCAGGAAAGTATAAGTGTCCAGATTTCTGAAGCTTTAGTTGTAACTGTGAGTCAAAGAGGAAATTATAAATGAGTCATGGCTGGGTGTCAGGGCTCTCTCTATGTGCACAACCAGGATGTCAGTCAGCAGTTCCCTGGGTTGACCAAGACCTGACAGGTTTGGGCAAACACAACTGACACCCTGGACTCTATCAGTATGTTCAATCAATGGTTTGTCTCTTACTGCTACACCTTGTCCAGAAAGAAAAATATTTCTCAGATGAAAAGAAGGCCTGGAGTATTCCTAAGAGAGCCCTCTGACTATCAGGGAAGAATCTCATAGAGTCACATGGTGGGGACCTTTTCATTAACCAGAAACAGATGAGGCAATTAAAAAACAGCACAATCACATGAATTTTGAGAAAATCAGTGTCCACTGCAAAAAACCTGTATTAATCTAAGACTTCAAGTCTCCCTACGTCCAATGCAGATTCACATCCTTAAATGTAAATTGGGAGTCAAGTTAGAACCAGGAACAGTTGCTCTTCACTGAAGAACTGGAATATGAGCTAGTCACTTCAAGTACACTTCAGATACAAGAAACCCATAGCAAGCATTTGTCCAAGCAGAAGCTAAGGATCTACTTGAAGAGTCTTTAGCTATAATTTCTTTAAAACAAATTTTTCCATTAAGGCAACACTATGTGAAAGATGACACCTAAACCAATATGCAATTCAAGACACAGCAAATATTAACTATTTGTCCAGAAAGAGTAGTTGAACTAAGGCTTTTTGACAAGTCAGATCTGCCACTAAACTGACCACATAATCAGTAGAGAAATAATCCTCAGCAAGAAGAGGTTAAAAGAATCTCTGGACTGGTACACATTCCTAGATGCAGCTAAAGCTGTGTTTGTAACATTCTTAGGCATTAACCTACGTAGAGGAAATGTCTCATAAGTGATCCTCATTTATATCATCCTCCTCTGTGCCAGGAGCTATTATATCTTGCATGTTTTTAATATATATTGCAATCCCACAAGTCTTCAATTTTTCTTTCAAATCTAAAAAGCACATATATAATTATGTACAGTGGGCCTATAACAAAACACCTTTCTTTACAAAACACTTCCATTTCAATTTCTAATAAGCCATTCTTCTTTCATCCTTTACTACTTACACATCATTCTGGATCATGTGAAATGCTTCCACTGTTTACTAGACATCAATTGACCTTGGGATAACATCCACCTCAGAAATAATTTTAGTGAATGAAATTATGTTTAGCTGTATGTGAAAGACCTAGACAGTTCTGATGAGAGAGTACACAGCTTAATAGAGGTTCAGGCTTCGGGAATTGCATTACTGCTTGCATCAGCCTAAATGATCCTACAACAACCATCTCACATTGACACAGCCTGCAGATTTATGCACTGTGTAGCAAAGAGCCAGCCTTATCACAGCTCGTCCACTATCAAATGTTTGGAAAAGATAAGAATTCATTTGCATTTTTAATGATGGTTCAATGTCTTGATTTCTCTGCAGATCCTACACTGACAAATATAAATTATAGCTGCAAAAATTCACTTCCTCTAGGCTTACTGCATATATTTTGGGAATATACTTCAACAAAGGTCAAGTACTTGTAGGGCACCAAGTGACACAGGTAAATAATTATGAAGTATTTAAAGCTGTATTAATTATTTGACCAGGTATTTCAATATAATCTACAACCTCCTAGGTCAGAGGATTGCAAGCTTTATTTGCATTCCAAGTCTACCCATTCAGTAACAGAAATTCCTAAAAAGGGTTGTCAATCGATATCCACAACACGGAAATGAATTTTCTCCATCCCCAACTTTCCTCCTTGTTCTGTCCTCACCGGGAAAAATACGCATGGAAGACTGAAATAATCTACATTCATTTGCTAAAATACCCAGTTATTAATGATAGCTATTGGGCAAACTTCAATAGAGCCATCTGCTTCGTTTAGTTTTAACAGATACCTGTTGTTTCACCAACATCCCTGTCCAAAAAAGTGTAATAAAATGAATGCATGATATCTTGATAGTAAAACATTCATAAAAAGACAATCTAAGATACTGTGACTGATCTACACGCTACATATATGACTTTAATATCAGCATATGACCTTTTCACTACAGAGGTTTTAATGGTGGTGCAAACCTCCTGAGAAGCTAAACTGAAATGAAGAAGAACTAACATAAACCACCATAAAATAACATAAGCCACCTAGAAAGTCCTGTAATTAAGCATTTAGTTCTATTTCCAGGAATGTACACTGAGTTTATCTGATTTCTTAAGTCTCTACTCACAGTTCTGTATATCCTGCATTGAACACTAGTCACTCACTTTCAAGATGCTACCTTCTTACGCTGTGTGACTATGGAACATTAAACATCCCTGCTCAAATCTCAATTGATTAACAAGGCAGCACGTCTTTTGAGGGATTAGTTAAGGCATGGTAGATAAAGACATTTATCTAAATTCCATGCTGACATACACAATATGCAACTTCACTGAAAGATTTGTATTTAAATTACCTGAAGCATCTTGTATCATCATCACATACGTTTTACAGCAGCTATTTCAAAAATGCAACAGCAATTTCTGGGAGGAGCTTCCATGGGAAACAACAGAAGCAGCAGCACCAGCAGCAAAAGGAGGTTGTGTGGCACTATTTCCACGTGGCTCACCTATTTACGATTCCATTATACACTATAGTGACAGTTATACGTAATTCTCTCTCACTCTGATGCTTTGGTTATATACAAAAGATATAAAAAGTAGAAGTAAATAACTGTTGACAGAATATACACTGCAGGGAACTCAAATATGTTTTTCTATAGCAGCAATGGATGGACTGTTTGGCGGATAAGGAATTGGTTGGATGGTCACATCGAGAGGGCAATGGTCAACAGCTCAATAGAGGAAAGGAGATCAGTGATGAGTGGTGTCCCTCATGGGTCCGCACTGGGACCAGTACTGTTTAATGCTTTCATCAATGACACAGACATTGACATAGACATCTATTACATGCCCAGCAAGCCCGCAAATGACACCAAGTTGAGCTGTGCACTTGACACGCCTGAGGGATGGGATGCCTTTCAGAGAGACCTGGACAAACCTGAGAAGTGGGTCCATGGGAACCTGATGAGGTTCAACAAGGCCAAGCACAAGATGATGTACCTGGGCTGGGGAAACACCCATTAGCAATACAGGCTGGGAGATGACAGGATTGAGAGCAGCCCTGCTGAGAAGGAGTTGGGGGTGCTGGTGGATGAAAAGCAGGACATGAGCCAACAGTGTGCACTTGCAGCCCAGAAAGAAAACTGCATCCTGGGTTACATTAGAAGAAGCATGGCCAGCAGGTTCTACTCCACTCTGGTGAGACCCCACTTGGAGCACTTCATCCAGCTCTGGAGTCCTCAGCATCGAAATGACTTCTTGGAGTGGGTCCAGAAGACAGTCACAAAGATGATTAGAGAACAGGCTGAGAGCTTGGGTTTGTCCAGGCTAGAGAAGAAAAGGGTCCAGGGAGATCTCATTGTGGCCTTTCAATACTTAAAGAGTGCTTTTAAGAAAGACTAAGATAGACTTTTTAGTAGAGCCTGTTGTGATAGGACAAGGGATAATTTTATGCTGAAAGAGGGTAGACTTAGACTACAAGTTACAAAGACTTTTTTTTATTATGAGGGTGGTGAAACACTGGAGCAAGATGCATAGAGAGCCAGTAGAAGCCCTATCCCCGGAAACATTAATGGTTGGACAGGGCTCTGAGCAACCTGATTTAGTTGAAGACATCCCTGCTCCTTGCAGGGGGGTTGAACTAGATGACCTTTAAAGATCCCTTCCAACACAAACTATTTATTCTATGATTCCATGACAATGAAAATTAACAGCTGGATGTGACTCAGGAAATTTCAGAAATGTTCACAAGATGTGTCTGACAATATAGGCATACATTGGGATGCAGTATTTTATTACAGTATGGAACTTTTCTCAATAATATCTACTTTATTATTAAACACAATACTTTAAATAGCAACAGTGCTATTTCACAAATCCAAATGGAAAACTTGGCAATACCCAGTTAGGCTAATTGATGTGTGTCCATCAAGAGTGGATAAAAAACAAGTATCTATTTGTTAGAGTGTATATTTAGTATTTACTAACAACAATTTTGTTAGCAAACAACATATTTGTTTTCTTAGACTTCTATCTCTTAATTTCTAGATTTTTCCTCAGAAATTAAATATTTGACTTCTGTTTTATAACCTTCCATCCTACCATATAGTTTTTTATAATTTATTATAAATTTATTTGCATTCTCAGGCATTCATATTTTACATTAAGCAATTAATATTTGTACAACTATTCTGAATTGTTTTCTCATGAGAGAATCATTTGCATCTGAGGTGATACATCAAATTCTCCAGCTTTGAAAGAGGCTCAACGTAATAAGGCCTGCAACACTTCTTTAAAATCAACAGGAACTGGTAACTTTACCAAGACTTCTTTGAAAATCTTAATCAGAAGATTAATTTTTTAATTTTTTTTTCTTAATTTACCTAATATACCTTCTTTATGCAATTTTAGTTCTTTTTCACATTAGCCATAATAATTTTTTCCCATATTTTTACAAGACTTTTTTCAATTTTACATAATTTTCTCTTTGTGTTTCCAATATACTTGCCATGTTCACTATTTCTATTTCATTTAGGCACAAGACAGAATGGCAAGCATGGATACAACCTTTGTATGCAGCACATGGTTGTGTTTGTGTGAGACAGAACATACTCATGCTTTTTAGGGTGACTGTGAGAAGCATTCTCTGGCTCAGTGCACTCAGCTCCACACAAAATGAAATCCCAACCTAAGTCTCTACCCTTCTACTTGTTGCAAGCAATGACTGGACAGATAACTTATTGCTGTAATGAAAAAATGTTTCATCCACAGACACAGTGCAAAGAAAAGAAAAAAAACAAAAAAGGCACGTACTAACCCAGGCCCACAATGAGTTACAGACTTGGAACTGCAACCCTGAAGTTGAATTTCAAAGTTAATTCCATCTTGTGAAACCAGTGAAGCAAAATCAGATGCTTTAGGCATTTTCTCCAGTCCTGCACTTAGTCCTCCCACCACTTAGACAACTGTCCTGCTAGTTCATCTATTCGTGGTTGCTTTTTACCTCCAATGTACTTATTTTATTTTTTTTTTAATTCGGTAAAGGCAGAGATTCTGTCTATTGCTGGCTTTTGCATCCCTTTAGACTGATGTTAAATAAAGATGACAGGCAATGTCCACAGTCTAGTAGTACACATTACTGCATATATTAGAAAATTTTATCTGTAAGGTAAACTACTCACAATACACTACAGACCATATAAACTAAATCTGAATCAATGCAGCAATAATATCTCCTTATTTTGGTGAAAATATTACAGTGCAACATTTGAACTATTTCAAAAATTCAATCAAAGATGTCTCAATGTATGCCATCAATGTCTTGGGCTTTTAGTAAAATATAGATGTAGTGATTCATGGCTGATTATTTGACCTGAAAGACAAAGAAATTATCCATAGCTCTGGAGTACCAGCACCTCTTTAGGACAGGGAAGAAGATGGCCTTCTTTCTGAGACAACCAGAACAGTATTGATGCAGACTCTACCTATGCCACTTAGTTAACTCATAGGTATAAATAGTATTGGCCCCTACAATACAGGAATTCTTTAAATTAATTCCATTTCCTTCCTTTGACCTCTGTGATGGAGCATTAGTAAGTCTGCAGGTGGTAAAACAAGGAACTAGTATTGTTCTTTGACCTTTTTTATTTTTTAAGCAATTTTAGACAGCTAACCTTAAGACTGCAGTAGCACATTTTTTGCATTCAAATGCAAGTACTGTATGTAAGCACTAACTAAATACATTGATGGAATGAGATAAAATCTGACATTTTGGAATGTAGGAATTGCTACTAAATCAAATTTTTAGAGTGGTATAAAATTCCCACTTTAATAGAAGGACTAAATCAAGTAGTATATCTTCTGATATTTGTGTGCCCCGCAGCACCACATCTGTGTACAAACTACAATTTTATTAGAAAACAAGGAGCACTTTTCAGTAAACACAAACACTTAGACATATGAAAATCACTTATGGAAAAAGGAAATATACACATACTGAAGCTAGTAACAACTTGGTAGAAATGAAGTTCCCCCCACAGTTCTTAACAGTTTGACTGAGACAGTTTCAGTGTGGCACATCCAATAGCAGATGGATGGAAGACAACACTTGCTCAGACAAACAGGAGTCATGAATATCAATTTAAGTGTCCAAGAATTTACAATTCTTGAAAAGATTTCATCATTTTTCTTGTCACAGTGTCTTCCCATATTCCCTGATACAGTATTTCAGAATGTCAACTGAGATATAAAATAGATATGTGCTGCTTGCTTATGTTTCACTCATGTATGTCCTCTAGGAGGAAGAGCAAAATCTTTACTGAGATAGTACAAAGCCATGGAAAGGGGAAAATAATGAAGGAACAGGACAAGAGAAGTTTCAAATACATTTTTCATGTGCTCTTTATGGCCTTCAGAATTTTGAGATAGCTTAAGGGTCCACAGTGGATTACCAGTTTTGCATGTCACTGGTGGGGTCTCCTTCAGATTCTCAAAAGGAACATGTTTGTTACCTTCAAGGTGTGTTTTTTCAAATAAAACTCCTTCTGCTCTGGGGCTTTATGCTGAGCATGCACATATCAGTGATGAAGTTTTGATTAACTGATCCAGGATAGGTCTCCAAAGCAGGTCAAGATAACTCCCTGTCTGATGGATTTACTTGAAGGTTATAGACTAAATGACCATCAACACCTTTCATGTCAATATTTTGAACAGGGTCCCAAATTCACTATTGTCAGACACAGATATAACTTCAGTGAAATTCCCAGACTTCCATGCAGTTTTCAGTGCCTATTTTGTTACCTGAGAAGAGAGAGGGCCTGTTGAAACATGACTGTTTTGTAATGTCCACCATTAATGACATTTATGAGCCAGCAAAACTACAAAATGGGATGATACAGTAAATAGCATCACAAAAACTAAATATTGCTCATGGCAGTGGACCCTCTGTACAATTTCTCAGGAAGATAAGCTTTTCCTCTTTCTCCTCAATGCAAACTCATTGCTTCCATTACATGCTTCACACCTCCCCTCTCTTGAGAACACAATCAGGAAATGTCTTGAATTAGTTTATTACTTCAAAAATGGATTTCAAAATCCTTATTCTTAAATCCATGACAGTTCTGGAAGTCACTACTTGCAAATATATCTGCTATTCCCTTCTAGGCACGTGGTCTGAAGATGGTGATTTTGACTCATCAGCTGTAGCCTCTAGAGTTATTACTGCAAGAGTTTCCACTTTTCTTTGATTGTAACTGCAGGGTTAAACCAGAGAATCTGCAGTGCAGAAATAGCAATGGAAGATATGCTTAACTTGAAACAAACGTTATTAGCTCTTATCTTGAATTGAGGCCTTACTGATTTTCTCCTGAATTACAGAAAGGATTAAATTCAAGTTCTTTTGCAGCTACAGTTCTGAAACATTTTTTGTCAATTACTGGTTACAGAAGTAAAATGAACAGCAGTTACACTTCAAAGAAAAAACAGTTTGTCAAAACTAAAGGCATTCTCCACACATACTCATTTCTATTTCTCTTCCTTCTTTGTGGAAGCACCTCAAGTTGTGTGACTTGGGAAGTTAGTTAGTCAAACACACTTTACAGTATCACTGTCACACAGATAAAGGAAGCATAATTTTGTGTTATTTTCTGCTGTTATACTATAGCCATCCTCAGTGTTTTCTCCTCTTAACTCCCAACATATAATTGGAATAGTTATCAATAAATACTAGTGCTATTTGCTCAAACATGAAATATAGACATGCACTACTATCCAAACATTTGTTCTTTTGAACTATTTTTAGTTAACTTTTTTTCTCTAAAGTCAGAAAAATTACTACAAAGAACAAGCATAATCTCCAGTGCATGCAATTGCAATCCCTGTCACTTTTCAAGCTGGTTTTCAGTCAAAGGTATTTTCCTATTGTCATAGAATCATTTGGGCTGGAAGGGACATTTAAAAATCCTCTAGTTTCAATTAGGTGACAATGAGATGGACTTGTTGTCCAAACTCATTACAACCACTACTGGCAAAATTAAATAGAGGGATATTTGCACAGATTTAAAGGGACAATAAAGTTAAAAAATTATAGACTCAAAATGAGAATTCTTTAAAAGCTGAGCAACTTTTATCATATTTTCTTTTCAATTTTGCTTGCACATATCTTTATCTAATTCTTTTTTCTTATCTGCTTCAGTTTTTGTGTTCATGATTATCCTTTTTCTGCATATATATGTGCTGATCCCATTACAAATATTAGGTATATCAACATACATGTCTCAATGAAGAGGTCATCTTGTTCAGGTATGGTCAAACAGAAGCCAGCATATGGAAAAAAAAAAAAAAAAAATCATCACTCTTCCTAAAGGTGAAATGCTGCAAATTATACAAGAGAGTCTCCCTGAACCTCTACTGGCATGGAAGAAAACATCAGCAGTGGAATTAAAATGGCAAATCACACCTTCTGAACTACTGTCCTGGGGTGACACACGTTAGTTATTTTTAACAGGATTCTTTTTTTTTTCCTACATGTCTACAGGCACTGATGTCTTTTCCTCTGAAAAAGGTTTGGAGTCCCTGTGTAAGGTGATGAATCTGAATCCATGGATCTTTACAGAAGGTGGTTGCTAAAACAAATAAAATAAAATTATGTTTCCCAAGAGCTTGCACCCCTTCAGGGTGCATTTGAAAAGGTTTGGTCCTATACATGACATGTGCACAGTATAAACTATAGACTAGACTTCATGTACTATGGATAGATATCATGTGTGACCTCCTCTTGATGAAAAGATTGATAATGCTAAACGAAGGTTCAGTCACTGAAGCACAAAAACACCTAAAAATGTGCATTTTGTAAGTAACACCGTTAGCACATTTCCATGGTTTCCCAAATGAATGTATCATTCTTTTTATTCATGAAGCTAAAGACGGTATGCAAAGAAAATGAAGGTTAAAAAGAAGCAAAAAGTTGCAAATTTAAATGCTTCAACCTTATAATTGATATACTTGGTGTAACATTTTTTCTATCCTTTGACTTGCACTATGCCTTCACTTGTAATTTAATTTCCATCTTGAACTTCAATGTCTTTGAATCTTAAGCAACTCTGCAAACTACTTCAGGGTTACAATGAGTATTTAATTATCAAATATTAATTATTATACAATGGAAAACCATTTGATCAAATAACAGAGTAATCAAATAAACCTGTTGCACCTTTCCAAATTTGGTCAATAAAGTGCAAACACACAAATCAAGAACTATTTGCCTAATCTCTTCCAGGATGCTGTCACTTCAGAAGATAAAGTGGCCGGTTTCGAAAAAGCAAAGACCTGCTTTGTTAATAAAGCAGGACAAGGGGAGAAAACTGGGTAGAAGTGGCCTAGAAACCCATACTATTAAGTTCAAAGCCCAAGGGCTCAAAGCTGATCTGTACAGTGGGGAAGGTTAATTTCTTCTGTATACTTTATATCCCATTTTTTCCTGATCTAGTTTCAGAAATCACCTCAGAAAATCTGAGCTTTTATTTTTAAAATACAATTGATGTCTTCAGAGAGTAGACTGGCACCTTAGTTTCTATTTGACCTCTTCCAAATACCTGGATATAGCGTAAAATTTACAGTTAAAACCAATATTAAATAGCTGTTAATAAAACCAACCAAACAAAAAAACCCAAAGACTTTCAACATACCACTTGTTTCAACTATGTAGCTATATGGGATTTCTCTTTGACTCCAGAAACCCCTTCTCTTGTACCTTGTTTTCAGACATGCTGGCACTACCTTATCTTCAGCAAGGCATTGTAAACTAAATGTAAAAAGAGGCCATTGACTGTTACTTTGTTTTTATAGTCTGCTCTTTTGCTTAAGATCTTATGCATGTAAAAATTTTACTTTAGCAAGTTTGGTTAATCATTAAATAAAATAAATAAGGGAACACTTTTCTTTAAACATCAACCCAAAATAAGGCACTGAATAACTTCTTATCTTGAATAACTAAATAATTTCTTGCTAAGAATATATACAAAACAAATCATACGGTTTAATTACCATCAGAATCTAGACGCACAGTCTGTAAGTGAGAATGTAATGAAGAAAGCATGCAGGGCCCCCGAGTGCACAGTGCAGCTTTAAAAACAGATGCTTAAAATTAATACTGTGCTAAATACTAAATTTTTGCTCCAACGGTTTACCAATGCTTAATTTCTTGGATATGTAATATAATTTAAACAGTATCATGTGTCAGAATTCAAAAGAATCTTTTCAGCACTTGCTTTTACATTTTATTTTCCAAACATTTTAAGAGTGGAGGCTATAGGCAAGGAGTGGGACAGTGTCAGAAACCTGGAATTAAAGGGCTTGGTTCTTTTTTTTTTTTTTTTTTTGTTTTTTTTTTTTTTTAAAGTTTATTTGGAAAGGAAGGTTTCTAGCAACAGGTAAGAGGATTTCTAAAGTTAAAAGAATACTGCCAAGGCAACAATTTGAAAATCTGACAATAAAATGAGTGAGCTAAAAGTCACTCTGCTCACAGGCAAACTGTAAAGCAATAAAAAAACCCAAACCAACCAAGTTAAAAAGACACGTAACTTGAGGGATTTCTACCCATTATCTACTGGACAGATATTTGACAAATTCATCTTTCTCAATTTGTGAAGAAGTACAAAAGATTCAAAACATAGTGTCAGTGTCAACTTTTTAGTGAAAAACGCATGAAGCCTCAGTCCTGGCAGCCGTTCAGCCTGCTTCTGCCTGCTCTGGTGTGATGCTCTGAAGTCACTCGAGCAACCAGTTAGTGCAGGGCACCATTTCTTGCTTCTCTGCATTTGCATGTTTCTTTATCACAGAAACCCTTATTAGCAGATATGGTGTAACACCATGAAGAGGACAGTCACTGAGAAAAGACACCAGAGTTACTCTGAGATGCTGAGGAAAACCACCCCTAATCCTGTGCTTCGAATTAGGAATTTTCCTCCCCCATATACTGTCTCCAGAGAAGCAGTGTGAAATTACACAAAAAACAGAGAAGGTTGCTACAATGAAGAAACAGCAGCTTTATAAAGTACCAGTTACCAGCAAGTCCATATCACTAGTAGTGTTAAAGCATTCTTCCCTTTGATTGTCTACTGTTAACAGTAAGCCTTTAAATTCCAGAATAATTAAGGCTGCAGCCTGCTATTCCTTAAGTCAAGGGCAGCTTTGTTTTGTCTCTGCCTGAACTGTGATTTAGCAATTGCTGGAAAGCAACAAGCAGCTGCATGCTGAGTAATTCAGTGTCTGTTGGGGAAAACTCATGGCACACCTCTGCGAGGTCTGGACTCATCTTAAGATCCCTGAAGGGCCCAGGCTGCCCAGGCAGTGAGGCAGTGGGTGAGGGCTGTGCTTCCCTGCCAGCATGCCCAGGGATGCTGCTGAAAAGCAGATTGCCTGGTGGGGCAGGTGGCCATGGTGGGATGTTTGAGGGGGTGGGTTAGAAGGAGCCAGAGGAACTCTGGAGAAGTTGGGTATCAGGGGTGAGTGGAAGCAGCAGACCATGGCAGGAGTGGGAGCAGGGGAAGAAAATGGTCGCAGCTCTGTACAACTCAAGGTCACTAGCTGGCTTAAAGGAAGCCCAGAAGGCCTAAATCACTGAAATGCCTTTTTCATCTTCTTTGGGAAGCTTATTTTAAGGAAGAAGACTAAGTTTGTTCATCTCACTCAAGATCTTGTCACAACCTCCCACAGTGTACATCTTCTAACAGCAAGATAACTTCAGTAAAACCAAGGTTCTGGTCTGATGCATGGTTTTCAAACCAGCTACCACATTATTTTTAGCTTAGTGTCTTTTCCTCTAGGAAGCCACAAATACAAAGAAGATAAAGCAGTGGGTTCTTCTAAAACAGAAGTTGGAGTACTGGGGTGGTATCATCTTATTTTCAGTAAGGCTATCTGTATTTCAATTAAACGTAACAATAAACTCCTACAACTATGAATCATTTGGGTGTTCCAACACTTTCAGATTTTGTCAAATTTTTTCCAAAAATAATTGAGGATGCATATTCCTTAACAAGTCTTAAACAGCTAAAAGACCATTTCCACAAATTAAAGTCAACAAAACATTCTCTATTAACTGTACTAATCCAGGAGTCTAGCAGCATTGCTTGAATGCACTCAACATTTCAGAACAAAACTTTCTATATGTACTTAAGTTGAACAGTTAAAAAAACCTCACACAAACAGTAAAAATATTTTAATTTGGCATACAAACAATGTACCATTCAGAACAAGCACCTATACAACAATTTTACAGCTACAAGTAAGTTTCCTTCATGCTCTGGGCGAAAAAATAGTCCAACTTTTATTCTTGACAAGTATGTGTTAACTTAAGTATCAAAGTAAATTGTACTTTATAAATATCTTGAAATTAGTTTCTTTTTTACAAAAAAACCCACCAGTTTTTCCTATACATTCTTTTCCAGAGCATCAATAATCTAGTCAGACAAATTAAAAATTAAAAACAAGCAAACAAAAATGGCTGAGCCACCCATTGTAGGTCTCCCCTAAACACACAAACAGTTTTGACTTAAAGAACTCTGTTTTTTTCCTAAACTGCTTTGTGCTGTGTCATTGCTCTATGCTGATTTTGTCTGTTTCTTGTTACCTTTCTGCGTGACAGTAAATACACCCTGACAAATGCCAAATTTCCTGTAGATCACAAAGTTCAACATTGTCCCAGGACATTATCAGACTAACCAGAAATCTCTCATTAAGGTAATTATTTCATTGCAGAGAAAGTAAGAAAAAACCCAAGCCCTAATAACAGCTGTTGCCTTTAGCTGGGGTGAATGCCAAAGAAACTTGGAAACATAAAACCCCCCCAGCAGTTCCCTGCAGGCTCCCTGCCGAATGTGCCCATTATGTACAGAAAGCTTTGCACAGGCTTTACATAAAACACTGTCTTGATTTGAGTAATGAGGTCCACAAAAACATAACACTAAATATCTATTCTCTTAAATTCGGGAGGCAAGTCACAGTTGTCAGCAAGTGCCAGAAGGGATAGCGTTCCAATTCCCAAAGTCTACCCTCTGAATTGTGCCCAGAACTCCAAAAGTTTTTGGCCAGGAGAGTCAAGAGCACAAGCCCATCAAGGCAAATGGGTTTAGTCCAGATGGGAAAAACTACCCCATGATCACAGTCCTAGAGAGGGGAAGCCCTTCCCAATGGTAGTGAGCAGACAGAATGGCACAGGAGGCACGGCTCACCCACAGAAGTGCAAGGCACCACATCTACCTTACTCTGCTCTAAATGGCCACAAGGCACTCCCTGAAAAACACTTTCTGTGGAGTTTTTGCTGCTCCATGAAATTTACTGCTACAATGTTGGACTTGAAGGGCTAGTCCTAAAAAAAAGAAAATGGAGGGAGCCTTCATTTATTCCTTTGGTATTTTGTTTCATTCCACATGAATGGATGCTGTCACACCTGCTAATCCTAAGGTCAGCACCTGTGCCAGATAAAGTAAATTCCGTATTTGAGGTCCTGTTAATGATTTACAGAAAGTTTTTTGTTGGAAGTATGTGGAACGTAAATAAGAAGAGGAGTCCCTCCCTAACCTGAGCTTTCATGGGTTTACTTGACCTCCATGAGTCATGGATGTGAGGAATAGAGGCCCACACAGAGACCACCTAGCTTGCCTTTACCCCCACGCAATACCTTCCTCATGGCAGAAGACGGGAGGATGCTCTATGGATAGTGTTCTTCTGTAAAAAGATAAGATACCCCTTTGCTGATAAAAGCACATCCAGGAGCCTGAATATTTTGAAATTATTTCTTTTACATTTGCTCTGTGGCAGGAAGAGGCTACTCTGCCTACAAGCACTTGAAAGAAAATGGCAGTCTCTGAGAGCAGAGTTTAATGTCTGTCTCGTCACTTATCGACATGTATGGTCTGCCTCCAAGACTGTGTGGAGCAGAGATTAAGTGTCATGGATCTGTGGATAAACACTATGGACAAACAATCCTTTTATCCTATGGACAAACAATTGCTTTCAAAGTTTTAATAGCTCTTGCCCACTTCATGTGCTACAGAAGATACCCAGTAGGTTCTCTTTGGAGGTGTATCAGGAACGTTTTTACTTGGTTAAACACCAATCAGGAGTGTATTTTCAAATCACTGTTATACAGGAGACAGAGACCAGACGTCCCAGTGATTGCTGGGACTGCAATGCACTGTAGTCCAGCTTTGTGTGGTAAGGGGCAACGCTGAGGTACCCTGGCCATCCTTGAAGACCTTTCCAAGTGGAAGTTTAAAGAAGGCTTGGTGACTGCCCTACCCTCGGGGCAGGAATGGCTACAGAGCTGAGGATGCCATGCTTGACCACAGCTAACGTGAGCTATGCTGCCACCACACTGTAGCTGCCTGCACCCCACTGACCCAGATCCAGACCCTGTTTGACACAGGAACTGCCTCATCCCTGCAATCTCACCTGGTGATCTCTGTACTCTGGCTGACCCAGTTACTGCCTCTGGGCCTGCCTTGAGCATGACTCACTGACTTGTGTCCTCGGCTTCACCTCAGACCTGCCTCATAACTTGTCTGACCTCTTCACTGAACCTGGAGTGATCTCTACTATTCTTTGAACCTTATTCCTGCCTCCAAACCTGCCTTCCTTGGATACTGTGGGATGGGGCCCTGGCTGGTGAGTCTGCCAGGACTGCTGGGCTTGTTAGCATGCTCTGCCCTGACTGCCCACTGCTGATGGAAGAGCCACCCCTTGCTGGGGCTGACGGTAATGCTGGAAATGAGAGTAGAGACCGGATACCCACAAAATAAAGGTCTGGCACAGTGTTAGAGCCCTGCTGAGCTGGAAAGGGAATCCAAGAGCATCCTGTTAAGTGGTAAGAAATACTATTTTGTACTCAAACACTGCAGCCTTTGTGAGAGATGCTGGCAGAGCAGCAAAGTAAAACCCCTCAAACAGTCATTTAAAAAGCAGAATTTATACTCCTTCAGCTTGACATTGGGCAAAAGAGAGCCTCAGCTCCCCGCAACTGTTTGCAGTGTGGGATGATCCCACATGAGAGGAACAGACAGCCAATGCAATGAGTAGTCTGATCACAAAGGAAGTCTTTTGGGGATCAAATTTTAGAGCTGGGACAGTTAAACTGCAATTACAGAAACACAGTCGGTAAACTACAGTATCACCCTCTGAGTGACATCAAAAGCAAAGTCACACACACAAGGGAACTGCACAAGATTTCCTGCATCCTGAGTGAAATTTAACATTAATGAGAAAGCACACTAATTTTGACAAGGAAATGAGTGGTATGCTATAACACATATATCAAGATGAAGACAATCTCCAAAATGCTGTTCTGTTCAATTAAAACACTGAGGTCACTTTAAATTCTTAACAAGAGAAACCATTTTTTCAGATAAAGAGTCATCTAGAAGCAGCATGATCCTGAGTATCCACAGAGAACACTCTCTGCCACACCATATCTAACATTTACTGTAGATTATATCCCATATCCTGACACTGACATTTAATAAATGAGCAACTTTACAAATTTGCATTTTCTGATCCTTTCAGAGTTGCCAATTTTAAAGTTGCCCCATATAAGATAACAGAATACATTTTCCTCTTCCTTCTGTTAGTTTGTGACTTAAAATAAAACCATACATCAAATCTTGGCACTTGACACAGGCATCAAAACTTGGATTTTCCACAGCGATGGTAGGAATGCACCAAGTTCTTAGAACCATGGCTTGACAAAAGAAGAAAAGCGAAATTGGAGAAAATATGGGCCACCAAATTGTTCCTCATGCTTTTCCACTGGAACACATTTGACCTCCGTAGATACACTGCTTAAACCGCTCTGGATACATAAAACCAGTCAGAGCCACAGGTGCAGAGTCCTGCAGACAGTTGCCAAACTGACTTTGTGAACTGCCTTCACACAACAGGCTGTGTCTCCTCCAACTCTGCATACAACAGCAAGTACAGCAAAATATAGCACAGAGAAGCCCAACCTCCCTGACAGCGTTTCTATGGTCAAGGAAGAAATGAGAAGGCTCAGCCAGGTCACAGCAAAGGCACAGCAGTCACCTAGGTAAGGTGGCCCCTCAGCCCCCAAAATGCAAGCAGTTCAAGTGCTAGGGCAGCAGGTCAGCAAAAAGGAATGTCTTCAAACACTGCCACAAAAGAGTTTGAATTAAAATTTAAACTTTCTCCCCCCTCTTTGCCTTTCTTTGTCCCTTCCCCTGATCTTGGCATTTTTATTACAGCTCAAAAGGAACATTTTTTCCTGCAATTTCAGAGCTGAATTAGTCTGGCTGTACTTTCCATGCACAGAGCAAAAAGACCTAGACAGGGGATGAGCCAGCATCTGCAAGGCACAGGTCCTCTTTGGAGAGTTAAGTATTGAGTTTGAGAGGTCATCCCTGAATCACTTACTCTACCACAAAAAGCATCCTTGAGATTAATCATAGAAAGAAAGCTGTATATGCACCAGCTTTTCTTCCAAAAAAGCACAGCAGTGACCTTTTCTAAAAAAATAAAAAAAAAAAAAAATAACAAAGCCTTTCCATCAGTGACACTTAAATTTCTTGGTATTTTCACAGAGAACCTAACACATTTGGATACTGAGTCACATTTTTTGAGCATAGTTTACTAGTAAGTTAGACTGATGATTGGGTTGACAAATGAATATTTTCTGAAAGGTAATCAAAATGCATCTAAGTTAAGCACTTTACTGATATCAAACAAAATTATTATTGTTTTTGCTTGTCATTTAATACAGTGAAACGAGCCTCCCTGCCTTATAACCTCAACACAAAACTTGTTTCTCTTGTGAATACATGTTTTGGCTTCATCCTCATCTATTATTTCTGCTGATAAATTCTTCTGTTCCTAGAAAGGAAAGAGCAGGAGGTTATTGTCAGAGACTGAATACCCAATTCAACTGTTTTCTCTTAAGTATATCCAAAATATAATAAAAGCACAGATGAAATTTTTCTATTAGATTGTGCCTTACAGGCACCTTGACAACAAAACCAGTGCTGCTAGCGAACAGGAGTGGAGAGGTCTGTATGCTCTCAGATATATATTTTTATATGTATATACACACTCACATATATATATATATATATAATAAATATATATATATATATAAAGATGATCAGAAACTCATTTTTGAGAATCATCACGGCTAGGCTTTGCGAACGAAGATTTACAAGGGCTCTACCCACGCTTGCTACAAGCACGTTTTTTGAGAATATTGACTGTAATACAACTCATTTAATTATTTTTAATTTCTTAATACCTCAAACTGCATTATGTACCATAAACAAATTATGAAGCATTCTCAGAGTTGATCCATCCTGTTCACTGCATGACACAAATGACTGTAGAAAAATATAACCTAAGTATCCTCTTAAGGATTGTGACTTGTATAAAAATCTGTTAACCTTCAGTAATCCTCAACACAGATACTGTATATTGCACAGTTTTCTCCGTAAATATGGCATCACACTGAGATCCATGCAGATCAATAGTCTGGTGGGGCTCTCTGAATTGCTTCTGCAATCTTCTGAATTAATAGAAGAAGATTTAAAGGCTGGTATGCTTTGTCTGTATCAAGACCGGACATATCTTCCCAAGAGACACTTGCTGAAAGCAAGAAATGGGAACATGCAGGATCAATCCTGAACTCAAACCCACTTTCTGGGAGGACATTTGTTCCTACTTCACAACACTGCCTTTTCTCCAAGACTGCTTTATAATGCCACACTGTTTTTCTGAGTCCTCCCTCCACAAGTACTCCATAAACATAATTCTGGCATTCCCTTCCTTGCATTGGAAAGTGTCAGACTCCATCTCCCTACACAACAACGTGTAGGTTCACTTCTGAGCATTTTCTTTGATTATAACTCCATCATGTTTGTCTTTTCCATCAGCCATTCTCCCACATATATGTAAATATGTTTTTAGCCACCCCCAGCACAGGGTCAGAGAGCTTGCTGTTCAGTCAGCAGCCGGGGGTCTCAGGACTAGTCTGGGTCTGCCTTGGCAGCAGCTATCTGATGGCCACATGTCTGTTGCTTCACCTTGGGAGCACCCAGAGAAGAGGGCTGGCACCCCTACATAATCACTGTGTGATAAATAGCCCCTCCAGGGTAATGGGGCTTGGGCAGGCAGTGAGCAGCTCTCCGACTCTGCTTGGAAAGCAGGGAGAAGGCAAGCTGTGGTAAGACTTCACAAAAAAATATCTACAGAGAGAGACAAGATTGAGGAGAAAGGGACCCCCATACGAACCCAAAACTGCACACAATATCCAAGGTGAGGCTGCTCCAGTGCAGAGCAGAGCAGTACAATCCCCTCCCTTGACCAGCTGGCGATGCTTTGCCTGATGCCCCCCAGGACACAGTTGGCCCTCCTGGCTGCCAGGGCACTGCTGGCTCATGTTCAACCTGCTGTCACCCAGGATCCCCACGTCCCTTTCTGTGGCACTGCTTTTTGGTATCTCATTCCTCAGTCTGTACGGACATCCACATTTGTCCCATCCCAGGTGCAGAATCCGGCACTTTCCCTTGCTGAACTTCACATGGTTGGTGACTGTCCAGTCCTATGATTTATCAAGGTCTCTCTGCAGGGCCTCCCTGCCTTTGAAAGAGTTAACAGCTCTACCCAATTTTGTGTCATTGTTTAGTATGCCTTCAAGTTTTCTCAATTTTTACTAGACTTTCTCATGGTATCTGCTCTTCCTGTTTGAACTGTAATTAATCCACATCACTTTCTCCCACATAAGAAAAATGCTACATTTAACCTGTGCTGCAGTCCCAAGCCCATCACTTCCAAAGGGGTTAGGTTTGAGAGAATGGTAGTCTTGCTTTTGTAACTTGAAAGGAAAAATAAATATGTCGGATAGAAAAAAATTAGATATATCAGGAGCATATTCTGTTCAGGAAAAAAAGAGAATGTGGAATCTTCAAACCAATTTTGTTTTGCCTTCAAGAACAGAAAAGGTTATCATTATTTGAACTACGACACTGAAAGTGATGTATATCGGCCGTTTCAGTAAAAGACTTTCAGCCTTGCAGACCTATACCCACACTTCCTCTTCGTTCTCTTTGAAAAAGGTTTGCAGAGCCATAACAGCTCTACCTAATGGTCCCTTTCTTCCCTGTTTGTTTTGGACTCTTCCAGGGACCTGACATTCAGTTCTTGTTGGTGCACATCAAGTTTTAGCGAGTCAGTCCCCAGTGGGTAAAAAAACAAACCAGACATTGCACTGAACACCTAATGGAATTGAGAGCACACTTTCAGATAAAGTTGTTCTGCACTTGGACACTCTTCTTTGAAAGGCAACCCCAAGAAAGGACAAAGTGTGGAAATTTTTGAAAATAGGAGTCTAGAACCATGAAAACCAAGAATAGGACACCTGGACTGAAGGCCCTCACCACAGGTGCCATAAGACTATTAGGCACTCAGCCTAATTGGTTCCTCATTAGAGGGTTTCCACTAAATGGTATGGTTGAGAACTGCCTTAGAAACTTCTACTCAGAGCTGGCTCCTACACCTGTAGAAATGGCCATGCTCCCGCTACTTCCCTGTAATGGATATGTCAGCCAAACTGAATATATCACAAAAGTGTCATCACTTCCCACCACATTCAATCCTCTGACATAGCACTTACTTCTTCAGTGATGTCATTCTTTTGACATGTCATACAATTTCGCTGCAATTTTAGCTATAGGATGATGAGAAACACAAATTGTCAGGATTTGAATGTACCTTTTTTTTTTTTTTTTAACTCAAGCAATGGTCTCAGCATTATTTAATTAAAAATTTTGCTTTTTTGTACCATCAATATATATCATGGAATTTACCTAGATTTACTGACAAAGTAATTGTTCATGATAAAATGGCTTCAATATAAACAACTATGTAGCTGAAGTACTTCTGTGCACAGCATGAACGCTTACATACACACATTCAGCTGTGTTGTCCTCTACATTGAAGCAAGAAACCCTGGGATTTCAGAACACGGCTTCGTATTGAGGGGCACCTGAAGCTCAGAACAAAACAACTGGAAGGAATTAGGTTTTAAGAGCTGAAATTGTCTACCTGACGATAATATTAACAATGATAATGATTTGTACTGTATTGCAGGGACATTATAATTCTATGCTGACTAAAATAAGAAAAGAAAAAATTATAGTTGGCTCAGTTAAATTTTCCAGACTTACCTCTTTTTATTCAATTGGTTTAATTAAAAAAATGCCACCATGCAGGAGAGAGACTGAAGCAAACTGAAGAAAGATGTATATTACCTTTGACCTTAAAGCAGGGAGCACTGTTGGGATAAAAATCATTCTATGTCAGTAGTGTATACATAAGTACACGAAGACAGAGGAATAATCCACACAGGTTCAGAGGCCCAGCTATGCTTTCCACTGCCCCAACTCTGGCAAACAGAAAATGACCCACAGGATACCCTGTTGGAGACAGCAGCCAGGTTCCAATGCCCTCTCCTCACAAAGATTAAGGTGCAGAGATGTAGTTTGGATTAGTTTCCTTTGGGCTGTCCTTGATTTCCTTATTCTGCTTTTTCAGTTGGTTGAAACTCAAAAGTGCAACCAGAAGAGACACTTAGAGTCACCTGTCACTACGGAGACAGACAGGTTCTTTGGGAATCCTAGGCAGGATATCCTAAATGAAAGCACCAGGGGTCAGGAGTAGGAGGTACCAGTCACAAACAGATTTGGGTCCTCCTTGAAGCAGCAAAATTTAGCTTGCGATAAAATGTATGCAAAGTCTCTGCAAATGATGATCACATAAGGCGAACTTACAAAAGTATTATGACTCTGAAGCTTGTTCTAGCACAATCCTTATGCACTCTCCAGAAGTAATGCCTTGGTAATTCCTGTGTAAAGCTCCATCACACAAACTTATATACTTCAATATATCCTGTCACAACCTTGCTGGATATATTCACATGGATATTTTTCCCTGAAGAAAAATAATTTCTGTTTCATTAATAGTAACCATGGAAATGTCAGATCAGCCAAGGTTTCAGAAGTCAGACTTGTTTATCACACTTCACTTTCCCAAAGGATGTTTAATATAATGGATATGATAAACATCAAATACCTTAAATTGTTCAACCATTTAGTTATAGATATTTGGCACACACCTAGTACTAAACCTGGACTGTCCTAGCTACAAGCTTTCAAAAACTACAAGATATAACTAAGACCAAAGGATCTTACTTGGTATCTGCTTCTTTCTTGAGTGCTTCAACAGTGTGTTGGGCACATTTTGCTGTTGAATACAATGCATAAACATTATCTGCTATTTTTGCTAAAAGCGTGTGTGGTTAGCTATTTTTCCTGGCTGCTGCACTCAGATTTAGAACAATCGTATAGAGGGAAGAAGAAGGGCTTCCTGGATGAGGCTGAGAGGGAGAAATGCACAGAGGGGAGAGGCTCTGCTCAGAGCAGATAGCAGACACCAGCCATACTGCAGAGAAACCTCTGGGGGAAAAAAATAAACCCTTAAGAGCCTAGAGGGATTGTATGGTATCTGTTCACCCCAAAAAGAATCTCTGAAACCTGCTGGTATACAAGCAGCAAGAAACAACTTAAACTATATGAATGCAGAAGTCAAACTCAATTTTAGAACTTCAACCTTAATCTGCCTATACACCAGCACTGAGACTTCCCAATTTCCAGAATGAACATGCTCTAATTAGATAACCTTATTTCTAACAAAACATATATTTAGGGAATAGAATACTCTCCTGCCATTTGGTATGTTCAAAGTGAGATGAGAGTAGTTCCAGCAAGAGGTTCAAGATTCAATGCTAGACTGAGTGGTGCATCGATATGCTATTGAAGTAGGGTTGTAGGTGGTGTGTGTTTTTTTTTTCCCCTTAGAAAACAAATTAATTGGAAAAAAACAGATAATGTGAGTTTTGTAAATTACAGGTAGAAAAGTACAATATATAATTTTTATCTTTACCATCTTTCAAGTACAAATAGACAAAACCAAATTAAAATTGGCAAGAGTATTGACCTCATACTAAAACTGACCTGAAGATTTTGGAAAGACAAATAAAAGAAGCATGAACTTGGTGCATCTGCTACTGCATAAGCCTATGAATAGCATACTGATTGATATAAGTTTGCTATTACTTTCTAAAATTCTTCCATTCTTCTGAGAAGGTCCACAAATATACATCCAGTGTTTGTCTGTCAGGAAAGATCTCCACAAGACATCTGAAAATGTTTACTATCTGGTGCAAAAAAGTCTGAGTGATTTGGGGAATTCCAGCACCTTTTTTCAAACAGTGAATCTTCAGCTGTGTGAATTCTCAACCAGCAGCAACAGTGATAATCTTCTCTGAATAAACTTGCATGCATCTCCTTCAGGAGATGTTTCATATTACACTTAATTCAATCTAACAGCAGGTGCCGGAGGGGGTAGACCTGCTTTCTCACTGCTTTTCTGACTCTTCTCTTTTGTAGAATTGAGCAATTGTGCAACTCTATAGTGACTCCCCTCAGTTTGCTGATCTGAGGGAAAACTCAGAGGTTTTCATGAGTAGCTTTCCCTCCAAGCGGGGAACATTTAGCTTGACAAGTTGAACTCAGAAAATGAAGCAGAAGGAACATACAAAGAATGATGTGAGCATGAGAGGACATTTGCTCCTTTCAGTGGCAGTTGCTCACCATAAGATGAACTCACGTTCTAAGGCTGCATCTGTGGTACTCTTTCAGTCTGAAGCAGTAGCATGATTTTGAAGGGAATCCATGAAGTAAGGGCCCTATTGAATGCTGGTTCAGTTTGCAGAACAGGTTCAGTGCACAAGATCATTTAAGAAGAAACTCAGACGAAAACATTGTTCCAGAGGTACACCAAATACTCACTAAACATTCATATGCCATCCAAAAGGCTCTTGAAAGGCTTAGGGGCTCAGAGCTACTCTCCACTGCTTCTTATATTACACTGAAATGTGTGAGCTGGTCAGGAGCTGCACTGCCTTCGTGAAGATGAAAACCTCGTTCTTGGAAGACCCTAAACAACCACTAGACTTTGGCGGTTGGAAAACAGATACGCCTCTGTTACAGAGATCTTGAGCTAATTTTCACATGGGAACAAAGCACTGATCTTTCCACTCATTGGGATATCCACACGCTCAGACCCAAGATCATCACACGGGAGAGTCTTCAAGGACAGTGAACTGCCCAGCATTGCTAACCCCATTAGAAGACTCTTGTGAAAAAACATTTAAGGATGCATCTTTGGTCTGCTCCATGCCTCACACTGCACTGTGGCAAAGGTCCTCACTTCTGCAAAGGAACTGAGCAGAGCAGGGTGGTGGTAACAGAGTTTACCAGCAGTTCCCAAAACAGTGAAGTAACTGATCAGGTCTAGGACCTACCTAGGAGATTGAGTCAAGAGGATCAGGAGACAGAGCTGGGGACAGGACTGAATACAAGCTGTAGTGCATGTCCAACAGGTCCATTCAGGAGACAAGTTACCTATAATGTATATCCAAGGTCCACCCAGGTGACACAGCAATACACAGGACTGAAGACAAAGCTACGTACAACGGACATTCAGTGCTCATCCAGGACACAGGACTGGCAACAGGTACACCTACAAAATGGCTCTGTGCCCTTAGGACACTGACATTTGAGCTCAGTGTCACACATTTTCTGACTGAAAGCTAGCTCCTGGGACAGACATAGAAAGTTATCCAGAAAGCTGAGCATTACTAGTGCATCATTCTTCAAATTTATCTTGCAGGTAGGGGAAAGGATCCCCACACTCTTCACTTATTTACCATTGGCACCTGAATGCCTTACCAATACTGCGTTGACTGCAGACAAGGAACACTATCCTAGGTAACTTAAATTGTTCTGGGTAGGGTAATGAAATGGAAATGACATTAAAGATAGCGGTGTAGAGCAAGGTAATGTTGACACATTCATTTCAAGCATGACCAGCCTATATATTTATAGAGTAATATAAGCAAACTGAAAAGCAAGTTCTGTGTCACTGTCAGTCTCACAGCCAGTCTGCAAGTGCAGTCGTCTCATACAAAGTTCAGAGAGAACAAATATATTGCCACTTGGCTACAACACTTGGTAAAACTGACAACGCTATCTATCAGGGAAGCAGTATACATTTTCTGCAGGTGAAGCACTGGAATACATTCAGAAAGGCTTTTCAGGTCTAATTATTTCAGAGAACACTTAAATAGTCCCCAATAAATAATTCCTAGCTTTTTCATTTGATATAGCTCCTCTCCTTTAAAGGTACTCTCTAGAAATGTCTGTCAAAGCCTTATATTTACAGTCAATAGCTTCCATTGAAATGAGATCTTTCCATAACACCACTTACATTTTATTACACAGTTATCCTGTGCACAAGGGAGTAATGACTTGGTACCCTGCTACAATACAGCAACCATCACTGGTATGTCTTTATCGTGACACAAGAGCAAGCATAAATTAAGTGTTTCAAGTGCTAAACAGATTAAAATAATGAAAAATTCTTAAGCAGAGTAAGAACCAAAAGGAACAGTTGGTGTTCTTAGCAGAATTTGATGCTAGGAGGTATTTTAGTGTTTTTGTGCTGATAAATACCAGTTTAACTCTTAAGAGCAGTTGCAGAGGCCCACAAACTCACAGGAACAAGGGGTATATCAGAGCCTGCAGACTCAGGTGTGTTTCCTAACCCTTGAGGGCATCTACAACGAGATTACTGGTTCCAATGAGATATGAGTGAGCACTGCGACCTCACACACCTTGCCTTCCACTTGAAAGGAACTTGGCTGAACAGAGAGTGATGGAGCTACAACCAGACACCCAGAACTCTGTTCCTCGACAACCGGTGGCCCAGTGCAATGAGACACAACGACCCTGCAAAGCACATATAGCCAGTCACCACAGAAACCTTTAAGTTGTCTCTACTCCCCAAATCATATCCATCTGCAGCCTGCAATTAGTCTCAGGGTGTTCAGACTCCACAGGATAGAAACTCAATTTTCTGTCTAAACTGCCACATGACCCAGGACTACAAGAATTGAGCACTCTAAAGTCTACATTTAAAACACTAGTAATTAAAATCAAGGAGTTCCACATGGACAATATTTTATTATAATCCCTTAGATTAAAAAAAAAAAAAAAAAATTAGGTTGTGTCTTTTTAATAGAAGTGGAACAATTCATAGTATCCAAAATGTCAGAATTTTGGTTACAATTGAACACTGTCTTTAATAGTTATAAATTATTAGGAACACTTGAGCTTTTAGGTGTTGTTGTTTTTTTTTTTTTTTAGTTACAACATGTTGAAAATCTCAGAAAAAAATCTGGAAACCACTGAAGGACTTACAATAAACTATTAAAGAATCACCTAGTATTACTTCTATTAATTGAAAACATAATTTTGAATCTGAGAAGAAGAAAAGATGCCAGCCATTTATATAAAACATGTTTTCTGTAGTAATTATATTATAGCTTATGAATTTAGCTGAAATATGAACACAATCATATGCTGCAACATTGAACCAAATTTAATTTGAGCAGTAAGAAATTTCCTGTAGTAATATTTTGAAATCCCTATGGTTGACACACCTTCTAATAATGTAGTGAGCTTGTTTAACTTTTTTTTTTTTTAAAGATACATAGGTAAAATAATCAGCACTATCTAAAATACTCAATGCAGTCAAAACTGGTATTTGCAGGCATTTTGAACTAAGTACAAAAAGTAAGCAATGCCATTTTAGATGCTATATTTTCCATAAGAGATGGTTTGTCCTTATGTATTTGAATCTTTTTTTCTTAATGTTAATAGCTTTGCCTCCTGATGCTAGCAAAAGGCTATCAAGATGGCACTGGAAAAGATAAGTCACACTGACTGTGTCCTGTCAAGTAAGTAAAGAAACTTTATTCTACATTCATTGCTCCTTCCCTCTCTCACCATTTCTGTCATTGCAAGCTTTCTGCTCAAAGAGAACTGGCCAAGCTTTTCTAAGCAGCAGTTCATGGTGAATCTTTCCCATCAGGCTTCATGCTATCACATTGCAAACCCGTAGACCTAAAAGACCCTAGTTTTAGAAAGTCTCCAACTTCAAAATAAAGGAGGTATCACAGTGTGACAATCTTGGCAGAGTAATGATGCCACAGAAGAGAATGGCTGCCTTGGCAGAACTGAATGCTTCATTCAGCCCCTGTCCTTCCTCCATGCAAATAAAGTGTGTTTTTTTTTTTTTTTCTTTTTTTTTCTTCCTCCCCCCCTGTCCCCCCCCACTCCCATTCGCCTGCATGTGCAACAAAAGAACTGAAAGAAGGAAATCAACTTATCTCCATGGGGTACAGCATCTAGGTCCCATTCTTTTACAAAGAAGCATCACAATTCAACAGAGAAGTAAATCTTCAATATTTATCTCTGTACAAACTGTGTTATAAAAAGCAATTAAGATTTCACCTTGGACCATAAAAATGGTCCATTAGAAAATGATCCCGAATTTTTGCCTTGACGGTCTTAAAAATCTTATTCCTACAGATTTTCTAGGGTCTGAAGTTCCACAGAAGAGAACTTGCAATCTAATAGAGACAGTTTAACTTTAGCTGTGATTTTACTGGCCATTTCAAAGCCTCCATGTTCTCTCACATTTCCATCTTATGAGAAGGACCAATGTCAACCCAATGCTCTAAGATGGGCTTGGTGGTTGTTTTTAGGGTTTTTCTTGAGATTAACCTATAACCATGGCATAGCAACTCAAAGTAACCATGGCCAAGCTTGTGAAAATCAGTATAGAAGTTAACCTACAGAATGTACTTTTAACCATGCATTTAGTATCTTTAGTTATACTTTCACTGCTCTTTTCCATAAGAATGATGCAAAATCTAAAAAGGCAAAATCAAAGGTCATTTTCTAACTTCTTCACCCAAGCAATACCACTGAAATTAATGACAGGTCCCTGAACTGAAGACCAGCTAAAAGATTTGTATCTTCCATTAAAAGACTTCCTGCCTGGTATTCCTCTTTGAGATCTGGCTGCAGTAAAATTAAACACCAGTCAAAACATTCTTAATGGATTGATTTTTTAACTTGCAAATTTCAGCAACATTGGTGCAATACTTTCAGACTGAGCAATCCAAAGGAACCCAAGCCAGGAAGGCAAACACATTTCATTGAAAAATGATAAAATGTTTGCTGCAATAAGTGCATGTGTTTGCCTATCATATTTTATTTATAGCTACTATCAAGAAATGTAGCATGTAGTATTTCTGACAGACCTTCATAGAAATATTTTATTCACTCAAACTCCAAGTATCTATGGAAGCATTACCAATTTTTCCAGACTACACTCGTCTTGTAGTCCCAGATTCTGACCTGAGAACCATTATTGAACGGATTACATTAGCAGAACACATAGGAGACTACCCTTGCCATGAAGTGATGGAAAAGCTTAAGGACACAAAGTGATTGATTATTCCTACACAAGCAAAGAATGAGATACCTCCAAAAGCCAAAAGAGAAAGTTGTCAAAAGAGATTCTGCTTTTGCTGAAGAAGGTAGATTGAAAAGTCATGTATCTCTTCCTAGATCAGCTGAGAACCACAAATGATCAACAGAGAATAAAAATCTCTGTCGTTTTTGACACACCTTATTTTTTTCAGTGGGTTAATTGGTAAATAATTGCAGTTATTAAGACTTCAGGGCCCTTGGATCTTGAAACCCATGAATATGACATCACGCCAGAAGAACAAATTATTTGCCTTGTCAGACATCCCAGGGCAGCAAAACCATTTTTAACCCTATGGAACAGATCGCTGCTCATCAAAAGACCTACACCTTTCTAGTGACAACAAAAGAGAAGAGGAGGGAGAGAAGAAAAGTCTATAAATATGACAAGAAACTAAATCAGAAAGGAAATGTTAAGAAAAACACAAAAGCACTTGAAAACATAAATTTTCAAGAAGTGTAAAAATTATATTAAGAATATTCTTGTAGTTTCTTTCATGAGATACCTACTTCTATATTTCACAAGCTAAATTCAAGCCACTTGAACTCCGAGAAGTAAGAGTAACATCCAAACAACTTATTCCTGAGTATAATTTGAATAAAAAAGCAAAATAAACCTTTAAAATCCTATCTTAATAATTGGATTAGATTAAGACTATTTAATAGTGTTATTCCTTAGTATCACTTAATATAGCTTTAAATTATAACAGGATAGAGTAAAGAAAAAAATTAAGATCCAATAAAACTGTACCCCAGGCTGGCTACACTTTTAACTAATGATATGCTACTCTTAAAACACTCAGAAAATGTAGTACTGCTTTTCACTAAAGTCAGCATTAATGCACAAAGCTGTACGCTAGCCATAATATCCCTCTAAATGACTAGCCACAATTATCTCTTCACTATGTGAATCCTGCATTATTTTGAACTAAACAAAAGTAATCAATAACCCACATTTTCAGTAAATGCCTTAAAAAATAAAACTTGACAAGAGTTATATTATGCATGGTAACAGGGTTTTCTTTAACTTTCACTCATCAAGGGATAAAAACCATGCATAAAAACTAAGCATAGATGTTAGGAGGTTCCTGTCACAGATTCTTTTAATAACATGAACAAGGGCATTTACTGTAATTACATCAATATCCCCTTTTAGGGTCTTTTTTCTAAGCTGAATATAAACTGTCATCTAAATTCATTGCAAAGGAATAAAGCAATACAGTACCAGTGCCTTGTTGCAAAACCAGAGATTAATTTTGAAACAGTTGTGTATTCCCAGGCCACTAAAATAAATCCATTTAGAGGCATTAAGAGATTTTATTTTAGTTTTGTTTTGTTCCTTTCTCTGCTATATGGATCAGAAAAGACAAAAGCCACGTGATTTAACTGGAAACCTTCATAAGAAATAAAGGCATGAAAAAGATTTGTTATTTTCTTCATTACATGGTGCTAAGACTAAGATTTATTAGATTTATTAGCAAAGTTCATGGTAGCAAAGTTTACACAGATTTGAAAAACAGTTCAGATTCAGAACCTAAGTGAGTTGTAGTACGATCAGATTCTTACAGTGGTAAGGAGGCTAACACACAACATCCTCCTATTTCTAAAACTTCTGATAAGAGCCAAAAATAAAGACTCAAGAAAGGTGAAGGTCTTGAAAATTCTTTATCTTCAAATGTAAATACATTGCACTCTTAATTACAGCAATAAATGAAAACACTGGGAGAAGAGAAGTTGAGAAGAAAGGAAGGGAGAAGAGATGGATGAGAGAAGAATACCCATTATTAGTCTTTCAACATCTAACTTGAGGTATTTTTTTAAAATCATAGGGAAAAAAAGCCAAGAAACATAAGTGCTGCTGTAGAAACTGTTTCAGACTGACTCCTGTAATTTACTGCATAAGCTATATCTCCTTATTCAAGAGTATATTTATAAAACACCATTACATATGGATAAGCTACATCTCTTTTGGTCAATTTCTCCAATAGGCTTTACATGGACTGGACTGACAAAATCAGGAAGCTTTTTGCAAAACCTTTTCATACATATATGAAGTCGCTTCATAACATGCCCTGATGTTTGCATATCCCTAGGAAGCAGAATGCAATATATCGTGATGTAATACATTTAGCAGACTAAGAAGGAAACTGGAGATGATGATTACTTTGAATTATTAGTAGGGTCTTCAGTTCTCATCAGCAACTTGCAATGATTATTTCCTCCTAACACCTACATTTATCAATTTACAGACATTACATTTCATTGACAAATTATTTGGCCACGAACTTCCAAAGATCTGCCAGACCTTTCTGTGAATCACCTAGAAGGGGAAAATTGGACAGCTGAACTACAGCACTGATTATAACTGTATCGGTCCTATGAGTGCAATAAAGAAAATTCTTGTAACATTCTATATCTACTAGTCTACTGTTCTGACTAAAAGTGGCTCCATATAGACTAATGCTGCCACATTAACATTGTTGAAATGTTGTTATTGTATTAGGTTGAAGTGGTTGAAATGGGTCTAGATTTAAATACCACTTAAAAAGTGGCTTTTAGAATAAACAAATTTCTTCCTGAGTAATTTAAAAGTGAAAAGGAAAGGCATTGTACCATACAACTATATCATCTTGATCTAGTTGTTTCGAAATAAAAGAGCAAATATAAATGCAACACTTGTACTATATTTTCATTCTCTATACCTGGGGAATTGGGTATATTGCTCTATAGAGAGTGAAGAAGTAGAGAGCTGGTGTGCAAAATATTTTTTTTGTTTGTTTGTTTTTTTTTTTTAAAAAAAGTCTTTTGTTAGTACCAGCAAGCAGTGTAGAGAACAAGGCAAAAATAAAAGGGGTAAAGGAAAACTGGAAGGAAGCAGAGTATTTATTCACAATTAGCAAGAGTTGAGAGTACATCTACCACGAGCTGAGAACATGAGGGATTTAAAAGACCCTTTAACATATTAAAATCGATAAAATGTTCCTTTACTGAAATGGCAACATGCCTAGAGACCATCTAACATTAGCCATTCAAAGTATGTTGCTATCCGTTTCTGAGATGCCTGTGGAAACAGAACTGTGTTCATTAATGCCATCCCTGGAATTCAACTTAATATACTAGCAATACTTCCCGAGTGGTTCTGATATTCAAAAAACTTGAGAATCAAGGAAGGCATAGGTCAGTTTCCACTACAGAAACAATCACAGTTGTAGCACCACCATCAAGATGTTCATGTCAATCCTCAGAAGAAGTACGTAGACAATACAAAGGATAATCAGGACCAATTCTTGTGCAAATTATCACGTATGAGCAATGAGATATGACTTAATCATTAATAGCAATAGAACTGCCAATTTCTAAAGCAAGGGAAAAAACAGCAGGAAAAAAAAAAAACAACCCCAATGTTTTTTTCAAAGTGAATTAGTAAGTTTAAATTTCCTGTACTTAACACTGCAGCTAAATATAACAAAATTGATCTTATTTTATCAAGACACAGAATCCACTTTTGCTGTACCTGCAGAAATCACTACTTTGGAGAGGAGTATATTTTTGAAAGCTATGACTACTGTGAAGTCTGCAACTTCCACCAATGCATTTTTACTGAAAATCAGTTTCTTAAGATTGCTTTGGAAAACAACTATGCTTTTATTAAAGAACCCAAACAAAGCCAGCTTAATAGAGAAATAAATTTGTCATTTGATAGGGACAGATAAACTAGCCTGGATGCGGTTTTGGCAGGGAGCCTGAGTAACTGTCCACATATCTGCACTTGGTGAAAGGTGATCGGGACTTTTCAAAGCAAGGAAATGCTGAGAGCAGGATGTAAGAGCGTTATTTTGGCAAACTGCAGTGTTTAGTGAGTTAGGTGGAATATAAATTTAGGCAGTGAAGAAGAAAGGTATCAAAAGAGAGGATGCTCATGAGAAAAGTCAAGGTCACCTACTCAAAGTCAGATGGTGAGAAGCAGAAGGTAGGGGTGGTGAAGGGAGAGAAAATACTATGCCTGACTGCACTAGTTCTTTGAAATATTTCTCTGAAACTCGACATAAAATTGGTTTCCTCAAGAAGAGCAATAAGATTGGCTTTGTTGTCACCCATAAAAAAAAAAAAAAAAAAGTTTGTTTGGAGTTCTGGGAAACCTTCAGGTGGCTGCATTGGGACTTATTCCTTGTACAAATGCATTGTTACATAACTTCTGTTTCATGACCATTTAATTTCTAAACTGTTTGGGGGATAAATCATGTTTGTGTGGAGGGACAATTGTTTACAGAACCAATAGAGTTTTGTAACTTGCAAAGTGTGCATCAGAAAAAGAACCATCTGCTTAAAATAGCTGAAGGCAATCCAGTGGAATTGTACCTTCTTCTGCTGTCTAATGTTGCTGTTATAAAGATTCATTTGAATCCCTGTCAGGCATTCTCTGCTTTTGATTCCTCTTCAGAGCATTTCACATATGCAGGCGGCCTAACAACCAGATCAAAAACTGACACACAGATGCAGTGACTGCTCAGAGCAGCAAACGAAGCCAGTAAGATTTCTTCAGCAATTACTCTAGATTTCTCAGATGGAATAGCCTGGATAAATGGGTATTTTCAACTTTCATCTTTGGTCCTCCATCTGTAAAGAAAGAATATAGTTCCCTGATCGCTCTGCTGTATCTGCCTGTCCTGCTCTTGCCTAGACTCTGACCATTTCATTTTCCTCAGCCTGCTTCATCCCACTCCTCACTTCTCAGAGTCTCCTATTTTGACCAATCTTCACTTTTAGACTGAATCTGGGTTTTAGTAGATGCATCATCCACATTTTGAACAAAACCCTCTCCAACTTCCTCCCCATACGTGCATTAATTGGGATGTTAAATGCACTTGGAGATTTGTTTCTTGACCTCTTGCCACTGGACTCAAAGGACCCTGCCTTACCCTGACAATACAGAGGGAAGGATGGAACACACTCTTGAAGACACATCCCTCCCAGCTCCAGTATTCTGCCCTACTGTACACCAAATTAGGTAGAAGGGAAAAAACATTATAAGAAAACAGGGACCTATCTCTGTACCTCTGGGAGGTTCAATTGCTCTGTTAACAGCAATGTCATTTGGTGCAAATTTATAAACAACAAGAAAGAAGATGATTTGTTGAAATTCCCTTCAAAACCTCACTATGTGAAAAGGAAATATTCAACCTGGAAGGTGCAGCTTCTCAAAATAAGGAACAACTGAAGTCTTGGTTTAACACAAACCAGCAGGCAACTTGAATGACAGACACCACTTTGGTCTCTGTCCATGATTTCTCAGAACTGACTCCTTAAAGCACCTTGGATACCTTACTTCTGTTTCAGTGTTTGGTGACAATTGTCCATGGCCATTAAATATTGACACCATGTCACAGGATTTGTTTTCAGCCATAAACTAGATATTCTATGATATCACAAAAACACTATCTAGTACCTTTGACCCACAAGCAGTAAGCACTGAAAATGAACTTTCCTGGAGAAGTTTTATCAAACTTGCCTGCAAACACTCCTAATTCAAGAACTTTCTAATAATAAGGCCCTTTCCCTCAGTATATCCTCAATTTTTTCTTCCTCCAAACCTATCCAAAACCATTTCAACATATAATAAGTAAGGATGGCCATAAAAAACCCAAAAACCTTGTCAAACTATTAAAGCAGAGCCCAGCACTGTATACTAAAAGGGAGAGCTAGAAGGGCTGTAGAGAAATAAACTTGTCACTTGCACCCCATTCTTGATAGATATTTTACACGTTCTTAAGTTTCAAAGGATAGGTTTTATTATTGGCTCCTTAGGCAATCTATTACAGTGTTTATCCATCCTTAATGGTAAACTGAATTGCCTTGATTTTTCAACAAGCAGCTTGTGAACAGTAGTCTGAGCACAGAATCTCATTTTGCAAGATGTAACCGAGTTTTACACTAAGAACAATATATTTCCTAATATCTGTATTTCCAGGTTTATTTCAAATTAGTGCAATGCTCAAGTGTCAAGGTTGCAAAAACACATTTAAATTGTGAATACAATAATTGGGAAGTTTTCAAATATCTTTGCAATATGCCAATTGTGCACTAAGGTAGAGAATACACTTTTAAGTACAGTCTTCATTGGCTCCGTATCAGTAAATGTTGGTACGTAAAGTATCTGTTTTTTCTGTAATCATTCTGCTTTTTTTGTGCCTTTGCTTTTTTTTCTTTTTCCTGTATTATTCCTGTATTTCCCCCATGAGTAAAACAGAAGACATAATTAAAGACTTGAGCTAGCTAAGAGAGAATCTAAGGGACAAATGGCAGCCCTATGTAAGGTTTTCAGATCTTAAGACCCTTTCTTAGGGCACTAGAGAGAAAAAATATCCATATCCTTCCTGTCATATCGTCTCTGCAGTTGCTTTGATGAGATCAAAATAAAAACTGATACCTTAATCTCATTAACATGCCAGTGTTATGAGTTTGGCACAGCTGAATATTACTGTGTTAATGTGCTACATGGAGGTGACATCTCAGGAGGGTATTTGGCAAACAGAAGAGGAAGAGCATCTGTGGAAAGGGTGTTTTTAAAGTCCTTTGCCTAGTTTGTGCCTTCAGAGACATATCTATCTGGGAATGGTATGACCTATACTACTCCTGTAAGAGATATGGATGTACTGTAAAAACAAAATTACACCAAACATGATTGCTTGGCCATATGCTGGAAATTTGCCTTTCAGCAACGGAAGCTTATCTGCTCCAAAACTTTGAAACCAGTTACAGTTCTCTGTGGTGGATCAACAGGACTTATCTGTTTTCTTGATGTGCCTCAAACACCCCACAAATATTCTAGTAATGGAAATAAAAAAAAAAATAAAAATTTGTATAACCCTTCACTTAATTTCATTTTCTTGCTTTTGTACGAACTTCTTATCACAGCATTTTTTAAACCATTTCCCTAAATATTGGACATACAACACAGTGAGTGCAGACAGCCTCAAACTTCATCTTAGATCAGATTGTTCTGAATGAAGATCACATCACAAGTCTGATATTTTAATACGATAAACTGTCATTCTGCAGAATATAATTAAGAAGTCATGTTACGAATTGTACTAAGTGTTACAACCACTATTTATTTCCTAAAATAAACATTGTCTTCAAATCTTCCTTTTGGTAGTGGTGTCAAACTAATTTCTTGACCAAGTCTAATACAATACAGAGTTCATCACCTCTCAGGTCACCTCTCAGAACCAAAAGATCAAGACTTACCAAATACAAAGAGATACTCAAGTACTGAAATTACTAACCTCAGTATTTCCCTGACTTCTAAAACATTTTCTTTGACCCAAACACTCTTACACATGCTGGTACACACAACACCAGGAGCATCAACTATTGATGTCAAACTGGCGTAGGAAATCATGCTTGGTTATCACAACATGCAGAATTTGCCCGTTCTACTTCTGGACAACTTAGTGTATTTCACAAAATTCTGATTTGCAAGATTTCAAAATCACAGAATATGCTGATTTGGAAGGGACCCACCAGGATCATCAAGTCCAACTGTTGGCTCTGCACAGGATACCCCAAGAGTCGCACTATGTGATTGAGAGTATTGTCCAAATGTTTCTTGAACTCTGTCAGGCTTGGTGCCATGACCACTTGCCTGGAGAGCCTGTTCCAGTGCCCAAACACCCTCTGGGTGAAGAACCTTTTCCAGATATCCAACCTAAACCTCCCCTGACACAGGTTCATGCCACTTCCTCGAGCTATGTCGCTGTCACTAGAGGGGAGAGATCAGTGCCTGCCCCTCCACTTCCCCTCATGAGAAGTGCCTAAATGTTGTGTTTGGGCATGTAAATCATTAGCCTGATTTTCAGAAGTGCTGGTTCCAGCTATTACCTACACAAACACGCATTAGCACAGTGACTATCATTCAGGAGCTAGCAAGTCTAGTAACCCAACACCTAGAAAGCCACCAAAACTTTTTTGTGGTAGGTAAGTTGATTGCTGTAGAAGATGAATGGTTTGGAGAGAAATCTAATAACTTAGCTAAGCTATTGGCTGAAAATTGACATGGAAGAAACAAACAAAAAAATAAATAAAAAAACAAACAAACAAAAAAAACCCACAAAAAACCCACCACCACCACAACAAAACAAAACAAAAAGACACACAAACCCAAAAACCAAACCCCTCTCCCCCAAAAAACCAAAACAAACCAACTTTAATAAAGTGGTCAAGCACTCAAATCACATTTTTTCATTCTTAATTATGGTCTGGCAAAGGCAGCTTCAGTTTCTTTTCTTCAGAGATAATCTAAATGAACTCCTTAAGGATTCTGAATCTAAGAAAAATATCATCTTTTCAACTCTTAGAAAATCTCTTTGGCTTTTTTTTTTTTTCTTTTTGGTGGTGGTGTTTTTTAAAGGCAGTTTTTGAAATTTATGCATTCTAGATACAACAAAAAACTCAAATAAGGCAAACACTTCAATGAAAACATTCTGGCATAACAAACTCTTGCACATTTTTCCACCATTTCTTTCTAATTGAATGTTTCTTTCCAGCTAATTTCATTCTCAGTCTGGTTTCATGGTTTCATAATAAAGAATGCTAGGGTTTTTGTTTTACTCTATCTTGAAACTTATGACATATTTTTACTAGGATATTCTGGTTTACCCCAAGCCAAATCATACATGGTAAGTTTTATAGATGATCTGGAAATATATCAAGTAGTAGTATGCTTAACATTGGCAAAACTCTCTTCTGGAGTGCAGAAAATCTCTGCATTGTTCTGAAGGGTTCTACCTGACCTGGTCACTTAGAGCAGCATAAAATCATTGTGAGATAAAGGCTGGGGTGGGGGAGGGTGTGGAAACCACCATAAAATGTTGTCTTACCACAGCTAATTATTCAGACATGTAGAATTTGTGGGGTGTTTAAAATAACTCGTATTTTCAAAAACCTGCACACTTTTATTGCCATTTTTCATTGTTTCAGATGAATTTTTTTATTAATTCAGTTGACAAAAGATCATCCAAGCATGACTTGTTAAGCTTTACACAATCCACAGTGATTAGCAATGGTGTATGACAAAACTAAAAGCTTATTGAGATTCTGAACTAGCAAGCAAACACACATCACAGAATTAGATGAATTTTGAGCTACAGCATTTGCTGTCATGAGTATAGTAAAATCTTCTCCACCCACTGCTGAAATTTCCATCTTCCTAAAGAACATCACTTTTAAAAATAGCCATGCTACTGGCTTATATATAAAAAAGTTCAAAAGACTACACATGCCATTTTCAGAGATAATGATATAATACTGACCCTTATTAATTCTGCTCTGAAATAACTGTTGACCATTTCTTCCCTTTTTTAAAAGTTAACTTTCTAATTTACATTTAATTAAAAGGATTTTTTAAATTTTTTTTTAGAGTTAGAAACCTCCCAGCAGTCCTTGGAAACATCACTGTAATCAAACCAATGTGAACAAGTTTAACACACTTAACTGATAGTATCTCATGAAGATAAAGAACCACAATGCAGGCAAAACAGTTTTCTAATAATGATAGTGCATAAATTTTACTTGAAAGTTGCATTATCTTCTATGTATGACTGTTGATCAAACTCTTTGCATAAAAAAGCCCAACAACAACTCTGTTCTGTACTCACAATATGACAGAAACGTATTTTTCTTTTGGCTCATATTTTGCTCTATAATCCATACTAACCATGTATTTTTTCCCTTTAATACCTACATTCACAAGCAAAAGCAAACACATTCACTAGTTTAGATAAGGGAGGGTTTTTTTCTGAAACACTTGAATAGAATCATAGAATATCCTGAGTTGGAAGGGATCCACAAAGATCATCAAAGGCCAGCTCCAAGAATCACACCATGTCCCCAAGAACATTTTCCTAATGCTTCTTGCACTCTGGAAGGCTTGGTGTTGTGACCATTTCCCTGGGGAATCTGTAATTTGATGGAAAAACAACCCAAAACAACAACAACAACCACAAACAAAACAAACATTAAAAAAAAACCACACAAAAGCAAACCATACAACTATTTTCCTAGGATTTATGAGGTAATAACAATAAGAAGCACAGGAAAACTTATGTGGGAAGGGAAAGTTATTTTCAAGGATGGAAACTCCAGAACCTGTCACTGCAAACTCTGCCAGTGTTTAACCAAATTCATGGTGAAAAATGTTTTCTTTACACCTAATCAGAATTTTATGTGTTCAAACTTGCATCTATCACGTTTCATTGTACCCCAATGCACTTCTGAGAACAGTCTTGCCCTGTCTTCTCTACATCCTCGCTTTACCTTGCTGGAATCAGAAAAAAGACCCCTCCTGGCCCTTCTCGTCTTATGGCTAAAACCCCCTGTCCTCTCAGACTCTTTTCATACCCCATGTGCTCTCTCATCCTCTGCCTTCTTGGCAACCCTGCACAGAACCTGTTTCAACATGCAAATGCCTTTTTTGTTCTTGGGAGCCCAAGACTGGATAAAGCACTCAAAGGGCTGCCTCAAGAGTTTCAAACAGAAGAGACAAACACTTGCCCTACTCTGTTGGCTGCACTTCTGTTGCTGCAGCCCAGAGTGCAGCTGGCCTTCTTTGCAGCAAGGACAGACGGCTGACTCACCTTCAGTTTGTTGCTGAAGAGCTCACAGGATCATTTAGGTTGGAAAAGACCTCCAAGGTCCTGCAGGTTTTTTTCTGCAAAGCTGTTTTCTATCCCTGGCTGTGGGGTTACTCCCTCCTAGATGCATGAATTTGCATGTACAAGTAGTTTATAAATTTCAACTTCATAAGGTTCTGCTCAGCCCACTTCTCCAGTCTGTGCAGGTCTAGGCTGTGCCAGCCTCACCTCTACTAGGCTACTGGATTTGTCAATCCCTTATATTATTATAGAAATATCTACAAAGACTACTATATATGCGTATACACTAAGTAGCCTAAGCAAGATCTAACACTGACAGCTGTACAGAAAATGTAACTGCAATTCGATTTACCTGACCAACACAGAGGTAACTGTTTACCTGTGTCACAGTGCATTCCATCTATTTCTTCAATTTTCTTGAAATGAAAAATCTTACAGGTTTATCAATTAGGCTTGTTGTACTTTTCTTCCAGTGAATTTGCAAAAATTGTATCCTCCTAAGGAAAACATCAGTTTCCTGGTAATAAAGTGTGAATACCAGATACATTTCTAAAAGAGAGAACTACACTGAAGAAAGTATATTGAAAGTAGATATGTTTTCCTTGTTAATAAGCTTAATAAATTATATTTTTGCAATCTGCAAAATATAGAAACTTTAGCATGTTCCTTCAGGCACTCATGCACAAATGCCAATCTATTCAAGAGACTTTCAATAACAAATGGCAAATCACTTCTAATTTCAGCGTGGAGTTGAAATTCAGTTGAGAAAAAAATTCTATTCTCTGACCAGTTTGCAAACTCTGTGTTCAAAGAAAAAGATTAGGCTAGGCTTGAGCTACATTCCTGAGTTTGAACAGTAAGGCTCCATCACAAAAAAAAAAAAAAAAAAAGCAAACAAACATAAACTGCTCACACAAAACAGTATTAAAGGACATGAAAAAGAAACTTTAAAGCTTTAAGGATTTACTAACAACTGAGTACAGTTCTTTAATATGTACTTAAAATCATCAGACACTGAAGATCTCTAAAGATATGCTGAGATTTAATTGCCCCCCATACTTAAGTGACTGACAGACTGAGATATCTGGCCCAGAAGGAATATGCACCTCAGCCAGAGGAATGGAGCAGTATAAAACATGACTTGACTCCTTATGGAATGTGTGATGAAATTTTAATACTCAGCAGGCTGAGTGATGAACTGCTCTGAGTTTGCCAACAAGGAAACACTGTGGAAGGGAAGAGCTGTCCTACTCCACGGCCTAAGCATTTTATTCAGCTTTATCAGAAGCCATTGATTCTGCCTTTGGTTCAGAGCCAAGAACCTGTTCCTGGAAAGAATGCACTCAAGTTCTTTTTGGTACAATTCCTAATGAATATAGTCTCCAATCCTCTAAAAAATTATTACAGATCAAGGATATGTCAAATAATAAAATGTCAAAGAAACATCCTCAAATCTGGAAGAGCAATGAAAAGTCAGCACAACAGTCAGACAGACATTTGACTTCACTTATTGTTTGTGTTAGTTCTAAACCCCTCCCATAATGATTTAGAATTTCTAGGACAGAAAATTACTCATTTAATATGTATGGGATAAGTGGCAACTCAAACAATATTAGATTTTTATATCACTTGCCAAGTCTAAGGACAGCTATCTAATTGTAAGCTTACAATGTTTTCTTCTGAACAACAGTATTTCAAGTATTTCTTAAGATGTTTTCTGTTGAAACATTAAAAATTGGCTGCTCATATGTAAAACATTTCTGGCCAAATTACAAATGTCAAAGATTTGCATGAAATCTCCTCCATTATTCTAAGTACTAGTTATTCCACAGAGAGATTAGTAATCAAATTATTAAACTTCTTGAATAACTGGAGTATCAGACCTTGATATCACCGATAACTCAAAAGTAGAACTTTATCAATAAGAAAAAAGTTAACTAAGAAAATATTTCCTTCCCAACAAGAAATTTCACAACCTCTGTGTCACTGACTGGAATAATCCTAAAATAACAGCATTATTTAAACATAGCTCCATATTACTCAGACATAGTTCAAACACAGCTTTCTTGAGATGCAGTCATTCCATACATAAAAACTGAAGTACTTGGCAAACACACTTGACACACAAATATAGTACTGCACTGCACTGCCAAATATTACCTATTCTGTGCTTAAATAATTCTAATCAATATAGTTTCTCTAATGTTAACAGTCTAGATGGTGAGAATGATTATATAAAACAAGATTTTATCTTAAGCAGTTCACCTGATTTATTAAGAAAGCTTATATTAAAGTCAACTTCATGAACAGCTTCTGCTAAATTAATGAAAGATTTTTCTGAATTCTGCCATTTTAATTGAACTCACATTCAGTATTTTTGTTACATCTTTAGCATTCTACTGAAAAATTATTTCCCGCTTATCATGAAAAACAAGCATTTATTTGATTGAAATGTAGTTTGAATTGCTTGAACTGAGAGACAGTTTCTTTCAGTAGCGATCGATACTTTGTGCAATTTTTCTATTATCACACAAAACTTGGCACTAATTTTGGCATGCTATGCTTAATATTAAGTATTCAAAAGATATCAGATTTCATACTTCCACTGGAAAAAAAAAAAAAAAGAAAGAATTCATGCCTATACAACATAATTCTTTCTAGCTCCTTAAAACTCAAGTACCATCATCTTTCATTTAATAGATTCACTGAGAAAGCAAACACAGTAACAAGAACCTCAAAAATGCAAAGCCCCGCTAAACTTACCAAGAAAGTTGCCTTTTCTTACAATTTCTTAAATAAACCCACCATCCTCCAAACAATGTACAGAACAATTTCTGTAACTGAAGAAAACCAATGTTTAAAAAAATAGGTAAATACATCTTATCCTTACATTTTGATGTGAGGTCAGCAGCTTTAAGTAATTCACTCTAGACCTTTTAACACCTTGAATTATGAAGTTATCCTTAAACAGGTCCACAAAACTTATCAATACATCTCTGCAAATATGAAGCTAAAAAGTTTTGGCTGAATATTACAGCTGTATTGGTGGTGGAAAGAGGAGTTTTGCTGATTCAGCAAATCAATGAATTCCAAACATGACTATTATTTTGTTGCTGGACAAACAAGATCCAAAGCTGCATAAAGTTTTCTTTTTTAAGAAGCAGGTTAAAATGCAAATTTTCAAATGCTACTAAAATCTCATGCTACCTGGTGTATACATTTTTTTTTTTTTTTACAAAAATATTATCAAACTTGTTCTCGGTGGTAATTCCTAACAACAACATAATTTACTAAGGACATTAACAATTCGTACATTACCTAATGCTGCTCATGCTTCCAGTTTCTGATCCAAGCTTACATCTCTCCAGCTGGCTAGCTACAATCTGACGTTCAGCCTCAAGTTCTCGAGTCAGTCTCTCAAACTGCAGTTCCTGAAAAAATAAATTAAATCATTTGCTTTGACTTCTCGAGATTAAGAAGGAATTTCAACACTTAAAAATATAATTTGTGCAAGAACTATTAGCTCGATATCATATAAGGAAGCTTTGTGTTTTCCCTTTTTCAACACATTCATGGTTCACATTTTTGTGGTGACACCCACCTGTTTCTTCGTTTACCCTAATGATGTATGTCATAGAATGAGACGGTTTATCAGAAGTGAAATTTCCAAATACATTAAATAATTTAGGTCTACATAGTTTACAAAGACCTCTTAGAAGCATCTTACTAAACTGATCTAATGATGATCACAAGTAAGTACAATTTGCATTACTGAAAAACAGAAGCAAAGTTCCGTCGATGATCACGTGGTGACAAAAGCTTCTGTACTTAAAAGGCAACCATCATAATGAAATAAACTAAATTGAATGTGTGTTGTTATGGACTGAGCACAGGTTATTTTCTGCATTTAATGATGTGCAACAGGGAAACTCAAGTAATTTTGGAAAAAAGCTGTGCTAAAAATCCTACCTAAATAATTGTGTTTCCTTTTACTCTGTCAAGGAAACCAAACCAGTTCTACCAGACAAGATTAATCCACAGAGCTTATAAAGGCACTTATGAAGAGGTTTTGGTTTTATGCACAAGAGATTTTATTTAAAAAAAAAAAAAAAGAAAAAAAAAGAAAAAAAAAAAATAAGGAGAGAGAAATAAACCCAATACAATTAAATTCCCCACAATTTCTTAAAGAGCTACATTTCCCACACATTGTACCACTAGTTTTATCAAATAAAAAACTGAGATACTTTTAGGGAATTATGTTTGTTGTAAATTTGCCAAATGTTGCTGGCCTTTCATTTCAGTCATAGTTACATTAAGTCATTTTCACATGTAAACAGAAAAAAAACAAAAAACCTCTCCTGCATCCTTTCTTTGGGTTTGTTGGAGGCTGAAGGAGAAATATTTTGAGAATCCACTTCTTAAATCATTCCGTTGTCCACACAAATGCATCCATTATCCCTCTCCCTCTTTTTTTTTTTTTTTCTTTCAAAAAATGACCTCTCTGTAATGCACAGGTATGAGAGTCTGCCCCTTGAATAATTCCCCAGCAAGGTCTTGCCTGGCAGAACAGCACTGGAAATTACAAGAACCATGACTCATGTCCACCAAGTGCCACTGAAGAATTTACTATCAGAGAGAAAGGAAGAAGTTGTAGAAGTAGAGCAGAATTCAGAAGTCTTCATTCTATCTGCTACCTAAAACCTCTGACCAAGAAGCCAAGGGTAAATGAAGGCACTGCACTTTTCAAATCTCTGAAATGAGGCAAACCATAACTGAAATGAAAGAAGGGACTGCCTGATGGTCATTCTGTTTCATTCAACTGGATCTCTTTGCTTCTCTTGTTGTTGACATGGAATAACTTCTGTCCTGCACTATGAGTAAGAGGGAAGTACGTACAGCATGAAATAGCCAGTGTGTACTTAAATGGCCACCGACTATTTGACAAAGCCTGCTTAATAGTGAATTTATTATTCCAAGTGAAACTACACAGAGTACAAGAATACTGAAAGTCAGATTGATGTAAAGGCCAAAACCCCACTGCCCACTGAATTTCAACAGTGAACTAATAGTTAATAGTTCTCTGCACATTTTTGTAGAACGTAGGAATGCTTTCTTCACTGTTGTTTGAAGATAGGACTATTAAAAATCACCTAACAATGAGCACCTATTTAATATACACCTACTTCACAGAGAGCATTTCTCTCACCTAGAGGAATCAATTGCCTGAAAAGCTGAAGAGACCATTGATCAGCTTACCAAGAGTTATTATTCAAATTCTGGTCTTGTTTGCATAAAATAATACCCTTAATGCAGAACGGATTGTAACAGAAATATTACTAAATTGTTGAAGAATGGAAAGTCGAAGTGGTACAGTATTTGCTACGCCAGCATGGTTCTATCAAAGCATGCAAGCCCTGAGAAATTTTGATAATATAAAATACCAAAGAAAATCAAACTGAGCATTGTGTTTACTTTCAAAATAAAAGCAAGAGCTTCAACAGCTATTCTGTTCCACTGTGTTTTTAAAGTTACTTGATTCTATCATGACAATGCACATTTTAGTGCTTAGTATGGCTTTTCATCCAGCCAGGACGCTCTCAGGTACAGGGCAAGAGATGCTAATACAGGCCTGTCTGCACAATCCAGCCTACGTGCTGGGAAACGAGGTCAGTGACTTAGCCTACGTGCTGGGAAGCAGAGGTGATGTATCCATAAGCAATGGATATGTAGAAGATGGTAACAAGTAAAATAAGAAGACGGATGAGAAACCAAGAAAGTGTATGGGAAAGGCAGTAGAATTGCTTATTTGCAAGGTTAGCTGAAAGATAGACAGTAGATACATTAAGCGGACAGGTTTTAGCCAATAAGCTATAGAAATGTAATAGGCGAGTAACTTTTAACCAATAAGTGCTAGAAAATTGTTATATGCAAACTCTGTAAACCCTATAAAAATCTGTGTAATTAATAAATAAGGAGGAGCATTGACCATACTTCTGTGAAGACTGTGTCTTTGACTCTGGGAGCAGTTCCCTGTGTTTCTTTCTACACAGGGGAGCCAGGTCAGACATGTTCTTTGCTGCAGCCTAGCATGGGCATTTGTTTCACCCACCTAGTAAGAAGACACAGCTCTCCCCATAACATTGCTAAGAAAATATAAGAATGAAGGACTTGGGAGCAAATGCTCCTGACTGTCTGTACTGTTGCTTGCCTTTTCCTAGACAAACAAGTGTAGCTTATTGTGTTCTTTTACTCTAGTAGGGGTTAAAACAACATCTCTCCAGCTCCGTTTTGTTCATACTATTGAAAGCCAATGAAATACAGAAATGCCTCCAAGCTGATTTTACTGAAATACTTAAAAAAAAAAAAAATCATTTTTTCCCACTTCAACTGTCTTGACTCTATATCTTCTCATGTATTTTCTATGCTTTGTATTTCTTCAGTTAATCACTCTTGTTGATAACTTTTCCAGACATTCTACGTTTCCTCAAATAACACCCTTTTCTCACAATTATCCTGTCTACAGAACATTTTTTTGCTGATGAGTCTGGTCTCCAAAATATACTTTGCTATTCTTCACTCTGTCATTTATTTGCCTCTCCTACCTATTCCTTTCTGTTGCCTTTTGCCTTGTCTCTTTCTTTTATTTCATAGCATACTTCATGACTCATTCTCAGTTAATCTCTTTCAATCCTACTATACTAAGTGCTACTCTAGGAAATGCCCTAAACTGATTGGTTTAAGGACTCTCTCTCATTGTCTCATTCTGACCCTCGTTGAGGAAACTGCTCTTCTTAAGACACAGAAATTAATGTTTTCTGGTTTCACTCTCACATTATTTAAGTCCTGCCCTGCAGAGATGACTGGAAAAAGGCAGTTGTGTCTATGTTCCTCCTCAAGCAGGGAGCAGGGATGGGCTGGATCACTTAAGAAAGATCTTGGGTTTCTAATGCATAACAAATGTCCAGATTACATGAACAGTAACTTCATTACTAGACTAATTTAATTGCTACTATTTCTTACTTAATTATCTTTTGTCAGGTGCCATCAGAAGTTAAGAATGAAAGGAAGAAGACAAAAAGTGGAGAGGTGGGGTATGTGAAGAGCCAAACAATTACTATTTCAAAAATTATCCTCTACATTAAATTTAACAAGCAACTGCATTAGGTATTCCCTCATGTGGTGACAAAGGTGCAGGTTCGTAGGGTTGCCTTTGGAATGAAAGAAGAATAGAAGAATTCACGTAAGAGTTGTGAGTGTGCTATCCCCCTGTATCAAGAATCTATGGCAGAAAACAAATTAATAAGCTTCCTTCTTTTTGTTTGGAAAGCAGTGAGACTGACTAATATTTGAATAAATCCATATGTTTAGATTTCAAGCAGCTGTCACAGTACAAGAAAACAGAAACCAGAAATAGTATTTGCTTACATTTTATAAAAATAATCACTGAACCTGACTCCATCATTTGTCTTATTTGTTGTGTTTATAATAATTTTCAGCAGTTCATGCCATGTTGTGTTATCTTCACAACCTTCTATTATTTATCTGAATCAAGCTAATCAGAACATCAAAATTAAAAATAAAATCCTACTCACTGATTATGCAAATCTGTTGTCAAGACAATTGAAGAATGAAGAACAGCCGAAACTACGTTGCAACATCAAAATTAATTTACATAATGACATGTCAAGTGCAGCCTCATGGACTGTGCTACAAAGGCCAGTAATGCCAAAGTAAGTGTCCATGTAAAGGCAAACGCAAATGCAACGACCAGCCCAGCAGCCCTCAGCACTTGGCACCATGAGGGGTGTGGGGGTGGGAAGCAAAACAGAGAGATCAGAGATATTGGTGAGAGTAATTCAGAGAAATCCCTTAAGAGAGCAGCCTGTAAAGGGAGGAACTTCATGCTAACTTTATCAAATTGTTTTGACAAAGAGTATTTATCTGCTAGGGCCTGAAGCAATTTAGGTATTTGTCTGCTAACATGGTTGGGTTTTTTTTGGAAACAGTATTAATTATTTCATAGAATTCCACAGAATATTACAACTGGATGTGCTTGCTTTTTCAGCACGAGTTTTTTGTTTTATCTATCCTCTGCAGTCACCAAAGCTTCAAGTAATAATAAGACTTGAGTCAGGTCATAACATTTCACAGTGGTCCAGACACTGAACAAGCATGATGGAAATCTTCAGAGCCTTCACACAAATTAGGAACTCTCAAGCTCAGGGCACACCAAATCAGAGGGTATTTCATTATTTTTTTATGCTTTCTATCTGCTTGACCATCTGTATTGACCCTTCTGAATGTTGGAAAAGGTAAAACAGCTCAAAAGAAATTTGGCTGATATTTGGAGCTCATCTCACTTTACTCTGTCCTTTACAATCTTAAAGTAATCCTTCAATTCTTTCACACAGAAATTTGTATTGATGCTGAAGCAAAAGACACAGCAAAATCAATAGACAGTAAAAATGAGCCAATAAAAAGGAAAAAAAAAATAATCTAAATTTAAGCTGAATAGACTTGTGAAGTTTCTGAATTCCAAAAAATCTTTAGGTCAACATTAAAAGAGGAAAAGCATTTAGCTTTTGATTGCAAATACGCTGTACAAAACCAAATTGGAGCACTGGTGATCATTTGAATCTTCAAATACAGGCATATAACAGCACTGAGGTAGGGTTGGGAATCCCTGGTGAGATGAATAAAGGAAGGCTGATTACAGCTATACAAACAAATAAATCATCTCCTGGATTGAAGTCTTTCAAAGGAGTATCTTAAAGCCTACACAACTTCATAAAGTACACAAGCTGTAGAAATGTACAACATTGGCTCCATCTTGTTGCAACCTGTTAAACAAGAAAAAACGTGTCTCAAGCAATGTCACAAGAAGTATGTGTATATTATTATGCACATCCTATGGCATCATGCCTAATTCCATATACTGCACATTGGTAACAAACTATTCATAACCTATCGTACTGAACACACACAAGTAGCTAAAATTGGAGCACATACAAACCAGCAAAACCTATGAAAGTTTAACTTGGCAGAAAACTAGGGATAGACATCATCAGAGACAAACCAGACCTGACAGCCCATGTTGTAACTAGAAGGAAAACAGAATGACTTGATGCTTTCAAACTGGGTGAAAACATCACTAGCAATGCCCCTATCCATCTGACCATAAATGTTTTTCAGACACTTGAAACTGGGCTTTAGAATGTACCATTCAATACCCTCCATATTCTCTACTTACTCGATAGCTGGACTGTGTTTTCACTTGCTCTGTTCTTATCTCTTTTCACTGGATTGTTTAATTCTTCCATTTCACTAAATAACATGGGGGTCATGGAAAAAGCTCACAAAAAAGTAATCAGATGAGCAGAGAGGTGGCAAATTCAGAAACTCAGTGGTGGGTATGTATGTTATTGCAGAGTCTTCATGGGGTGATGACTGTGCAAATTTCCAGGTAACATCAACCCAAAGGAAGCCATTAATACACTGGAGTGCAGGAATACCATTCAGAGGAACTTTGACAAGTTGGAGGAATAAGCCAACAACAGTTTCATGAAGTTCATGAAAGAAAAACAGTCCAACACAAAGGATGGAATCCCATGTAACAGTACAGCGTCTCCACAGAAAGGATTCGGGGGTTTGGTGGACACCCAGTTATGATTCAGCAGTGCATTCCTGTGGTAACAACGGCCAACCACTTATTTCACCACACTAACAGGAGAGCCTCTAGCAGAACAGGGAAGTGATTGAAGCAATTATTCACTTTTATTTAGCTCTCCTGAAGCTGCACCTCAAGTACAGCTTTGGAACACCAGGACAAGACATAACAAGATTTTGAAGCAAGACCACCAGAGGGCCACAAAGACAGTTAGAAGATTAAAGCACACACTCTACAAGATGCAGCTGAAGGAATCTGGTTTGTTTAGCATGAACAAGAGATGGTGTAGGCAGGATCTATTTCATAGAATGATTAAAGGTGGAAGAGACCCCCAAGATTAGAAGTCCAACCTTTGACTGAACACCACAATGTCAACTACACCACAGCACTAAGTGACATGTCCAGTTTCTTGAACACTTCCAGGGAAGGTGACTCTGTTTTAATGCTTAACCAAACTATTAGTGAAGACATTCTTCCTGGTGCCCAACATGAACCTACCCTGATGCAGATTGAGACTATGTGCTCCTGTCCTCTCACTACCTGCTGAAGAGGATGACTCCCATCTGGCTTCAACCTCCTTTCAGGCAGTTGTAGAAAGTAGTAAGTTCTCCCCTGAGCCTCTTCTCCAAACCCAGCTCCCTCAGCCACTCCTCATAGGACTTATGTCTAGACCACTCACCCTTCACCAGCTCTGTTGTCCTTCTCTGGACACGCTCCAGCACCTCAATGTCCTTCTTGCAGTGAGGGGCTCTGAACTGGACACAGCACTTGAGGTGTGCCCTCACCAGTGATGACTGCAGTGGGATGATCTCTGCCCTGGTCCTGCTGGCCACAGTATTTCTGATACAGGCCAGGATGCCACTGGCCTTCTTGGCCACCTGGGCCCACGGCTGGCTCATGTCCAGCCAGCTGTCAACCAACAGCCCCAGGTCCTTTTCCAATGGGCAACTTTCGAGTCACTCTCCCCCAAGCCTGGAGTGATGCCTGGGGCTGTCACAGACTTTTTTCCTTAATGAGGGATTACAGTGAACACATTACCAGGCTCTTGCCAGATGTATGAGGCAAACAGACACAGGCAACAGTGACAAGTTGCCATGAAGTAAATTCTAACTGAGTATAAGTTAAGAAAAAAACCCCAAACAAACAACAAAAAAACCAAAACACCAAACCATAACCAAAGCTACAAACAATAAAAACAGGAATTAAAAAAACCAAAACCAACCAAACAAACAAAACAAGAAAACCCCAAACAAACCCCCCTCCCAAAAATCAAACCCCACACTCAAAATGAAACAACACATCAAGAGTGGTGAAACACTGGAACAGGTTGCCCAGGTAGAATCTCCATTCTTAGAGATTTTAAAAGGCAACTGCACATCTCACCTAACACTGAAGCTAGATCTTCTTGGAGTAGACCTTCAGAGGTCTCTTTTAACATAGTCTTTCCATGATCCCAGAATTGATGAGTTCTGGATATTTTTTCAAGTCTTTATATGAATGCTATTGATGGGAGATGCATGGCTACCAAACTGATGATGATGCTTACATAAAGGCATGTTTGACTTGATGTAAATGTTAGAATTTTATCAGCCTGAACCTGTATTCCTCTAGCTTATTCCTTCACCTGATGTGACTGTTTTAGCAATCCTCTGCTTCTTTACAGGAGATTAGCATGGCATCTAGGGTATTATGTATATGGATTCTTTATTGGATAAAGAACTAGGATGGCTGATTACAATATTTAAAAATACTTTTTTCATGTAAGATTACTTCAAAGGAGTACCTTTCATGGCTTTAACAACTTTTATAGAAATCAGACCCCATTTTATTTTCTATTTTTAGGACCTTGATATAAATGTGGTTACAATTACATTCCATTGCATGTTTTAGCTCTCCAGGCACACTGCCCTATTCCTCTACAAGTTACAGGCAAGCCTTGCTCTCTGAAGGCTCAGTGCCCAACTGCCTGGACTTCTGTCCTAGGGAAATTGCATTATTTCTTCTCCAGCATAATCACCAGTTATTCCAATTATCTCCATTTTTCTGTTACAAATTGCCTGATCTTTTTTTATCCTTTCTTTTTTTTTTTTTTCTTCTCTGTTTTGTATTCAGCTTGAATCTTTTAGCTAACTCCTTTGTCCTCCTTCTCACTAGCTTTTGCATCCCTTGCCAACACTCCCAATGGTTTACCACCTACCACAACTGCTGTGCTATTCCACTTCCTCCCATGCAAACTACTTTGGTCCACAAAGCAGTAAACTGTAAGCAAAAACCCTGGAGTGTTAGGACAGGATTAGAACTACTATGAGCTTTCTAATGTCATGGGTTTACTACTCCACCCTCTGCCCCAGCAATTTAAGGAGGATGTAAGATAAACTGACTCTCTACCTTACTAGCTTTGACTTGCTTTAGGGCTTATAGTCATTATTTGTAAAACTCGATGTGGGAGCAAAACAAAACCTCAGAGATGGTGGATCTTCTCCAAGGAGAGCAAGAGAAATAGAGATGACATAACAGACAGTAACACTCTTCAGTGATATGCTGGCCCAAGCTCATAATTTCCGTTTACTTCTCAGTTGTGCAAGCACAAAGGTTTACTATGTCTAAGTGTAACTGCATTCACAGTAGCAATTCTTGGAGCCCGACTTAGCAAGTTCAGCATATCTAATATATGAGACAGAACCATGGCATGATGCTTTTTACCTTGATTTTCCAACACATAGCTGTAGAGCAATTTTGTTCTGAAAAGAGCAACACAGTTCTGTTGCAGATGGAAGATGCTTAATTATACATATATTTGTATGGTTTAAAGACATGTAAAAAGCTAAGAAATTTAAACAACATGGTCTTGAAATGTGAGACTTCTAAAAATGTTCTAGAAATCGAAGCACTAAGAAAGCCTTTTTTGATTCTAACAATGTCCTCAGCTTCTAGTCTCCCTTTCTTATCTGATCAGATCTGTGCTCTGTTGGGCAATACACCAAGAAGCCAGTAATAGCTACAGAGTTGTCAGTACACACACCACTTGTGGATACCAGTAACACACACCACTTCTTGTGCAGTCTATCTACATGTTTAGAGATCTGAAGTTTTCTCCAGCATTTTATTCATGGAGCTCTCCAGTTCCCAATTTACACACCTCTGAAATAGTTCTCCTTTCCAGAGCTGTGAAGATACATGTCATGCTTGGCATCACATACAGATGGAGAGCCAACATTATAAATCATTAGCTTTACACTTGCCCAGTATGGTCTAAAAGAACAGAGATATCTAGTCCTTTCCTCTTCTCCTGCTTGCATTGGAGAAATTATTCTGGCGAAAAATTTTCTGTTTTGATTTTCCTTGCCTTATAAGAGAGACTGATTTCTCAATCCATACAGAGGCTGTCAGTGCAGCATACCCAAGAACAGACTCCATAATTTGAAATTATGCTTGAATTTCTGAATTAATTAGGATACTGGATCTGAATATTACCATAAGTAGCTATTAAAAAGCTAGTCATTAGCAAGTTAGTATAGGATTCAGAAGTTTTCTAACAAAGCAAGATGGTGGTTTTTTGCTTATTTGTTTTTAAGGACAACTTTTTTTCTTGTCTTACAACTAACAACACAGAAACTTGATTTTCTGCATGCTTGAGAGATGCCGTTTGCTACACTAACAAGGTTGATGGACTTTCAAATAAATTGAGAATTACAACAAAACTGTAAGGAAATGCAGCTGGAATACAGGGATGTTCAGAAACAAAAATTCTAGTATTATAGCAGACACTGCATTTATTAGGCAAATAATTCACTTATTTCTACTTCTATTAAGTTCTAAAGTAAAAAAATCCAAACCCATAAACAGCACAGGCTAAAAAAAAAATTGAACTCAAAGACTGCAAACCCTTGAGATTTGCACATTTTCTCTCACAGATGATTCTGTGGCAGTAGCAGTTAACTTTAATAGCTTTTGAATATTTCCTCTTTTATTACATCTTTTATTACAAAGAAGAGAACTAGTAAAATAATTAGGCAATTCATTCCTTTTCTGGCTACCCTACAGAAATACCACTGTTTCAGGAAATTCCCAGTAGATTTATATTGTTCCTTACGAAAGAGAAAAGCAATTAGTAATGAAAATGTTAGTTTTAAGAAGTATCATTATGATCTTATTCTCCTAATTTCTAGTATGAATAGCTCATCTTTTGAACGAAGTAAAAAGGTTTTCATAATGAAATTACAGTGTAAAAATTACCTGTTTGAAAACAAATAGGTAAGGAACATGTAGTTCAAGATAACATTTATAATCTGAGCAAAGACAGGTAGGAAAAGAGCTTAGAACTAAGTCAAACAATTATAACAATGAATAAAAACAGCTTTTATGTGTTGGCATATGGGTTGATGCAGTATGAAGTTAGCAGAGATGTATTTTGAAAGATGGATACAAAATGGGATAGTTCTGGGAGTCTTCAATTACCCCAATACTCTATACAATCTAAGAAAAAAAAAAAAAGTGATAGAAACACATGGCACAGAAGCTGAATTTTGGATGCACACAGCTGAATAGGATGCCAACAAGAAAAGAGGAAGTTCTTGACTTGGTCAAGATGGTTTCACATCTTACAGATGAGAAGCCACTCTTAGAGATCATTCTGTCCTTAAATGCAACATACCCACTGAAGGCACAACATTTACCAGTCATGAGACACACAAAAAGAGAAAATATGTAGGAAAAAAAAAAAAAATCAAGAAGTTTTTTTAAAGCTACGAGTGAAGTCTTCATAGACAGTAGGTAAACCAATTATTGGAAGTATATGATAAAAGTACAGAGCTGAGGCAGTGTTTCAAGGAAAGGTTAAGCTATAACAAAAGAGTTGTAATAAACCCCACTTTTTCTGAAAGTTGAAATTGTCTTCAAATGAAGAAAATAAAAGAACATAAATGTCAACAGGTTAAACATAAAAAGACAAGACAGCACAATATGATTTTAAGGGACAAATAGCAAAAACAAACACCAAATATTTCTCCAAATGCATCAGGAGCAAGAATCTGCCTGAAGAGTTTGTAAAGCCAATGTATGATCAGGATATAGAAGGGTTCATTGAAAAAAAAAAAAAAAAATCTCCTTCATGAGAATTTTTACTACTTCATGGGAAATTCCCATGCTAAGAACTCAGGGAGGGAGTCTTATCAGAGGATCTGTCTGAAATTGAAGTGAATAGGTGATGAAACAAACTGACAAAACAAACAGCAGCAAATTGAAGATCAGACTATTTGCTCAATAGTTATGAGGAACTAAGAAATACACAGCTTAAAACAGATGTAGTATCACAAAACTATAAGACATTGAATGCAACGCCAGTTCCAGGAAGATCTGGAAGACTACAGAGTAGCAAGGCAGACAGTCTTATCAGGCAAATTATTGGAGCCTATAACATGGAAAAGAAATAGTGGACTATGGCATAAATATGAACTAGTTATCCAGAAGGTTTCTGTATGGATAAGTACTTTCCTAAACAGGAGGTCAAATCTAGAAACAAATAGTAAATTCTCCCCATTCAAGGTGTCCACCACTGAAGTTCTAGTTCTGTGTTGCATACAAAATTGACTTGAAACAGGTAACCAAGTCTGGCAACAATACAAAATTATGTAGGACAGTAACACTGAGGCACAATAACAGAGAACTTCAGAAGGATGTCTGAAAAAGCAGGACACAAAGTGGGAAATGAAATTCCCTGTAGATAAGAAGGTGATCCTCAGGGAGCAAAATGGATCCTAACTTCATATGCACTTCAACAGCCTGGAAATTCTTCCAAGAGTTGCGTATTTTCTCCCAGAAACTTAAGGTTGATAGGTCTGTAGCTTCCTGGTTCTACCTTTCTGCCCTTTTTGTAGATAGCTTTAATATTTGGGTTTTTTGCAGATTTATATAGGATATCCTCTTACTTCTATGATCCTTCAAAGATGCTAAGGAGGAGTTTTGTGATGTCAGACAACTCAGCATCCTCAGTGGATCCTACGAGGTCACACAGAAGTTGTACCTGTCTAAATGGCACAGATGGTCCCTCACTTAACCCTTCAGTACCATCAGTGGTTTACCATTTGCTTTGGGCTTGACATTACCTTTGAAGACAGGCTGAGTGCCTCAGCCTTTCCCGTGCCATTCTTGATGAATTTGCTGGCCCTATTCAGCAGCAGATCGACATCTTTCTTGTACTTCTACTTACTACCAATATACTTGCAGAAACTTTTGTTATTCTTGTTATCTCCTGCTACTTTGAGTTCCAGCTGAGCTTTTGCCTTCCTAATTGCATCTCTGCACACTGAAGCAATACTTCTATAGTCCTCTCTGGGAGTTTGTCCCCTTTCTGCACTGCTCAAGTGCTCCTTTTTTCATTTGAGCTCTCTTAGAAGCTTGGTGCTTTTCCAACTGATTCCTTTTTATGTCTGCTCCTCTTCCTGCTTAGGGGGATAGACTGCCCTTCTGCTCCAAGAAGTAACTGTACTGGGAAACCTACCAAATTCCTGAGCCTCTTTGCTCTGTAAGACAGATACCCATTGGATCCTTCCTAGCAGTTCCCTAAGTGAGTTGAAATCTGCTGTTCTGAAGTCCAGGTCTTTTTTTTTTGATCACTTGTCCCCCTCAAGCCCTTGGCATCCATGCTCCTACAGCCTCCACAGCTGCTGTAGACATATCTTCAAACATGTCTTCTTTAGTACACACTTAGTCCAAAAAAGCACTGTTCCTAGTTGGCCCATCCAAGACCATGTGAGAAAGCTGTCCTCAACATACCCTGGAAATGTCCAAGATCGTTTATGCACCACTGTGTTGTTTTCCCAGTAAGTATCAGAAAAGCTGAATTCCCTTTTGAGAATCAGAGCCTGAGGCTCTTGGGCGTGTAGGCTTCAGCCACTTCCTCTTCCTGATCCACGCCCTAAGCAGACACCTTGAGACCTCTCTCAGTGGCTCTTATTTTGACCCAGAAGCACTCTATGACTTGAAAACAGATGAATGAAGATGGATCTTTATGTAACAGGCATACTTTTGATGGATTTGATGGTTACTAAGTACACCATAACATTACTGGGTCACAGAAATCTGAAAAGTATTAGAGAACACTGACATATATTCTGACCCTGTTCTTACTCTTTAATCAGCATACGCTTATGGTCATAAGTGCAAACAATTTGTCTGACCAACAATGACCATTCTTACTAGTGAAACATATATTTATTGTCACCAAAAAAGATCCCAGAAAAATCAATGCATCAGGTTTTCCTACGTAAAAACAGATTTTCATCCATAAAACATCGGGACTGAGAATGCAGGCTATTCTTTCAACAAGACACAAAATAGTTTTGCTACTGAGTTCTCAAACATACAAAAATACTCCAGATTTGCATGACATAGGAAAACAATGAATGGAATGGAAGAATTATATATACTGGACTGGATTTGTGGTTATGGCTTTGGGAGATCAAACAAACAAGCAATGCTTGCTGCACTCCAGAATTACCACGCTTCACTGAAACAATTGTACTGCTTCCACAACTACAGGACAGATTTCAGTTCAAAGACTACTCAGTTGCCACCGGAATGCTCTTCAGGAAACTGTCAGTACACTTAAATGGGCAGGTGCACCTCTTCAAGGATGTTCCTTACAGGAGTGATTTCAAAATTATTGCTATGATCCAATTACAAAATAAGAGAGCCATGGGAATCATTGTTACTTTGAATCAAGGATCAGAAAAGAGAGAGTGAGTAAAAATAATGAATCAATCAATTTGTCATATTACTTCAATCAGGATATTTCATTGACAGTACTAAGAAAGTCATCTGACATTTCAGTTTTTATTACAGCAAAACACAGCAATCAAAACTGTATCTATCCCTGTGGATGAACACAGGAACCTTCTGGCAGTGCTGATCACCCAAACAGTTTTGTCCAGGACCTGTCTCATACAATGCACATCACTAAAGCCCCAATCCCAAACACAGAACAAGCAGGTAGGAGATGAGTTCCATTTTCAGGAGAATAAAAAGAAAAGGTACATGATGTCACAGTATTGAAAAGGAAAGACAAAGTAAATAAAATCAAGCTACACATGCATAATTTTAAACTCAGTGTTTTAAGTGAATTTAATAGCAGAGAGGGGATTCAAATTCATTTCCAGCCATGATTTCTGAGCTGTGGTTTAGAGCCATAGCTATTCTTTCCCCTGTCCCCCGTCTTAAATCTGACATCTCTTCCCTTAGTGGGAACTTGGACTGGGTAAAATGAGGGCTCTCTCCTCCCCACACCTGGCAACAGCTGAATGCCACACACATTCACTCTTCTGTGACTCCAGGCACCGTTTCCATGGCAGCACCAGGAAAACCATTCCAAACCGGTCAGGGAGGGATGCAATGAGAATAACTCGTCCAGCAAAGCTCCTTCTCAACTCTCTGGACAAGGCACTCTGAGAAACCAGGGACAAGAGTGAATCTGACCGCACAGCCTGTGAAGGACTGAAGGCACAGGCAGCACCACAGAGTGTGGAAACCTCCCTTCATGTTTCATGAGAGAAGCTGTGGTTCAAGTCCATGCGATAAAATGGATCAAGTGCCCAGTTGTGCTGCTAAGCAGAAGGATATCTGTGAGGACTGGCAAGTGCTTGGCTTTCCTCCGCTCCAAGTACATTGTCTGTGACTGTATAGTAAAAGTATTTCTTGCTGTTCCATGGTTAAGGGGAAGCAGAGATGTGCACTTGCCATGAACTGAAGCAGTACAAGGGGACCTTGTTTTGACTTCACAAATCGGAAACACCTAATTGGTGGTACTGAAGTTTTAACTGGATTTTTCAGCATCTCAGAACTGTGTATGTGTTGGGATGATTTTGTCAAAGCCATATGATTTGCATAGCCAATATCTTAAAGACAGAAATTAGATGCAATGTGACACTTCTGAATGATCTGTGCTAGCCTGAAATAATGAGAATCCGGAATTGCAATCTCTGCTTGCACAACATAACAAAGATGAAAGATTATTCTGCTTTCAATCCCCAACCTGCTCACAAACCAGGATGCAAAGCATCAGCACTAGACATAGGTTGGCAGGGGCCTCTGGAGGTCACCTTGTCCAATTCATGCAGGGCCACCCAGAGCCAGTTGTCCTGGACCATATCCAGGCAGCTTTGGAATATCTCTAAGGAAGAAGACTCTACAACCTCTCTGGGTAACCTGTGCAAGTGTCCGGTCACTCTCACAGTAACAGCATTTCTCCTGAGGTTCATATAGCATTTCCAGTGTTTCAGTTTGTGACCACTGCTTCTGGTCCTGTCCCTGGGCACCACTGAAAAGGATCTGATTCCCTCTTCTTTGTATCCTCCATTCAGGTGTTTGTACATACCAATGAGTTCCCCCCAGAGCCTTCTTTTCTCCAGGCTGAACAGTCTCAGCTTTCAGCCTTTCTTCATAGGACAGATGCTCTAGTCCCTTCATCATCTTGTTGGATACCCTCCAATAAGTCCATATCTGTCTTTAACTAAGAAGCTCAGAACTGGACCCAGTGCTGTAGGTGTGGCCTCATCAGTGCTGAGTAGGGGAGAATGATCACCTACCTTGCCCTGCTGGCAACACTTCTCCTAAGGCAGTCAAGGACATTGCTTTCCTTCTTTACCACAAGGGCGCATTTCCAGCTCATGTTCAATTTGGTGTCCACTAGGACTTCAAGGGGCCTTTTTGGCACAGCTGCTTGCCAGCTGGGTGGCTCCCAGCACGTATTGGTGCATGGAGGTAAGAGGCATACCCCTGTCTCAAACTGGCATTATCAAGGTTACTGAGGCAAACACATCGTCCCAGAAACAGAAAAGTTTGACCAGACAGTTGTCATGCACACAGTACTAAGTAAGTTTTTGTGCCACTAAAATTACCCTCCCTCCCAGAATGCTTCTGCAGTAAAAGAGAGATTTACTAGCAGTTGTCTCATTCTGAACAGTGCAAGAGGTGTAACTTCTTCCTTGTGCACCTGAGGGCTATGAAAGGATAGGGTGCCCAATTATTTCAAAAGTTATGTGGGAGAATATTATTTTATTTTTGTAATTTATCATATTGTCTATCTTATCTTGTAAAGCTCGTTCCTCTCTGTTCACAGACACTCTATTTTCAGCAACAGCCTGTCCCATGCAAAATACTTTACTCTACCTGAGAAGCTACACTGGATACAGTCCTGAAAAGCCTCTTTGCTGAATAAGCCTGGCTGCTTGGATTCAGATCCTTTCGAGGAGAGTCTCAGCAGACTGGAATACACAAGCACCAGAAACATTTGCAATGCAAAACTGTAAGAATAGAAGAAAAGCTACTTAATTTTCTGGGTCTGTTCTGTTGTCTATTCCTTGCATATTCCACATTATCCAATCATGTGACAAGCAAAATGTGACATCAAACAGATTATTTAACAAGTGCTGGAAATTTATAGAGCAATTTACTCTTTGACTTAAAAAGGAAGAGTACATATTTAGTGTCTCAAGTCAGGATTTTAAGCCAAGTTTCACAATTACTGAAGCTTTCCTATTATTGTGTTACTTTCCCATTCCTAAAACTTGATTTCTATTTGGTAAGTACTGTTTTTTTTTTTTAATTTATTACATGGTTAGCAAAGTGTATATCCTTTCCAAAAGCAAAGTGATTGGAATTAGAATGAAAGAAATAATTTAATGGGATGCACTCACTGTAGTCACTCTACTTTATTTCCTCAAACAAGAGACTGCATTGACCACGATAGACATTTCTCTGGCTCATGTCCATTGCAGAGCAAAGTCAGAGAGAGAGAGAGAGGGAAAGAAATACAGCATTGCCTCCCTTGAATACATTGATAAAAAGTGGGCAGAAACCTTGCAACAATGTTTCAGAGGTCTTTGACAGCATCATCAGAATATAAAGTGTTTCTAACCACTTTTCACACCTTTTTTTTGGAAGACCAAACTCTTCCAACAGTGTAATACCACTTTGAAAGAAGGATCTTGAAAATGTAACCCTTATAAATCAGCTCCCTTCCCTTTAAGCAGCTCCGCAAACGCACTGCAATCGGTTTCTGCCTTTTGTTCTTCCACCTCGGATTTGGCACAGGAGAAGCTCAGCAGCCCTTTCACATTCAGTACTTGCATAAGGTACAGTTTCTACAGCCAACCCTAACTGTTTTACCATTACTGTCAGGACTGGACAGAGGGGAGCATAGCCTTCTGAAGATATGACTAAGTGGAGACCTTTTTTTTTTTTTTTATTTTTTTATTTTTTGCTTCCCCCCACCCTCGGGTTTTACTTTCCTGTCCTAAATTTACAGAGGACATCTCTCAATCCAGTGACTGAGGTTTTGTACCTGTTAGCAAATTCTATGAACATCACTGCTTTGGACATATTTGGCACCATGGTCAGCTATCACCTTCCCAGGAAGACAGAATTATAGATATCTCCACAACAACTGAGTACCCATGGATCTGGGTACAGGACTTAAAGTAAATAACTTGCAACCACGTTTTCCCTAAAAAATACTCTACACTTAGAATCCCACTAAAGTGGAGACTACAAAATTACTTACAGTGAAACAAGCTTAAGTTTGAGAAGTAGTCATGTGAGAAATAACACTGAAATTAATGGTTAGCACAAGAACTATGTGACTTAAATTATAATTTCAAATATTTCTAAATGAGAAAGCTTTGGATAACTCAAACACCATGGCATTGTAACAAGTGAAAATGCTAACGTTTTAATGACAACTGCCTGCAAATGATCTAATTACAAACATCAACACAAAATGCCTTGTTGAAAAACAGGGGGAAACATTTCAAGCAGCTTAGGAAGAAGAAAAAAAATACACTTTGAAAATATTACTATGCATATGGAATAATGAGGCCTCATAATAAATGCTGGATCTTATTTACGAAAATGTTGCCATTTGATTCAGATTTTAATTTCATGCTGCATTAAATGAATAGCAGATAACCCCCCTTTTCTTTAAATGCTCACATCAGCTTGAAATATTACAGTTTGATACAATTTTGAATTAATCTTACAAAGCACTGAATTTAAATTTGTAAGCTCTCATGATCCAGAATTATAAGGAGTTCTAGAAGTGGAAATGAAAAGAGACCGAAGCATATAATAGCCAGGATGCTCTACCCATGACAACAGGATGTTCTGAGTACAGGATAGCTGGATACACCATCACTTTAATTTATACAGAAATGGATCTGAAGAAGTGACTCATAGTCTATCAATCTGACTAAATACTTTTATTAATTATTGATATATTTTAATATTCCATAGATCAAGTTTTGTCAATGTTCTATTTCAGCAATTTTGGGATTAACTACACTTCTGGCACACCCAACAGAAAATAAAAATCAAAAATTAACCAGTTAGATAAAACTAGAGGCTGGTGGTTTTTGTTTTTTTTCTAAGAGTGAAATTTGAAAAGTCTGCAACTTATCTTCTTTCTGTCTGTGATGGTCTGAGGTATCCAGGCTCACTGCAAGAATACCCTGCTGTATGTCAAAGCCATAAAGCAATTCATCCCACTGTAGCCAAACATAACACTTCAACACGTTTGGAAAGAAAGACTGGGGGACAAAAAAAAAAGGAGCAAAAACTAAAAAGAAAACCTGCAGACAGGACTGCAAAAAGACTGCAACAGGTGAACCGTTTTGCTAGATTAGCAGCCTGTCATAAAATCCTTCTCTCTAGGAGAGCAAACTACAATGTGAAAGTAGATAAACTCCATTACCCTGAATTTAAGTACATGTAACCATGTAGACAGAATAAGCCAAACATCTGCCCATGTTTTTTTCTATACTTTGTTGATGTTGCTATCATCTGGCCACATTATCCACATGTCCCCTGAAACCACATATTGCAATTTCCATCAGCTTAGATATTACACCTGCTGAAGAGGCCAGAACTGATTGACTACAGCTTCTCCTGCTGTTGAGCTCAGCCAACAAGCTGCTTGTGAATTCTGCCCATGTTGTGGTAAACTGAGCCAAACTGGTTTTGGTGTTTTTATGTTTTTCTGTTTTTCTTTAACTGTTGCTTTTTTTTTGGTGTGGGTTTTTTTTTTTTTTTTTGGTTTTTTTTATTTTTTTTTTTTTTTTTTTTTTTTTTTTTTAATAAATTTTTAAATTAAAAAAAAAAAAAAAAATTTTTTAAAATTATATTGTGCCTTACTCATGTGTGTCTCAAGACTTCAACTGAGATTAGCATGAGGTCAATGATAAAAAACATAGTGAACATTAATTCCATTATACAAAAAAATATTTTGTCATGACAAAAAGGTGTCCTGAAGCAATAAGGACAGGGCTGCCAAACAATAATGACTGGGCTCCCATCCCAAGAAACACTGGGGATCAATCCCTTCACAATGTTTGGATTTCATTTTCTCTGAATACCCTTCCAAGATATATTGATTTGTAGACGGATGAGTGTGTATTTTTTTAATAAACCTACTCTGTCATTCAGAAAAATCAATCAGAATATGTGAAATCCCAATGCTGACTGTCTCAAATCTGCATCTGATTTCTCCCCTAAGACGATCAAATGGCTAATTACTTTTTTAAAACACTCTACGAACATTAAAAATAAAGTTTAAAGGAAGGAAGGAAAGAGAGAAACCTGCACAAGTAGGCTGTGTAAGAGCTTGGAGAATGCAGCCATGCCAAATAGAATTCCACTGATTTTATGGACAGTTTTTCAAGAGCCAGTATTAATTAAAAGTTAGGTTCTGTCTCTTTTCTGTCTTAGAAATGTAAAAGTAGGGCCAGGAGGCCCTGGCATGATAATAGGTCTAACCATAAAGCCTTTTAGAGTTTGTCCAAACAGATTGGAGAGTCCATCTGGAGGTCACAGTCAACCAGGTAGTTTCTTTGTCTGCTCTGTCCTGCAGCCATCCCTGTTGTATGAAGGAAGTTAATTCCACAAAAGAGTGTCTGAACACCTTGCCTTTGCATTTATGCAAACTCATTTCCATTTTAAGGCATTACAACACGGATGCCAAAGAACTAAAAATAAGAATAAGAAACAGGTAAGATTATTGCTGTCAGACTTTCCAAGTTGAAGCCAGGCAGTAGCCTCACGACTTCTGAACACATTACAGAAGGAAACAGAGTAAAGACAGAATGACAGTCAAATAATGTCATAGATTTTCAGTATGAAAACAATGACTGATAGTACGCCACTAATAGTAAGATTCAATAATATCTGAAATTAAAAAAAAAACAACAACAAAAAACAAGCAAATAAATAGCAAATTAATCACCTTTTTTTTTTTTTTTTTAATCACTTTAATCTTCATGTTTATACAGATAAAATAAAGCCTTACTCAGGTGGATGCAGGTGCTATTTGTGAATGCATTCCTGTTTAGGAGCAAATGAGTTCACTTATATCTAATACTGCATCTACCATGGCCATATATGCAATTTCTAACCATTCCAATAACTCAAAAAGAACTTAAGAGTTTCATTATAAAATAACTTCTATCATTATTCCTAATGAAAAACATAACGTGGTTCAATACATGATATGACAAGTGAAAATTACACCCTTAACTCAGAGAAGTCTTTGAGAACTCAGCAAGACTCATACACATCAACACAGGATGGCAGGAGTGAACCTAGAGCAAAAGTTTGGGAGAAGAAAGAAAGCGGTGCAGTGCTGCCTGAATCATTGCCATACTTGGTTACTCTGTATGCAATAACAATTTCTGGTAAAAAAAAAACACCAAAAAACAAAGACACGGTAAAAACAAAGAACACGTCATGTTTCTGAAAGTTGCATAAGCCACGGAAGACAACCCTCAGGGCCAGGAGACACAGTACTGACTTACATGTGCTATGCTGGAGGCAGCCAGTCAGCATTCCAAGGATCTAGCCTGGGAGGAAATCTCACCTGGCTCCCAGAAACACTGGCTGCTTAGCAGACTAACCAAACTTGCCATGTTGCTTCTGGACTTCACGCTCTAGAAAAGCATGGAAGTGCCAGCTCAAGTCAGGGATATCAAGATTTTTTTAGGTCAGATGCTGTAAACTGACTAGCCTGGTACCTGAACATCTGGGTAGTAACAAAAATGGCCTCAGGTTGCACTGTAAGCTGACTATTGCTGTCCTCTAGGAGCACTTCCAAGTGATGGGTGGCCACTTTGTAACTTACTTGGCTACACAGAGTGGCTTAAAGTCCGAAGTATGTAGAATTTTACTTTTTAGAACAGTAAGATTCTTATCCTAGGAAAAACTACCACTTCTGTCTTCACATTTGCATGTGCAGAAAGACAGATGACAAGGGAGCCACAAAGTTATTCCCCCTGTTTTACCTCAAACATCAACAAGCACATTTGCAAGGCTGAGATGCCTTGTGTCTTTCTAGGTGGCAAGGATATAAATATAAATTCATATACTTAGTAGACTATTGGTGTTTCCAGAATATCAGTTCGGGTAACATTTTCTGCAAAGAGATAAATTTACATATGCTCTGAAGCAACACTATTGTGTCTGTGGGCAAGTCATTTCTAACACACACACAGACACACACACACAAAATCCTGTCTTTATAGGCTAAAGAAGTGAGTCTAAAGACACAAGTTTCAGGAAGGTGTTATCACAAGAGCTTATCCATAAAAGGAGATCCTGTATCTTTTAAGGAATGTTTTCAGATAATCCTACAAATAGTGTATGGCCATAGTCCACAGGAAAAAGGAGAACTTCACCCATTCCACACCAGTGGAACCCATGACTGAGATGCATACAAGGACGTTGCAAAGGTGCTTTGGGTCTCATTCAGCAAGTGATAGAACTATAACCCCTTCTGATTTCATTTTTCCTTGAAACTGCCTCTACATTTTTATCACACTGTTAAAGTAAGAACAGCTTTTTCCTTTGGTTGGAAGGACCAGTATCTCAGCCAGATGTCCAAATGAAAAATTTAACACCAGAACCATTTAAGAATTTATCTGTTGTTTCTCCCTCCCCTCTCCTCTCTCCCTAAAGTTGTGACTTAGCTTTAAGTTTCCAGCACAGAAGAACTACAGCTATGAAGCTGCCAAGTTCTGGACTACTCCATCAACTGAATTAATAAGCACGTGCCTGATTTAGACCAAGTTCTCAGTGTACCAAAATTTACAATATAAGCCAGACAGCAAATTATTTATGATGTGCTTCACAGATTCATCATGATAAAACTAATTTTAAAACATACTTTAAACTAGTATTAACCACAGTGAAAATAACACAGATTGTCAAAGTAAAAGGTACTGTTATTTTCACAGTTTGTTAAGCATAATGTTGTGTGAAACATCACTCTTCAAAGACAGGCAACTTATGCAAAGGGCATTAAGAGAGTATATAGATGCACATTCCAGATAAAGTTCCTATTTAAATGCAGAGCTAATTTTGACATAGCCAATTTTAATATCATTGTTTATGTAACTCTTCACTCCATGTATATATACCTGGACTTTTAAACAACTACAGAAGCTCATTTAAGAGGGCCTATGACATTTAAAAATCCCACTTACAGATACCCTAAAGAAATAGGTAAATTTTTTTGTGGTAAAGATTTGTTAGAAACTAAGTACATAGGGTATCCAAAGGAACTGCAAAATTACAGTTGCAAAGCTAAAAAACATAGTAGTCATTTCATCTTTAAAACAAAATCTTTCATATTTCAAACAAAATTCAAGCAATCATTGTAAAAAGAAACAAATAAACAAGAGAACCAAAACACCAAAATAAAAGAAACACCCCCAAAACAAACAAAACAAAATAAACAAACAAACAAAAACAACCATGGATTGCCAGGATAGCAGTAATGGGAAACAAGGTATATCCTTACCTCCCCTATAAATGAATGCAAGACATATCTAAAGCCTAACGCCTACGGCAGAAAAGAATGAGAAATCTACACACTCCATTACATTACTGCTGAAGGAAAATTCCCCACCTCCGTAACTACAATTTCAATACACTTCATATTTTGATACTGAAAACACAGTCTCTATTACAGATGTTCTGTTATTTCTGATGAAAATTACAAACTGTTGCTGGACCACCGGATATCAGCTTAAAGTGAACTGAGGCAGAAAAAAAAAAAAAAATATAAAGAAGGAAATACGATTAATGCAGGGGTTACTCAATACTCATATATAGTATTAATCTTGTATAAGAACAATTATATTAAAAGAGAACTGCTCTAAATTCTTTCCTATATGTTTGTTCAATTAATACATTAGGAAACGCAAGCTATTCATCAGATCCTAGCACCAGCATATCACTCACTGGGAATGACTTTTTAGGTATCTGTGCTTGGTAAAAATTAAAACAAAAATATTTCAGTGTATGAAGCTTTATGAATGTCAAGCACATGCCTTTCCAGTGCAACGACTAACCTTATGTTTAGAAGGGAACAAATGTGAGAATGTTGTAAAATCATTTAGGGAAGCCCAAAGGCTTTCACAGTTCCCCCTCTTTTAATCACATCCTTCTGAGTGAATGATTTCAAATACAATCTATGTAGATAGAGCTAGTGACGTTTCACCTCCTTCCCAGGATATGCCAATATGTGGTGTAGTTTACTACATCTGAGGTTACTTAAAGCAGTAGAGCAACAATTTCAGACAAAGCACATTCCAGCAGCTCAGGCAAGTCTCTTTCACAGCTTCAAGGATACCATAAAGCAACCCAACACACCTCCTGCTAAGTCAGCCAAGTTCCACAAATTTCAGCAGATCTTGATACCTCATTTTAAACCATCTGAGTGTTTCTTCCGGCTTTTACTGAATATAATCGATTTCATTAGGGGAAAAAAAAAAAAAAAAAAAAAAAGAAAAAGAAAAACGAGGAAAATACTAGAGACAAATCCCTATAAATACTTCCTCTGACTCAGCAGCCACAAACTTCCCTCCCTAATGGCACTGAATTTCACATGAGAACTGAGGACAATTTCTCTCCTTGGCTAATGGCAGGGACTGAGCTGAGAGTAGCTTTTCTGAAGGACTTTACCCATTTGACTGAGCATTAGTTAGGTGGGAAATTATTGACAAAGAGTCATAGCCAGTAGTTTAGGGCTGTGCACAGATAATGGCTTTGAATGCCAGCGAAAGACAAACAATGAAAAGCAATTCAGCCCCTGTTCAGAGTGAGGTGAGAAAGGGAGCACAGACCAAGCACAAAGATGAGAACGCATTCCTCATAGAAAGCTGACATAAAGCCATTTCTGTCCTTGACTCTCAATCTGAAAGCTGCAAAACTGTTTCTCGCAGTCTGGGGATGTTTATTAGTTTGTTTAAAATCTCTGCTATCAGATCTTTCTATTTTAGTTCGTTGTCTTTATTTACTGGCAATTGTCTTGCAGGAGAATAATTTTTTAGGTTTTCTGTGTTAAGTTTCTAGCAACAGGCTGACTTTTCCATTGCTTAAAGGCCAACTTGTGAGCACTAACAGCCTCCACAGTCTAAAAGATTAGAATGTTAGCATGATTAGAAGGTTCATGCTAGACTGGGCCCAGTGATGAAATACTGACCTTTCCAAAGATAAGCCACTAAATTAACAGAAAAAAACAAGTGTGTGATATCACTTCTTCAGTTGTATGTTGTTGTCTACATTTTAGTCAACAGCACTCCTCTGATAGTATCAATGTTGGAGTAATCTTAATCCTCTATGCAAGAAAATTTGTATCAGGTTTCAGTATGTCCCTTTTGCACATTAATAAACTCTGTCACTTAAAAAAGCTGAAAGAGTTGGAAACACAGAAAAGCAAACTCAGTACTGGACTGAGTCAGCTCAGGTAAGACATCAAAATACAACTGCCTGTTACTGTTCAAATAACATTACCAATAAATTTACTGAAGTAAAAAAAAAAAAAAAAGGAGAAAAAAGAAAGAAAGGAATGAGAAGTCAAGCAGCAGAGGCTAACAACCGTATTAGACTTTGGATTAACTACCAATTCCAACTGTGCAGGATTTATTACCAATTCCAACAGTGCAGTGGCTCCACAAATTAGAAATAAGCAACTGCACAACCAAGGGTGTAACAGAGATGCTGTTTCCTGACTATATAGTCTGCTGGGCCATCCTGCAGACAAGCGTCCAGTCCTTTTCCCACCACGGCAGCCAACACCATCTTCAAGCCACTGTTCATGCAAATCCAACAAGGAATAGGTACATGTTCCAGCTGAAAAAGCCCTGGGCATATGCCAGAACAAGAGCCTATACTAGAAAGTAAAGGTATCCTCTGCCCTCAGTTTTCAAATTGATTGTTCCATACCACTCCAGATGTGAATATCCTTACACAACACTTGTGCAATGCTAAGAGAACAGCAATCAGTATTAATTACTTTATTACACCATAAAAGTATCTTAACATATGGTGCACACCTGCTCAGTGGTAATATTATTTAGAAGAACTCAAGCTTTCCTTAAAAAACAAAACAAAAACAAACAAACAAACAAACAAAAAGAAACCAAACCAGTATTCATCACTATCAGGAAAACTGAAGTCAGAACAAGAAAAAAACAAACATGATGACATCTGTCTGACTGCCTGCTGATCACCGAATGATTTAAGGTAACTACTCAACAGTTCAAAAAGACAGTATTTCTCCACCTATAGTTTTAGAAGTAACTGTCAATAAATGCTTATTACAGTCTCAATAGACTTTTACAGCCTTTCCTAGCATAGAAGGGAGAGGTGTCCCAGCTCTTAGCTTCTCTGACAACTTCTAAAGCTTTGGAAGTTATTTGGCTCCAACATGTTTCATTGCACTGAGAATAAAACTTTTAGAACCAGTCTTAACAGGAATTACATACAACTGTGATAATTCCTTGGCATGTTAAATGTATAGGTGTTTTTCTTGTTGACTCTCAGGTTCTGATTTGCTCCATTGAACTGCAATAAAATCAAGGACTTTTGCTGAATAACTCAGCTGTGCACACTGTCATTAGAAAATGTGAGAGACAGGGTGTATTAAGTAGAGCCTTACTTCAACTGACATGCAGTTGTGTTTCCAACTACTTTTTCTTCCAGATCCTTAAACTGCACATTTTTGTAGCACTCAAGACTGACAGAAATATGTCACATGTATTCACAACTGGGAGGACAAAGTTCCCACTTTAATTTTCAGGTTAGCTTTTCAAAAGCAAATTACTGGAAGAAGCATTCTAAGAATGCCATTCAAAGGCCTTGATCTCTGACAGAAACTATTCATAATAGGATGAATCCCATGCTAAGGGTCTTCTGAAAGGATCTCTTTGGATCTCAAAAATAGATATTTTTAATTTGTCATTAAAATTTCTACAACAGTATTATCTACTAAAATAAATAAATAAAGAAACCTCCCCCACAAACAATAACCTCTTCCATACACAGATTTAAATGTAGGGATAGTAGCTTCTATCAAATATATTACATATTCTGTCATCTGATTGACCTGCCCAGTGTCAGCATTTTAAATCTTGTGCATGCTGTTAGATCAAGACTTTCCATTTTCTATTACTTTTGCCTCCCATTGTAGGTTAAAGCCAGTCCCTAATTATTTAAAATACACATATATGTACAGTTTGTATACATATGAATTTGCATATATGCACACACAAATGCAGCACATTAGTATCATGGACCCATGAATAGAATGCTGCTTAAAACATGGAGAGACAGCATCTACTTGAAGTAAGTATCATGCTACAAAAAAGCATGTCAGGAATTTCTACTTTAGTAGGTTATTAAGACAAATTTTTACCAATGACAGAAAGATGGTTTATCACATCTCTCTGTCAGTCACTTTAGGGATTCAACAACTAGAAGACTAAACATGGGGCTTTTTTCAGAAAAAGAAGAAAAAAATAAATTGTACCTTCTGCTTACAAATATTTTAATGAAGAAAGTGCCTCATCCAGTGAACATTAATAGCTGGTATATGAACAACCTTTACCTGTATAATAAAATCACTGAAGTAATTCCAACTTTGCCTTGAACTTCCAAAATGCAAGATGTACACATATGGTTGAATTAGCTCAGTTACTCAGAAATCAGTGGAGTAATACCAAAGATAGATTTGGCCCATTATCTATCTGCACAGCACAAATGAATAATGCAAATGTGTATGCAAAGGACCATGAAATATCTCAGCTTAGCAGTGCATTTAAAATGTATCACTAACTTTCAGCTTCTTGAAATATTTATCAGCCACAGGAGGTTCCACTGAGAGCACACTCTATTAGGGACTTCACTGAATTTTTATTTCTATACCTGACTCGGAGGACTTTGAAAAAGGAGACTGGAATTAACTGCTGAAACAACTTCAGGTACTGCTCTGACACCACAGGCTTCAGGGGCACTTCATGAGTGTTTCTTAGTCACTTTAATGTTATTCCCACAGACGAGACCAACTGGGGTCTTTATACAGCACATCTTAGAGGGGAGAGGAGGAAGGTAACAAGTTTCTGGACATGACTGCAGAAGCCACTAAAATTAAACTGTCTGCAATTAGAAAGCTACTGAAGGAATCCACAGTAATGAGCATGCTTTAAGACACAAGTCAACTCACATAAGAAGTTAAACAGTCTTACTAAAATCAGTCTAGTTTGTGATGATTAGTTGAACCAAGTATCAACAAACTTGGATCATTTGTGTACAGCATTTAAAATACCAAGCACTAGTCAAACACTGAATTAGTTTCACTAAACTTTTTTTTTTAAATAAAATTTAATCTTGAAGCAAGTAAAATAGTCTCGTTGGTCTATTAAAGATGGGAACATATGAAGAATGTTTTTTTTTAAAAACTATGAATACTCTAGATTATTAAAAAAAAAAGCATAAACGAAACACAAAAAGCCCCATTTAGCTTAACATTGAACAGTTAAACCTGTTCGATCTAGAAAATCTTTTGTTTCTTATTTTAGCTGATAAAAACTAAGTATATTGGAAGATAATTCCTTCAAAATCATACGTTTTATTCATTATGCAGTCACCTAGTAAACAGTATTACTCCACAATAATCCTGCAATGTCTTGAGTCAGGAATAGTACATAAAAACAACCTGCTCTAAAAACTTTTTGTCAGTAGGAAGTACTAGACACTGGGGTGGGGGAAGGTGGTTTGGTTTTACATTTTATACATTTCATTTAATTCAGCCAAAAGATCAAATTAGTAGAATAAACTGTTACCTTAACAAGTACACAGATCTGTGTCAGAAAAGACTTTTGGGACTTTTTTCACACAACTGACTTCCACATGAAATTCATTTATTTAAACCCCTGAATAGTCAGTCACATTTCCTTGGGCCTTCGGCAGCACCAGATGCAGGTCATAACCATGCATTGTTTTTACTGTCTGTAAGGAATTTTAAATTAGCTCAACCATCTAAAAAATCTACTCAGCAAACTCTTAAAGGTTAAATATAATTATAAAAGATGCAAATCCCCTTCCCACCTATCTAAGACTATAATCTGAAAAAAGAGAGATCACCACAGTGGACTGTGTGGTATTCGCTGAGAACATTTTCTAGGATGAAAGTACAAAGCAACAGGTCTGTAAGCTCAAAAGCGGGCACCTACGGAAATACATTTTTGCACAAGAAAGATTAGTCTGTTGAAATGTTTTATCTCAGTGGAACTACTGATTTTCTTAATTCTTTGCTGTAAAGGGGTTGAAACAAGAAATAACCGCGGCCAAATCAAGTGTTGCTGAATAAGGGTGAAACAAGACACTAAAGAGTAACATTTACTTTCTTGCCTTTAAAACTGTAAAATCTAGCCAATTATTCTACCTATTTGCTCTTGGGTAATCAGACTTACAGCATTTGAGGTCCAAAAACATCCCTAACCCGCTCAAAAGTGACTTCTTAAAACAAGTTAAGAACCTTTTCACGACGCCTCACGTTTCACCTCAGACAAGCGACCCATCTTTTAACGCTTTACCTTTTGTCGCGCACTTCTAAGTTAACCTCCTGAATCCCTTCAGCTGCGCCCTGGGAAACGTCCTCACCGCCGAGCCGAGCTTCCCTCCCCTCGGGAGCGCAGCTCAAGCAGTGCCTACTCTTTTTCTTTTTTTTTTCTTTTTTTTTTTCCTTCCTTCCTTTCCCCTCTCCTTCACCACTTACAAAGAGAAACTTGAAAAAGGAGCCAGCCGGCGGCCTGGAGGGGCGGGCAGACCACAGCGGCAGCAGCAGCGGCGACAACACCCCGCACCCGCGGCTGCCGTGCGCTGCTCGCCGGGATGCAGGCGCGGCGCGGCGCGGGCAGCACCGCCAGCACCACCGCCAGCAGCACCAGAAGCAGCAGCTGCCCCGGCGGGCCGGGGGAGGAGGCTCCTCCGGGCACAAAGGGCTCCATGGCAACGCCGGCCGAGCCCCCCGCGCCCTCCCGCGGGCAGAGCATCGTCACCGCCGGACCCGCCCACGCCGCACCCGCGATCGCGACACGGCATCGGGGACACAGCCCTCGGCGACACGGCCCCGGCGGCAGCCCCTGGCCCGGACACATGTTTTCAGCAAATTATTTTTTTTTTTTCCCCACCAGAGTGCAGATCAATCTTCACTTATATTTATATTCATTTAGGTTTTCTAACTGAGAGGAGAAGTCCCTAAGATGCTGACTGAACAAATCAGAGGACTGGGCAAACGCCAACTATAGGAAGTGCAACACGGGAAAGTGCCGGATTCTGCATCTGGCACAGGGTAACGCTGGATGTTCCTACAGACTGGAGTGAGACGCTGGAAAGCAGTGCCACAGAAAGGGACCTGGGGGTCCTGGTGGATGGCCAGTTGAATGTGAGTCAGCAGTGCCCTGGCAGCCAGGAGGGCCAACCCTGTCCTGGGGGGGCATCAGGCAAAGCGTCGCCAGCCAGGCGAGGGAGGGGATTGTCCTGCTCTGCTCTGCTCTGGGGCGGCCTCACCTTGGACATCGTGTGCAGTTTTGGGTGCCACAATGTAAGAAAGATACTAAGGTGTTAGAGAGTATCCGAAGGGTAACATGGATGGTGAAGGTCTGGAGGGGAAACCACAGGAGGTACAACTGAGGTCACTTTGTTCAGCCTGGAGGAAACTGTGGGGAGACCTCACTGCAGTTAGTACTTCCTTGTGAAGGAGAAGTGCAGGGTCAGGCACTGATCTCTTCTCTGTGGTGACCATTCCCTCAGGTCCTGTCATTCCAAGGGAATGGCACAAAGCTATTTAGATTGGATATTAGAGAAAGGTCCTTCACCCAGCGGGTGTTTGGGTACTGCAACAGACTTCCCAGGGAAGTGGTCACAGCACCAAGCCTGACAGAGTTCAAGAAATGTTTGGACAGCACTCTCAGGCACATGGCGTGATTCTTGGGGCTGCCCTGTGCAGGGCCAAGAGTTGGACTTGATATTCCTTGTGGGTCCTTTCCAACTCAGGATATTCTATGATTCTGTGAACCTCAGCAAAGCACAACTTCATACTGAATTAAATAAACCCCACATTCTTTAGCTTATCGGTCTATTACAATACAAAACATTGTATTTTGGGACATAGGGTTTTGGTTTTTTTTTTTAATTTTTTTCTTTTAAGCTTTTGCTTTGCTGATGACTGTAAGACCTGAAGCTATCAAACTTTTAAATACACAGTCATCTAGAAAATAAAATTTACTTACACATGAATTTTTATAAGTGTGTATAGCAGGAAGTGTCCAGGTTCCAATCTAAGGGGTAAGTGCTTGGCCCAGCCTCCAGCAGTGACAACTCCAAGGCTCAAAAGCACATTGCAAGAAAAAACTATGTACAGGATTCCTGTCGCTGAAAGCAACAAGATTTCGAATGCACCCTGAAGTTTAAGAGCTCTCAGGGGTCAAGGATCAAGACACCAGAGGCGGAAACGAAGCTCAGGCAATATTTATGACAAATTTCTACAATGCCATGCAAGACCTCCATAGGTTTAATTATGCCCATAAAAGATTACTATCATTCTTCAGCATGGTGCAAATTATTCAATTATTCTGCTGAAGTCAAAAAGACTTAACTTGCTTCTGCAAATTTCTTGCTAAACTGCCTTATTCATTCCATCCATTTCTGTTGGTCAACACCTACGTGATCTGAACACCGATGTAAAACAACTCTTTTATTATTTTGTATACAAAGATCCTGTCAGGCAAAACTGCCTTCCATTTCATGTAAATATTATGCTTCATATTCAAATAGTTCATGTGAATAAACTGCCAACTTAGACTGCAAAATGAGCTCTTCTCAAGGTTTTTAATGAAACGAAATGTAATTATTGTACTCATTTTAATTTTAAAAAATGTCAGAGCACACAGCCTTCGTTATTTGCTGCCAATGTTTAGCTAAAAGGCTGCAGAACTGGACTAGAGGCTTGCAGTTCAGCCTTTTCTTTAAAATTCCATATTCAATCCAGATCTTAAAGAAACAGCTCCTTTCTACTTATATAGAGCCACCCCTTCCTCTGAACCACAATGACACATACTTAACATCCCCTATCATTAATATTTACCGCTACTGACTGGAGTCATAAAATTGCAGTGCACATTTCAGTAGTGTTCTCTCAAAATGTCACAATGAAGCTGAGGTCACTTTCGCTTGATTTGATAGGACACGGCATATGCATTGAGGAAGGAAGAGCAGCATTTCAGGATCTGATTAAAAATGCTGACTTGGCTCCTACCAATCTTCCCCCGTTTACGTGCACTCCCTGGGGCAGACATAAGTACTGGGGTTGCCCTCAGCTTCCTCCCAGAAGGGAAGAGAGGGAAGGAACAGACAGCACCAAAACAGGTTCAGAGGTTTAGCATTAGAAACTTCTTTTAAACACCCGCTGAAGCCAATGAAATAATAACAGTAATAACAACAACAACAATAATAAAGGGCACGTTGGCTACTACTCTCAGAAACTTTTGGAAGGGGAAAAGCCCAACATTTAATTGTATTTCTAAAATTTCAAGGGGTTGAAATCAAGCTGGGACCAATGGATAAGTCCTTTATTTTAGCTCCTGAATGGCAAACCTACCAGCTTCCTTGTAACTCTGCCAAGCTGTAAGTGTCATTTAAGGAGAGCAATACAACAGTTTATTGTTGTTCTCCAGTGCTGATTAGGATATAGAAAGAAGACTGTTTATAATACATTAAAGGTCACAAATAAATGGCAATTTAATAGAAAAAAATCTACTCCACATGCAAGAATATCTCAAAGGGGCAGTTAATTACACAGCAGCCTAAGCATGTTCTCTTTCACTAAAATACTGTGAACTGCCATCCTGTTTCATTTCAATATGCTAATATGCATCACCATCTCAGGAAAGCCCTGCTGAAAAAAATAAGAAAACCAGTACTATAAAGTCATTGCATCTATTGCAGCAGTACACAACACGCAGGCAAATTTAACCTATCAATCCAATTCAAAGAGATTTCAGTCTCGTTGCCAAAATCAATCATTGGTATTAAAATGGATGGCCACATATTCATGAAAGGGTTGTTCAACCATTTGACATTTGTGCAGATTGCTATCTTTATACAAAGGGATCCTACCTCATAAAACTGATTGATGAAAGTGGAAGAAAACTATTTCCATTTTAAATCCATGCACTGTTCCTGTAATTAGAATACACACTTTTTCTGAATCACAGACATTCCTACACACTTTAAATTGATCAGTTCCTGTTGAGGTTTGATTCATTGTATGCTGAAGCCATGCAAACTTTGTGAGTTTGGACAGCCAGAGAAATAAAGAAACCCTACAATATGTTCCTTAAATACTGGAAGGAAAACTGCCTTTAAGTTGAAATGCTGAGAAAGGAGATTAGGTACATGATTTTTCTTTTGCTCATGCAGCACATGAATGGTTATCTTTGAACCACAATTCAGTGTTTTTATGCTAACATCCACATCTCACTTTAATCTACACATATGCACATTCCCATCCTTTTCATGTTGGTTCTTCAAGAATCATTTAAAACATCTCCAAATATCAAGAGTGTAGTGAGTAGGTGGATTCTTTGTAATTTGAACGAAAACATCAATACTCATATCTATGTTTTCAGAAGAGATCAATCTGTAAATATTTCAAGGTAGTTGTACTAAGGTGGAATTAAGGGCTAGCTTCTGCTATCTCTAATGTGTTTTGTGAGCCAACAGAACTCATTCACAGGACAAACTGCTGTACCAAGTAGAAATAAAATTATTTCATTTAAAATCACATAGATATTTACTGGATTCATCTGGTAGTGGTTTCTATGGGGTTGCAAGAGGTTTTTTGTCCTTCAAAATCCTTTCTAGGGGATATTAAGATGTTCTTCTGCTGACAATCTATGCATATGCAGAGATTACTCCAGAATCTTTCCTTTTTCTCTGTTAACATTTTCTGGTGTGCAACACTAAAGTTACCATGAAATAGCCCTGCAAGTGCTGCAGAACTTCAGATATTTGTCAGACACTCAGGCCTCTGTCACACTCTTATGGCATTTTACTCGTGTTTCTCTCTTGATTTGATAACCTCATGAGGATGACCACTCTAAAAATGAGGAAGGGGTTTGTGTGATACTGGGCATGCTGGCTCTGCAGATCCCTACACTTTCTCTTCCATTACATACTCAGCTCAAGCAAATTGTATAAACAGGGAATTTTGTTCTTGCATAATAAATGCCTTTCTTGGGGTCTGAATAGACAGTAGTAGTACTTATTTGCACCAATTTTGCTCTTTATGTTGTATAACACTAATGAAAGCAAAATTACTTTAAAGTAATATTACATGCCAAACAGTCTTTAAGATGTACTCTGTTTGCATGAATAACCAATTCAGTAACAGTAAGAAAGAAGAGAACATGCCTAAGCACAAGAAGATTTGCTAACCAACTTTGTTAAAAGAGCTACCAACACAATTTCCTACTACTTTTTAGCAGCTTTGTAAGTATTCCTGAGAGTTTTTAAACACTCAGCAAGAACATGAGCCACTTTTAAGTCAGACAGGAGAAATCAAAACAATTTGAGAAGGGTTGGGCACTTCCATGACTTCCAGGAAACCAGAAGTAACGCTCACTCTGATTCCTGTAGGAACTGATATAGGTCAACTAGAATTTCCACGGGAAGCTAACACTTATGAAAGTACTGTATTTAGTGTTAGCTTCTCCACATTACAAAAGGATTTTCTGCATACATTTTTCAGACAAATTTTGAAAATTAAAATTTGCAATTTAAAAAGTTCATTGTAAGTTTCTCATCAGAATTCTAATAGCTGTAAAGTTTAATTAATTGTGTCTCATGTTTTCAGTTTTAAAAGAGATGTTATCCTTCATGACAATCAAATCTCGAAGTGTGATCTGCTGGGGCAGTATGATAAAGTCAAACATTGAAAACATGGGTGAATTCTGAAAAAAAAAAAAAAAAGAAAAAGAAAAAAAAGAATTTTGTCTTTTGCCAAAATTTACATTTTTCCATGTAACACTTTTTCCTTTCACCTGTTTTCTTACTGTGGAGCATGTGCTTGTGATGCCACGGAATTTTTCTGTATTTCTTTTTTTTTTTTTCTCTAATTCTTTTAAAAGCAGTATGAAACATTTTAGGATCTCATTATGAAATAAGTATATGTACTCATTTGCAATATGAAAATACTTCCCCTACTACCTTCAGCCAGCTTCATTTTCAGAATTCATAATCTGGAGGGAATTTTTTATCACTGCTACACTGACAAGCAGTCCCACTTATGGAGTTCATAAATACCTCTCATACTCATGGAAATGGCCAGCAGCCCCCTAAAGGAGGGTCCACCTCTCAAGTTTGTCCAGGTCCCTCTAGATGGCATCCCTTCCTTCTGTAATGTTGACTGTATCACTCACCTTGGTGTCACTGGCAAACCTGTAAGGGTGAACTCAGTCCCACCATTCATGTTGCCAATAAAGACACTGAACATCACCAGTCCTGATACCAATCACTGAGGAACATCACTTTGTCATTGGTCTCCACTTGAATTACCAATTCACTTTCCTCTCACATCAACAAGCTGCTAGTAAGGTTTTCCCAATCAAAACTTGATCTTTCATGCAAATTCAGTTTGAAGTCTCACTTCACATCCTTCTGATACACAATGATACCTTAAAATATTAGAGCAATAGAAAAAGAAACATCAGAGCATTGGCAGTGAAAGACCTTTTCTTTTCCTGACTAGCAATATCATGTAGAAGAAGTGATGAAGGAGGGGTGCACAGTTCCCACACACATTAGCAGAAGAAACCCTATGGTCAGACCTGCTGTTCTAGGAGACCAGCATTTTGCACAACAGTAAGGAATGTAAGGACGGAAGGATTTTCTGTAACATGTGCATTCATATTACACCTCACCTCAACAATACAGAACCACAGAAAACCAAATTAATGAGAGGATATGCTCCGCTGTATAAAATCTTGGAGAGACACGGTAATGTGTGCTATTTTTGCCTTCAAAGATAGAATCTTTTTTAGTTAAAAATTACTGTTTGAATAAAGGAAACCTCCGAAGTTGTTGCATTTAACTGCAAAGTAAGTCCAGCGATAAAAATAGTGCATTGAAAAAAGATTAAATCGATATTGGAACTAACAAATGGAATGTGAAAATGTGTTATTACAGCCATGCACTCCCTTGCTGGTGTGGTGATCAGTGACAGAAATAATTCATCACCACAATGTCTGTAACCCAGCTTCACTTGCTCCATCTTGTATGATGTATACAAGCATCAGTAAAAGTTCAACATCTGTGATGCTGAAGTTTTGTAATAGTCAAACATTATGATGGGTTTTCTATCAAACTAAAAAGGGTTCAAGACTCGATAGTTTGAATCCGCAGAACAAGCACACAGCAGCAGCGTATGTGTCATACACAGTCTTACATAGTGTCACTTCTTCAGCCTCCAAGTCACTTTGAACAAGTAGAAGGTTTTTAAAGTCTGACTTTGTGTCACAAGGCAAAGAGGAAGTACATCCTTTTATCTGCCAAGTCATCTCTGACCAGAAATAAAGACTTGCTGATCACAACAGGTTATTTTTCTTCTTGTTCTGAATATAAAAATATGGTACTGGTCTGGTAACATGAGGCTAATTTCTGCTTCCAAAAAGATCTTGAAAATCAAATTATGCCTTTGGAGAATGAAGATTTGGGTTTTCAAGCAAACCAGAATATAAACAGGTCAGGAGCTAGTAATAAAAGTAACAACATAACAGAAATCCATAGAGGGAGTGAAGAATATTGACAAACATGCTTTTCATTAGAAAAGACTTTTTTGCATCCATTTTTGAATTAAGAAAATCAATCAGAAGTGAAGATATACTGAGAGCAGCACCAGGAAGCAGCAGAAGTCCAACAGAGAGAAGCGGTGCAATCAATTTGACCTTTTGTCAGACACTTCACCAACTCCGCAGAAATTGGGTATTAAGCAAATGGCCATAAAATAAGTTGAATTATTTAGCAAGTGTGGGACTTCTAAATCATCCTAGGCCATGACCTACCTGTGTCAGCAAATCCAGCTGCACTGGAAAACTGAGTCTCCCAGGCTGCAGCCAAGATTTGATGGGAGAGCAAGAATAAGGACAGAAAAGCTTTTTTTTTTGGCTTTTCAGGACAGAAAAGTCAAAATCTGTGTTTAATTCAATTAGCTAGCAGATGTAACTAAAATTTTAGAGGAAAAAACAAAAGTGTTTTTAAAGTCACATCTATGGGAGGAAAGTCACGGCTACTGGGGGAAGATGTGAGGGAGCAAAATAGCTGTTTCAGGCTTCTCTTTGGATAGTTACAAACTCCACTTTCTCGAAAATGAATGCACAGTGCTTATTTTTTCTCCATGTATATTTAAAATGGACATTATGAAATCATTGGGCACAGACATAATGGTGTTAACAACTCCTCTTTTTTCATGCAAAATTTCTTTGACAGCTTGGCATATAGTTAATCACTTTTTTTTAAACTGAATGCACCCCAATGCAGTGGATTTAATTTTTTAATCTGTCAGCCAGAATTTGTCATTAACAAACTTTACAAAACTGATTAAATACTTCACTTTTTTCCTCAGGCTTATGCCTTGGCAATGGGCTGAAGAAAATGTGTATTTCTAGCAAGATTAATGAGTAATTATTAGTTGAGATTAAACTGTTAAATAGATTTAATGGATTTCTGTATTGGCTGTAGAACTTCTCAGAATAAACTGATGAATGATTGTTATAAAAGAAAACAAGTTAACCTGATGAGAAGGGAGTCGGGGAGGCTGAGGGATAAAAAGAGAACGGATAAAAAACTGGGAGAGAATCTGATGTTCAGAAAGGTATTTGAGACATTGATACACGCAGAAAAGAGAGAGAGGCACCTGTTACTGACTGCACCCACCATTCCTTTTGGGGTGACAGGCACATTAATCTTCACTTGCTACAGTTGTCGTACAAAATAAATCTATTTCAGAGAGTTCCTTTGGACCATCATGACTCCTTGGCTACTGGGGTTTCAGTTTGGGCTTTAGGGTTTTTCCCTCTAAAAAGCACACAGTGCACCTGTTTCATATATTTTATTAAGGATATAATGATTTTGTAGAACAGGAAGGTGCAGAAATATGGTCACACGCTATCATAGCAAATATTAAAGGCCTCAACTTCTACCTGTAGAGCATCTGCTGCAGAAACCAAGACACAATGCTATGTGCACCCAAGAGAAAGCAACTCAGCCAGTGATTAACAGACCAATTAAATTATTTAAATTTCTGATAACATTCCCCAGTCAATAATGCATTCACCCTAATAACATCCTTTCCACACTTTGTCTTCACTCTGCAGCTCCATCTTTTTTTTTCCTCTCTTCTCAATCACTTCCTTTACCTTTTCCTTCCCTTTCACTTTGCTCACCTCTGTCTCTTTGCACTAAATTCAGTTCCCTTAAAAAACCCAGCCAACACCCTGCAAGCACACTATTCTCTCTACTGCCATGTTATCTCTCTGCTTGTGTGTCAAACAAATGTAACAATGTTTTGGGGAGAAAAACCACCTACTGTCCTTTCTGACACACTATTGGAGACTATATAGCTAGTTACTCATAGTGCAGTATGCATGAGCAGCAGTAGGGTAGTTTTTTAAATCCAACTTGCTTTCTTATTGCCTCTTTCCACTTCAAAATATGGCACAGGGCAATTAGCACCCCAAAAACCCCAGTGCCCCCAAAACACCCAACTCCCTCCATTCAGCCTGGAAGCTAGACCTACCATTTCCTGTGCAACACCAACAGGCTGCAATGCCAGACCTTCACTGCCCACCAGGGACTCACACCCCTGCTCGTGGGCCCAAGGGCTGAACTTCAGCTCTGCTTTGGGCACTCATCAACCATGAGGGAGCAGCAGGCCTGAGGCGGCCCCAGGAGAGGGGAGACGGTGCCTCCAGCATGGGCAGGGTAGTGTCCTCCTCAAGCTGGGTGCCGTTCTTTTTGGTTTTTAACGGTGACAATACATATCACTGCCTGCAATATCCTTCATCCCACTTTCATGTGCCCTTTAAGCCATGAGTAACTTTGACCTAGCGGATCATTAGTTTTCTGTGCACAGAGTGCTCCACCATGCTATTTTCTTCTCCCTCTTCAGGGATTCCAAGAGATTTTGGTTATTGCCTCTTACCCATACAGTGATGCCAATGTATTGTCTCCTTTCTTTGTTTGGCAACACATTGTGCAAGCGTTTCTGCTTGTGCCTTGGCCCATGCTGAGCTGTCTGTCAGACTTTTCACCTTGCCTGGGTGTGATAAATCCAAAATTTATTCCTAAACTTTTCAAGTAGCTGCCCTCATATGACATAATAGCTACCACTAGGCAAGCTGATATACTGCGTAGAAAACATTAGTGGAAATTACCGTGAGACTGCTTGGTCTAAGAATTTATTTTTATATTTGAGACCACATTATCTCTAAAAACTGGAAGATGAAAGGTGACAATACATTGACCCACATAAGAGCTCAAATTAACCTACATTCACAATACCTACTGGGAGTGGCATGGAAAGGTACTAACTCATTTACTAGAGTAAGAAATCTAATGCTCCTAATGAGAACCTTTACTGGCTGTACACATTTACAGGAAGAATGGCTAAACTCCTCCCTAACTCCTGCCTCCTGAAACAACTTTGAAATAGCTGACAACAGACATATCTCAAGGAAGACTGTCTCCTTCCCTTGGTATGCAGAGGGAAAGGTTTGGCTTTTGGGTGTATTCATAAAATGGTGGATAGGGACTACTGCAAATGAAACTGCCCTTAAACTTTGCTACTGCCCAACAGAATTTCTCTCAACTAGGACGTTATGGAGACCATGATCAAGGACATGACAGAGAACAGGGGCTTGCTGCACGAAGAAAAGCAATTGTATCTGCCTAGAAGAATCTTGCGTTATATTCTGCACGCATTTTTGTAAATGATGTTTGAAATTTCCTTCATTATGAGGAAGGAGATGCCTACTGCACATTTCTAAACTGAAAAAAACCCAAACAACTAGACTGGCACATGCTGTGTTTCTTCCACTCACAGGCTGGGTTGTGCTCCCTGTGACTTAGGGAGAGCAATTCTGCTCTCACTCACATGCAGGCATACCCCAAATATGTCAGCTGGAGATGTTTTGGAGAACAAAAGAAGAACTGATTCTAATAGACCAGCTTGGCTTAGACAGCATGCAATTTGGTCATCACTTACTCTACCAATAAAAATCAATGCAAATAAATGCAGAATAATGGAGAGAAGTTACACTTGCACATTTTGAAAGGTCTGAAACAGGTAAATGTGTGTGCAACACTGCTATGCATGCATAGCTGTCATACGCATTCCAGGAGTAAATAAATGAACAGAAAGTGTTGCACCAATTTAAATTACCTCTACTATACTTAAAAAGAAATCTTTATGCAAAGGATACCTAGAGACTAATCTGCTTAGAACTTACAGAATATTATATTTCTTATAGCTGTAGGTACTACAGCTTACTAGAAGGTAATATATGACAACCACTGTGTTCTTAGACACTGGATTCATACAGCAAGACATACCAAAATAATTATCAAAAAGTCATGGGTTTTTAATGAAAAGGTTTTTCTCATACTGGGTAAAACAAGCAGACTTCTCAAGCGTCTAGAATTTCAAGCAGATGTAAATAAGTAATAATCATAATTGATAATCATGTCCATGTTTCTGCTTCTTCATCTTACTGAAGACAATGTGAAAACGAGGAATGGTTTAGTAAAAAGACAAATCTTTCACCAGCTGTTTAGCACTAAGTAGGGGAATATAGTCAGTCTGGAGACTAATTCACACTACTTCATAAGCCTAAACCAAATTACTTAGCCTGTGGGAATGTAAACGAAAGCAGTAAGTAGAGCGTGGAGCCCAGCACAGCTATTTCCCTTGCTCCCACAGCCTGGGCAATATTGCCTGTTAGCATTCCAGCAGAGAATCATGAACAAGTGTGTGCGGAGGTGTGCCCAGGGCTAGTCTGTCACTCAACAGAACGATGACTTGGAAACACCATTTTAGACATCAACTATATTCCTTGTACCAATTCACAAGCAACATTCTTTTTTGGGGTCCATCATGGGCTTTAAAACATTTTGGGAACTTGACATCGAAGATTGTGGAGCATCATGGAGAAGAACATGAGCAAGTAAATTTCAGTCATTCAGAAGGGCAAGACCTTCTCTAGGGTTTTTGTCTCTTGATGACAGCTGGTACTGTTAATGAAGCAAAGAGGCGGATGAAGAGGTAGGAAGCGCTTAGCACTGAACACACGGCTAGATGTAGAATGTGTTTTCTTGCTTTGTTGTTTTGACTCTCTGTGACCTCACATTTTGAAGCTATTTTTCCTATGCTGCCTTTTTTAGTTTCTTTAGTCTGTCTCTCACAGCTTTTGCTGTTTTTATTAGAGTGTCTCTCTATTTATTTTTCTGAATGCTGAAGTAAGGGTAATATACTTTTCCTTCCCTTAAATTTAAAACTGTATAAAGTTCACATGGAAAATAAGAGAGCTACTATACAGTATTTTTTTTTTTCTTTTTAATTAAGACAACTACTTCACAAACCTATTAAATTCTATTGCACCTAAAAATGAAATGACAGGTAATTTTTAAATTCGGGATTTACATAAAACAAAGAAACCACAAGCATACTACTGAGTGTTTAATTAGGGAAAAATTGATATGGCATAGAAGACACAAGCAATTGCTTGTGGCCCAGACATTTTGTCATCTGCTGCTTTATCACAGGAGATATAAGCCTCACATAACCTTCATAATTTCTTCTATAACAAGGATGCTTTGATCAGACATTAGGAAGAAGTTCTTTACAGAGAGAGTGACTGGGCATTGGAATGGGCTCCCCAGGGAGGTGGTGGAGTCGTACCACCATTCCTGGAGGTGTTTAAGATGAGACTGGATGTGGCACTCAGTGCCATGGTCTAGCAGATGAGGTGGTGCTGGATCACAGGTTGGACTCAACAATCTTAGAGGTCTTTTTCCAACCCAATTGATTCTGTGCTTCTGTGATACTTACACTATGCATGCACTTGTAGATTTAAAGAAAATGTATGAGTATTATTTATTGGATCAAAATACACTAATTTCTGAAAAAATAGATTTTAGAAATGGGAGTAAGTTCATAAATCCAGAGAATCCCTATACATTAAAAATCAATACTTGGATGTTGAAAACTGAAACAGGTGAGAGTTGCACTTCCGAGCTGAAGACAATACTGGAATATAAAAATTTTAAATTATATGGAGATAAAAATAACAGTAAGAACTCTGTATCAGCTTGGAGCATAATAAAAAGTGATACAAGGAATGTACATAAGGAATTTTGAAGTAGAAATTAAACAATAACACTTTCTTTCAATTCCACAACAATTTTATATATTTATAACCAAATATGTGAAAAATACAGACACAGTATATAAAATTTTATGTAAAACTCTGTCAAGAAGAGACAAGTTAGGTTTAAACTGCTGTGTGGAAGAGAAGGAGATTTCACTTTTTGCTCTGTTATCCAAAGCAATTTTTTGCTCTCCAAACACAAAATACCCCTGCTGGCACTGTGTCACTATAGGTACTAGGAGGCTAATACTGTTTCATTGCTTCAGTAATCCAGTTGATAAAGAGCTACACATGTCCTTACAGTTACATTAAAATAATTAAAACATTCATTCTTTCCACGAGAAGGAATTTGGAATGAAATTATAAAATGTCGGTTAAGAAAAATAAAGGCAATAATACCATTAAAGTAGCAGACAATGTTTTTAATTTTGTTAAATGCTATGAAAATAACTATTCCACAGTATGTGTATTATTTTCAAAATGTCTGAGACATTCTGAGATGCAGTAGAAAAGTACTACAAGAGAATAGCACATGACATGTCAGGCCTTGTCTGTTAGAAAACAAAAAGTCTGAGGGTTTTTTCAAAAAGTTTTGTGGCTTTGGAAGTGTAACAGCCTTATATATTGCAGGTTTTGCATCAGCACTCAACCAAAATGGCACTACCATGCACTGTATTTTAAACCTGTTTTATGGAAGGTTTTTAAAACCAACAAGGCAGAAAATCTGTTGTTTGATAAAGGAATAAAGCTTTCCTAGAGTATTAAACCACTCCACAGTGGTAAGTATTTGAGACAGTCTTGGAGAGAAGGATAGCAAAGAATTAAAACCCACTTGTGTATCTATCTCTAGCACAGAAAATTTTTGTTGTCCGAAGTCCAATCACATGAAATAAATAGTAAGAAAGGAAAGGAAAATTTATTTGTGTGATGAAAACGGTATTCAAGCCAACATCCAAAGAGAAATGTATCCTGAAGGCCATTATTTTCTGAAAAAAATGAATCCTTTCTTCTCTCCTTTTCCTCTCATGGCCTGACCTCAAGAGCTCTGAGCTCTCTCACTCTATGAAAGACAAACACCACAATACAGTTTCTCCATATTTACAGGATCAATGCTGCTAGAAGAGATGAAGTGCTTGGAAAAACTACAGTAGATGTGCAATATCAAAAATTTGCCATGCACAAGATAAATTTAAATATTTGTACCTCAATGTTGTCCTTTATTATTATTATTATTATTTTTTATTATTATTTCAGAGGTTCTTTGAACCTGTGGTGTACAATCTACACACACAGATCTGGCAGAGAAGGTGAGCTCCAGAAGGACTGTGGCACATGGCCATTCACCATACTACAGGCTTTGCACAACATTTTCTATTCAAGTTGTGAATGCAAGTGAAGACTGACACTGTAGCAAAGACTAAGGAAACTGAGAAAATCTAAGACATCTGTGAATTCCATGTAATAAAAAATGTTTTCATGAGAACAAGTGAAGTGGTGATAATTCCTATGCTGAATCAAGGCCTCTGGCCTTTATCAACTCATGCAACACCCAAACCATTGTTAGCAATCTAATACTTCTGGGGATGGGGGGAAAGAGGAAAAACAACCAAAACAATAGAGGGACATAATTTCATTATTATGTACCTCTTGCATCTTTCATTTAGCACTGTGCTCTACTCAGGTTATCAATACTAACCTTTGCAATGGAAAAACAACTTCAGTCACATCTTTTAGAAGAAGGATAGCTAAAAAGATTACTTTCAGAATATACTTGCAACTTCAGATCACACAGATCTTTTCATTTTTATGAAAGCTTTCAAAAACATTGTGCGTAATTTTTCAGTCTTAACATTTTAATTTTTTTTTTCATTCATTTCATCAAGACATCACTTTGATACTGTCACACGGTGCTTATTATTTCACAACTCAAGATTTAAAGATAAATTTAAAAATTAAAATAGTTACCAGTTACCTTGAAAAATTTGAGTTCTTTTTATTTCACACATTATATTGCCTCGATGTTATTGCTTTCCACCTTACCTAAGACAGAACAAGAAAACCTGCAATATGGAGTAATCTCCAGAGTCCTGCTCTAGTGTCAGCCTGACTTCTCTTTCCTTTATTGCCATGTTACTTTGACTTACAAAGGTGAATAACACTGGGACAGTCCCCTTTGTGCAGCTTCTACTGACAGTTTTTTGCTTGGTTATTATATTTGGAGTTGGAGATGGAAAGTAACACAACATTATTAACGATGATGATGCTTCCAATTGGCATTGCAAGCTTTATGACTGGGGATATTGAGCCAACTTGGACAAAAAGATTGACAGCAAAAAGATAGTGATGGATGTACTAATCACAGACACCAAGGGCCACATTGCCTCAGAGGCTAATTTTGCTTCCCAGCACGTCTCAGAACATTTCACTGCATGCAGCAGGAGTAAGAAAGCAATAAAAAATAGTGCAGCACCAGGACCATCCCTGACATAACTCAGCACTCCTTTGTTTTCCCCCAGAAAGGTTTTGCTTGCATACCAGAAGTACCAAAAGGAGGCAGCTGGGGGAAAGGAAAAATATTTGGGACAATGTTCTAGCCCTTCGTCTTCTGCAGCAGCATACAGAGGTGTTGAGAGCCCTGAGATGCTGTTGTTCAGTGCTGGGATAAGTTAAAATTTCCAGAACTGTCACAAGACCTAGAAGAGTCTACAAAGACAAAAATTAAGCCAAAAGCCATTTAGGCTAATTATCTCCTGAATCCAGTCCCTAATTTCTATATACAGCAGAGGTCAGATGAAAGATTTCAATTAGTTGCAGTAAGAATTAGTAAAACTACTCTAACACTGTAAAAACATTCAGAAAGTCATTGAGTACTGCTCCTACACAATCTCAAATATGCTGTATTCTAAAGCCATGACTTTTCCTGTGCAGTCCCTGTAGTATTTACTCTTGGTGCCATCTATAGGTAGTCCTTACTGTAAAACATAAGTCCAGTAAAACAGTGAAATGTCTTCTGAGCACTGATGCACCTTTTTTTCTACTACAGAAGCTGCTGGGCTCTCACTAAGCAGAATTAAAATTGCACTTGTTACATCCAGCATGATTTATCTTCATTTTTTCACAATTTGCTCAAACAGCCATTGAATGACCCAAAATTAAAATTGCGAGCAGAAAGTCAAGACAGAAAAACCAGTCTAAAACAGGTATAAAAGTAGAAAAATAATTTCTTCAGTTAGCATATTATACAGATGTGGCATTTTCTGCAGGCATTGTTATGCTGATATGAAGAAACAATTATTTTGAAGTTGTACCTAAAACAGCAAAAGAAAAACTTCTAATCTCCCTTCCAAAACTCTTGCACAGAAGAAAACTCATCCTCCTGTGCCCCAACAATACGAAAAGGGAAAAAAATGGTTTATTGGTAGGCCACAAAGAAAGGAGCAGAGCAAAAGAACTTTAATACATGCAATATTATTGCTCTTATTTAGAATGCAGTAGATTTTCTTGTCTTGCGTACTTGTTGCCATTATGATAACATAGCTATTTTATGATGGGGGAGAGAAGAAATGTATTCTTGAAGTCTAAATGCAAAAGCTGTATTTGCCATAACCTAAACAGGAAAAAAAAAAAAAGGATATAAAAACCAATTGTTTCATGTGCATGTGGTGTGTATCAGATTTCAATTTTTATTATGAAATCTAAAAGCCTTAAAGTTAAAACTAACAACCAAAACCATGACACTTCCCCACTTTCAGTTCAAGATCACACTTGGTTTTGGCCTCTCAGTTGAAATAGAATACCTTTTACAAAGCACAAGTATTTCCCAAAAAATTCTTTTGAGTTGTAACCTATAGGAATTAACTAAATTAAATTATTACTTGGAAGAAACAGAATGAAAAGCTTCAGCTATGGTTTATAAATAGGGTCTACATGATAAGGAAAAACTCTTTAGTTCACAGTTCATGTAGGCTCAGGTAAAAGAAGCAAAAAAGTAAAAGAAATTGATAAATAAAATATAAAGACTTTAACAATAAGGGAAATAAAACTTTGAAGTAACTTTCCAGCATTGTACTGGATTATGCTTAACTTCCTATTTTCAGACAGACTGTCTTTCTAAAACGATTCAATAGATCAGTCACAGCTTTTGCGACAAATACTAGGATTTTTGGCTGAAATCTTATGGCCTACAAAATACATCATGGATTATCAGAATGACCCCCTTTATCCTCACAATGGATGAAATAGAAATCTGAATGGATGACAGCAGAGACAACATATGAAGACAATTGTTCATAATCATAAATAGAAGTGTGTAGGAGGACTAAGCAGAAAGAAAAGTCTTTTTTACCTTGCATTACAGCTTTAGGAGGTCTATCAGCCTTAGAAAGTGAGTATACTCAATCACTGCATATGTTCTGAAAGGTATTGATGTAAACAGTAGCTTTGTTATGGAAATGTGTAATCACTTTCACTCAAACAAAAATCATTTAAGATGTGAAAGAACTGGAAAGAAAAAAACCCCTCCCTGCTCACTCATCCCCCCAAAGAAAGGATTGTAATATTATCACAAAAAAAACCCTTAATTGACGTGTTCTTTTATAGCACAGGCAACAATAAATACCTTTAATGTCTCATTATTAGAGTTGTAATGTACTTGCCAGACAGACAAATGTATGACACTGTTTTTTCCAAATGTGATGGAGTGTACACAGTGCATTGTTATATTTATAACATTGTTATATTTGACAACATTTACATGGCTTCAACAAGCTCTGTCAAGTACCCTCCTTTGGCATCCTTCCTACCTACCATCTATTCCCTGTTTTATATTTACCCTGGAGTCCAGATCATTTAATTAGCCTATAAACACTATCAGGGAAAGGTTTTCCTATTGCTCCTTTTGACTGTTCAATTGCATGTTATAAGCTGATTACTTGTTGCCCACTGATGCAAACTGATTACCTGATTTAAAACCCTTAATTAAATAGCCATTCATTAAACTCACAGTTAAATAGAACACATGATATTTCATAATTAAAACAAATTGTGGTACACAATATCTTTTAATTAAATGGATTTATATGACCTGTTAAGAGTATATTAAGCATGAATACAAAAGAAGTACTGTGACTGAAGGGAAAAAAGGGATATATGATATTCATCAAATGGGAAATAACTATATAGCAACAAATAGAGAGTTACTATTTAAAATAGCTTTTATTATGTTTAAACTAGCTCACAATTATCTCACTCACTGAGGCCAGTTTCTAATACTGTACATATACTCTGTTTTCCATGAGGTGCTTGCTGCTCTTGAAATAACATTTGACTGGGGCTGCCATCTATTATTACTAGAATAAAACAATTCAGGTTCTCTTTGGCAGAATATAAATAAGCACAAATTCTTTCCAATTCCACATTTACGCATTTGAGGTTGTTTCCCTGACCTGGTAAACCAGTTTCCTTTCTAGGCTTTTCCCAACATCACCATTTGCTTTTTGAGCTCCAGCGCTGCTTCCTTTCTCTCTCCTGCTGACAAGACTCCGAGAGCTTTCCAGCTTCACCCTTGTCACTGCAATTCTCCTTCCTGAACTATTCCATTCCCTATCCTTAGCCACCTGAGGCTAGTCAGGTCATGCTGCTCTTTCAGAAAGCAAGGTATTTCTTTTTCTTCCTCCCAGGACAGTACACGAACCACTGGGACTAGACATAAAATGAGAGCTGGAAGGGAGGTGATTTTTATCACAGCAGGGTAAAAGGTAGGATAAAAACAGCTTATGCAACTCAATACAACAGAAGGAATACCACTATGAAATATCTGGTTACCTTTTCCCAGGATATGTAGGAAAACCAGCCTTTTTTCAGGGGAAAAGAAAAGTTCTCTTTAAATCCCAAGGCTTTTGCTGGTTTATTCTTCAATAGCCCCTTCACCGCCCCACTGCACATAGGTAGACTGTCTCCCTCTTATGGAATAAACCCCGATCAAAAGTGTGAATTCCACTAGATTTCAGAGATGAAGCAGGAAAGAAACAGCAGAGGAAGAAAATATAACTCATTTCCTCTTCACACTCAAAATCCTCACATAGGGAATGATGACCTAAGAAACTGAAATGTGTGTTAGGTGATTTTTTTATTAGAGGGCCCCCAAAAAAATTAATACAGTTTGCCCAGCATGTTCTCTGTATAATATAAAGTACTTGGGGTTTTTATATTCAAAATAGACAAATAATTTCCTGGTTGGAAGCCTCTGAATAATGGCACTTTCCTCTCTTTTGAGTTCCTCTAATTTTTTTTTTATTCTGTCAATTAAAAATAATTTGATAAAAATAACTTTATAAAGAATAACTTCATAAAATGCTTATATTTTAATCCTTTAATGAGAATCAGCACAGAGTACCAATTTTATTCAAGTGCATTTAAAAATCTTACCTACTTGCTGCTAAAAATTGAATTATCTGAAAGTCAAGTCAATGTCAAATTAAATCTTACTTTTATCCTGCAAAAGAATGTTCATGAAGATCCAAAGAGCCTCAGGATTAAGGCAGAAGAACTAATAACTGACAGCAAAGAGAATTCATGCTTGATTTTACTTTTGGGGTACGGTGCTCTGTGTGCACCTCGACCAAAAATTTTAAGCTCCGTTATTAGCACAGCTGCCAATGCTAGGGCTAGAGCCACAATCACAAAGTACAGATCTTAGTAAAGTGGCAACCTTCACCTGTAACATGACAGTACAGATAAAATATCTTTCCTCTCTCCTGTAAAAATGAAGGCAATTCTCAGGCAAATAGTTGCAAAGAAAGAGTTACAAGCAAGAACACAGCCTTCACAAATAATATTAATAGAACATACTATTCACAATCTCTCTTGACTACTGATAACTGCTATTAAGTTGCAGGAATAGTGCAACTCCAAACTTCATCAATCATGAAACCTACCCTTTCCTCACCTTTAACTATGAACATCAGTTGAAAGATCTTGCTATGTGCCCTTTATTTACCATATTTCTAAGCCACCTTTCAAACTTACTGAATTACTTGTCAAGGAGCTACAGATCTGCAGTGATGAGAGATTTGTCTGCCTAGGCATCAGACTCAATGTGAAGTGAGATCTGCACTAATTTCAGGGGTCTGTGTATCTGTGTCTGAGCCACAATATTTATTTCCACACAAGAAGTAGTTCTGAGAATACACCAGTTCTGCTGGTAACGGCATATATTATTTAATTCTCCTGAAACTGTGGCCTGTGCTAAACAAAAATAGGCCATTTCTCAAATGAATTCATTCCTGTGTAAATGCTACGCTAAAAAATTAATATTTTCCACTCGGACTAAAAATATAGTCCAGTAACAATAGTTAGAGTTCTTGTAACTCGCTCCCCTCTTTCCTTCACATGGAAAACTGGATGCAAAACCCAGCCATATGGCAAGTCCAGTAATAGCCAGATCTGACCTACCCTCCATCCTTGTTCCTTCACTGTACCCCATACTTTTATCACCCTGTGTTTTTCCTGTCATCTCTCTCCCTCTCAGTGTTTGCTTCCATTCAACTACCTTTGCCACTCGAATAGAATTCGATCACAGAACTTCCAGAATACTTCTACTATTCTTGTTTGGTGCACCCCTCATGCTATATATGCTCTAAATATGTGGCCACTAAATTGTTCAGGTTAGGAAGGGAACTCTGCTACTTTCTGTTTTCCCAGTACCTAGAACGAAAATGTTTATCCTTGATTGCTTATTCAATATAACTATGAAGTTCAGGATTATGATTTATGGGGGGTTAAATCATCTCTGTTACAGTAATATCTGATACCTAACCATTTTTAATGTTTTTCTCCTTATGTACACCATTAAGTAGGGAAATGTAGAAAACTGTGAAACAGAGAAATTCAGTGTCTTGAAACAACAATAACAAGGAAAAAAAAATCACATAAGCAGCTGGTACCTACTGCCTTGTCAATTGTGTCTCAACACCAAAATCCATAAGAATCATTACATCTTCTCTCAGGATGAAATTCAACCTCTGTATCACCAATATCCTTTTAAGTGCTCCCCTGGTCCCCCTTTTGATGCCATAGCATCTAAAACTCTAAATACACTATAGTGTATCAGTAACCACTCTGCCTCCAGCTATTCCAATAACTGTCACAACGAATATGAAGAGCAGCTGAATTGACCTACATCACTACTCCCTCACTCACGCAGTTTATTTTTACAGCATTGGTGCAAAGGATTTATTTGCTACCTTCTAAATCTTTATTTTCTTTTGCATTTTCACTTCTATGCATGCATGCAAAACAAAAAAAAAAAAAAAAAAAAAAAAATCAAAGGCCTTTGTTATCTACACAAGTTTTTAAAAATCTGCAGTGCATTCAATTTCCAGTCTTCTGAGAGGCTGACATATGGACATATGAGTTGCAATTCACATCTAAAATCTCACTGGGTACAAGTGGAAAAACTGCTAATATTACAGTGTATTAATACAGTGGATTAAATTATTCATTAGCAAGTAAGAGTAATGACATGAATTTGCCAGCATAAAGGAATGATTGGAGTATTTTCATAATATATTAAGAAAAAAAAGCCTAGAACATGAAAAAATAAAACATAAACCACTTTACTGAGAACACTGATCTGTTTTCTTCTGACCACCTAATTCTCAGAGACATACAAGGCCAAAAGTTCAAGAGCGCAGGCTACAGCAGGACTTCTCGGTAAAGTAAAACTGAAATAGTATTTCAGTACCATAACTACTCAGTAAAAAATTGTCCAATGTATTTTTAAAAAGCAGCATATATTAAAACCATGGATTTTGCTTTCCAGAATCTGACCTTTCAGAATACAATAAGGATGAGAATCACAGCAATACAGATTATAAGAGACTTTTTTCAGACATGATAAACCAGATTTGGTATTAATGTTCAGTTATATTCTACCTAAATTACAATTAAGTGTATTTATATACATATAAATTTTCAGAAAATGCCTTCTTTGCACTTGGCAAGACAGAGTTGTTCAAAGCTCTTAAATAAAGTAACGCAGTGAGACCTTGTCTGGGTTATTAGTTTTGCCCACATTGACCAAACCAGAGGAAACTACCTGTTACAGACATGCTGCTGAATCCCACTCATCCATCCTTTGCCAAAACCAATTCTCTTCTGTGTGGTAAGCAAAATGTGTAAATGTGTCCTAGAAGAGCTGGGCCTCTTGTCTTACATGATTACAGTGGGACAAGAAGGAGTGAAAAACTTGTCTTGACCAAGCAGACCTTCATTTTGACAGCCTGCTGACCATCACCTAAGCTTGATATGTTGCACAAGGATTTCTTACCTAACACAGTCTAAAACATTAGTAATTGTCAAGAACTGGCTGCAGTCACGTTACCAAGCAGGTTAAATAACAGAAATTTTCAAATGTTCCCAATAAAACTCATTTGTCAACCCTGTGTGATTCTCATTTATAGCAAGACTACAGAACTGCAAGGGAGATGTTGATATTAAAAGTGTGAAGACACCCTAGGAATCAGTAACTGTCCAAGCAAGCACATTCTAGCATGGCTGCAAAGGATGACAACACCAATTAAAGGAATCACTCTGTGCACTCTATTAGATAATTATCCAGATAAGGTCAAGGCTCACATTCTCCTCAAGTGCTTTGATAATGGTTTATTACAGCAGCCCATTTCAAGTCACATTAGGCTGACAGCTGGTGTATGGAATACATTTCAGCACAGCTGCAACAAAACAGTCTGGAGGTTAATGGGGGGGCCCGACAGTCAGAAAGGCAGGCTTCTTCTCTCCCCGCATCCTCCCCAAGGGCTGGCAAAGCAGCACATAAGGCTGCACTTTCTGTGCATTCCCAAGAGGACACGCATCCCTGGTGTGTGTTACTTCTGTAGCCACAGGAGACCTGGGCATTGAACAGGCAGCTTCCGCATCGATGGGGTTCCTGCTGATGGGCTTTGAACACAAAATACAGCATTAAGAGTCCACCTCTGGGACTTCTGTTATTTGCACAAGTCCTGCCTAGATACCATAACCAAGCCCTGCCTATTAAAGCTATTAAAGCGTCCTAACAGAGTCCTTCTGAATTTTCTGAAGCATATCATAATGATTAGAAAGAACTTTAACATTGTTGTTAAATAGATAATTTTAAAATTAATCAATGCATATATACCATTGTAAAGCTCCAGCTAAAACACATAACTTAATAAAAAAATACTTCTTTTTTTTCCTCCTACTGATGCTAATGAACTTCAAATTATGCCTATTGGTGCCACTCTTTGACTTTCAAACACCTGCTGTAGCTGCAGCCTATATTCATTTGATATTAAGCCCTGCTTACAAGAGTTTATTTATGGATGAAGTCTTCAGAGAAGGCACATTATGATTTCCCTATATAGTGAAAGCTCTTCTTAAATTTTTTAATATTCTGAGAAGTCAAGATAACCAAAGTTAGCTTCTTAATTCTGTACTTGAAGCAGCTGTTTAAGTGACCTCATTAGGGGGGATAAAAATGGAAAAACAACTAAAACCCCAACATTTTGCACGTTTCCTCTTAACATTAGTGAGAGGTGCTGAGTACTCAGAACCGAAAATCAAGTCACATATTCAGCTTCTTTACTTTGATTTCATTCATTATGCCACAGCTCAGAAATCATGGCCAGAAAGATTTTAAATAAAATTTTCAAATGAAAGCTGCAGAGGTTTTTCACCTCCCAGGATTTAATTTCTTAAATTAGAAAAGGAATTTGGCTCTCTGACATCAGTGAGATTGCACAGATAAAAAACAAATAGACTGTACTCTCTCGTGTCTTAGATTTAACACTGTTCTATTAACTCCTCTCTTTGAAACTCTTTCTAAATGCCAACTAATTAATCCTTAAAACACAGTGGGAGGAAAATGCTCCATTTTACAACTGGGAGAAGAGAAGCAACAGCCACACCAGTAAAAAGAAGTGTGTAACAGCAGGTGTCAAAGCTCAGAAGTTCTGTCCTCAATTCACATCTCTAGATCTAGGCATCCTGCTGCACTGTGCACACAGGCCTCATAGGCTGTCTTGCTCAATCATTTATCAAGAGCATAAAGTAAGTGGTGGCAGTGTACATGCATCAACAGTCTTGCTGTTACTGCATAATCTTTTGATTACACTACTCTGTCAAGTGACTAAAATAGCTATCTTGAGACAGTATGCTATCTTGCAGCACACCTTTTGAGGTTTCATAGTAAATCCCTTTGTAACAAGAAAATTACTGTCTACCTCCAGTAAAAGGACACTACCAGAACAGGTGGGCCAATGAAAGGGCTGGTTTCACATAGTTTCATCAGTCAACCTTTTTCTCCTGTTGGGAATTCATGACAGATCATGAGTGTTTGTTAGTTCACAGTATGCTTTATGATTTTGCTCATGTGCCTACAATGTCAGCTGCCTAAATTGTGCTGATTGTAAAAAAGGAGTAAGTATTACTGCAGTGCAAAAAGCCAAGATGCCTGGATACACCAGACATGTGCCCTAAGCATGTACAGCAGGCATCTCCACAGGATGGCAGAATGGCTGAGATTGGCAGGGGCCTCTGCAGCTCATCTGGTCTAACATGTCTGCTCCAGCTGGGCCACCTAAATAACGCAGGTTGTTCAGGACTGTGTCCAGATGGCTTTTGAACACCTCCAAAGAGAAAACTCCATAGCCTCCCCGAGAAAGCTGGGCCAGTACTTAGTCACCCTCACAGTGAAAAAGTGTTTCCTGATGTTAAAGAGAGAAGCTTATATATTTCAGTTTGTGCCCATTGCCTCTGGTCCTGTCACTGGGCACCACTGAAAATAGCCTGGCTCCCTACTCTTTGCATCCTCCCTCTAGGTATTTATATACATGGATGAGATTCCCCCCGAACCTTCTCTTCTCCATGCTGAACAGTCACAACTCTCCCAAGCTCATATGAGAGACGCAACAGCTCCCTAATTCTTTTGGTGGCCCTTCTCTGGACTCCCTCCAGCATGTCCGTGCCTTGTAATGGGAAGCTTCAGGTGTGGCCTCACCAGTGCTAAGCAGAGGGGAGTGACCACCTTCCTTGACCTGATGGCAACATTCTGCCTAACGCAGGAGAGCGGTTTGCCACCTTTGTCACCACAGCCCATTGCTGGCTCATGGGCAACATAGTGTCCACCAGGAACCCCATGTCCTTTATTTGACATGATACTAAAGCATTTGGAGACGTAACAGTGATACACCACAGCAAAATGATGTCCAACCTGTAATGATGATGGCTATTCTGAAAAATATGTGAAAAGCTCTCATCACACAAGCTAAAATGCAGTAAGCACTTGTGGGGGCTTATCTGTATTAAGAGCCATTCCAATGGCTATTAAATGAACAACTTGTTTTCCCAAAACTGTCTATCTGTAAAAGTTATTTTCCAGTATTATTTTTTTTCAATGAAGTGATATTTAATTTGTGAGTGCAGAAAGCATTACTAAGACATTTAAGGCTAGCAAAGACATAGTATGTGCTCCATCCTTTGTCATGCAATACTTTGGCAGGAATTGATACATAAAAGCAGATTGAACACAGTGTGAAAAGTTGGATGTGTGCACATATCAAGCAGTCACATTTTTTTTCTTGATGCTTAAGAAACCTCGTTCATAGCTGGTCTTGACTTTCTTTTAAAAAAAATTGGTTTCTTCCTTTCTATTTATGACTGTTAAGCAATAATTTAGTAACTAATTCACTAGTTTGACTTTGAATTTGAAAGCAAGAATACAGAACTAAGTCCTTCCTGTGTTAAGCACTAAATCCAGCAGATGTGCCTGTAAGGCACCATTTTGAAGACCTGGCTGCACTAAAAGAGCAAATTATGCTATCTATGAATAAAACTTTTTGAAAATATTTAGAGAACTTCTGTCTCAGATCTCATACATGAAATATTTTGTTCTTACAGTGACAAAAGATTGTGAAAGCCAGTGTTTAGAATAATCCAAACCAAAAACTTTTAAAGTATATTTTAGACTAAAGTACTTTATCTTTTCAGGGTCTCCCTCCTCAGTTTTTCAGCATGTAAACCCTGACACATTCATATTACAGGCATTCTCCTTATAAAGCACACTGCCTACACACCAAATATGCACAAGATTAAATGCCTCTATGTACAGCTGCTCCCTTCTCCAGCCAAGACTAAAGAGAATGGTGTACAGAAAGCCAGTTTGCCTTTTAGACTTCTTACATCTTACTCTGCCTCTCACTCATCTTACATTCTTTCTACAAAGATTTCTTACAAATGTACTACTGTTTAGCTTCCTTCCACTTCTTTGGAGGGAAATAGTAGAAGATAGTTATTGTTTTTTTCTCATACTAAAATATCTTAGGTGAACAGACCTTTTATCCTCATAGCAATTCAACATTACAAAGTGTTGTTGATAATCCAAGTTTTTATCTGTAAAGCATTTGCAGTAATGATCAACACTGTACATATAAAAAAGTGAGCGAGAAAGAAAGCTTCAATTTGCACTGTACAGTAAAGATATGGTTGAAAATTCTGTTGAAAAGTTCTGGCATTTCGCTGTTAAAGTAAAAATAAGGAAAAATACATTATCCGGTATATTTAAAGCAGCATGATTATTTTTCACTCTCATAAAACTCAGTCCAAATCTTTCCCAAAAAGTTAGACTAATCAGGACACAGTACCATAATGACATCTGCTGAAATTGCCAACAAATTGATTAAAATTAAAACCAACCAAACAAAAAATGCCACAAATGAAAGAATGAAACAGAATTAGACTAGGACAAGAGTGAAGCTTTGTTCACTCACTTTTGTATGGACAAAATATAACTTGAAGACACTGTTGCTAGGAAATGGAAGGGTGGAACGGTAATGTACTTTCTCTTGTTTTTCTCCTGGCAAGGACCAATTGTTTATTTGCTTGTATTTTAGTAGACAGGATTTCAGACATTCAGTGCTATGTGAACAGAAGATGAGAGTAAATTTGTTTATAACTACTAACCAAACAAATCTATTTCATATCAAAATAAATTCTCTAACATTAGAGGAAGCATTATGTTCAAAACCTTCGCTGATTATTATCTCCCTGTATAATGTGGTCATGCGGCAACATTAAGGTTTATAATTCTCTTATTATTTCTTATTCCTTAGCTGAAATACTTGTTACTGAAGTACACACAAAACGTAGCTTTGTTTTGGGAGGGTCTTACATGCAATAATTTCCCTATTTACATCCCCATGAAGGTCAACGCCTATCTTATTTCACACCAGCGGGATACTGCAAGATAAATAAAATCTGTTTACAAAGCTAAACTGAAAATCAGCATAACTGATTTTCAGACAGGAATCCTGCATGATTGTAGGGAGAAGATGAAACTTCACAAAAAACAAGCAAGCAAACACAAAAAATACATTAAATAGAGAAACAGATTGTTCACTCATCTGACTATTCTGCTAAAGGGAAAACCACAACAGCTGATATGGGAATTGGATGAATGTATCAGCAAGAAGTACTAAGACTGTTCTTCCAGGCGTTCTGATACTACCTCAGGAAGGAGTGAAATCCACTGAAGTCAGTTAAATTTTTGACAATGAAGATAATAAAACATACAGAAAATTACTCAAAAGAAAATTAGATACAGAAATACTGAAAATTATTTTTGTCATACTACCATATAAAAAGTATGTCATATTTAACAGGTACATTTTAATTCAAGGAAAAATTTTGCCTCATAGTAGATGACCCTAGGTCAAAATATTCTAACAAATAACTTTTCGTCTATATAGCTGATTACAGTTCAAACATGCTGTAAGGATTAACACTATTATCAGTACCTATGGCACTTCCTCATTGTAAATGCACACAATAGAGAATATTGGTTGAAGTAGTAATAATTATAAATTTGAATGAACTTTTAAAGTGGATTTATTGCATAGATTGTTGAAATGTTAACGCAATTAGAACAGCTTTTTTTCAGCAGATTAATTCAGGAAAAGTTCCAAGCAACAGTGAAGTAGCTCTTGGGAAATAATTATTAAAATAGTAAATGGAGTTCATAATCAAAAAAAGATGCTAACTTAATAAGCACAGTTTCTTCCTGAATAGATGATATGCCATGTCACCCTAACCAACGTATAATACAGGTCACTTGAAATTGTATTTTGAGGAAAGAAAACAAACTACTACAGAAATGCTGGCACACAGATCACATTCCTGCTGGAACTGCTTTGATTTAGAGAAGCTGTGCTACTCATCACTGCAACTTAGCCTCAAGCAACAAAGCGCATAGATTAAGAGGAAGGACGGGGAGACAGAGTTCTAGTCATGATAGTATCATGATAGCTACAATAGAAATTACTTCATTAACTAGTTCCAACAATTTAAAAAAAGCTCAAATGTTCTTCCAAGCAAATGTTCAGGCAAACTTTGAACAGTAAGAATTTAGGCCTAGTGTGCAGACTAAAGCTAGGAGATGAGATACTTGGCAGATCAGATTAGCTGTCTGAGAAAAACTGAAACTCGAGGATCCATTTTGTGGTACACTTAAAATCTATTTTGTTACAGATCAACAGATTGCCATATTGTTTAAAATCTGTAGTGGAATTTTTTGTTACCATCCAAATACAGCTTGGATGCTGGTATGCAGAATGTCACAGAGAGTTTTGAATCTCTTATCTGATAAAGGGCCGCCCAAGGTGCCAAGGCAAAAATGTCACATCTGAAAGCTGGGTTGTAGTATCTCATTCAATACAGCTGGGAGGACTAGGGGATATCAAACAGGCTGAAAGTTTATCACTTTCAATTGAGAGAGGTCCTGACAGGCAAACCCAGGTTGTATTAGGAATCTGCTCTAGTGACAGACCTTCTCTATCTCAGCTGGATGCCACCATCTATGTCCCTACCTGTTGCAGCTGGACTTGCTACAGTGGGTGTGTTACGCTCATAATGTTGTTTGTCTGTTTAGTGTTTTAACACTCTAAAGAAAACCCACTGTTTTTTTCTGGGGCTGTGCTCTCTCATTCAGTGTTCCTCTCTGTCCTAAGGTTGACAGTTCCAGTCTTCTGAATAGACGTAAAAATATTCAAGTTATGGGCATCCAGATGTACTTGCTGAGAGCCATAAGATGTTCACAGCAGGGGTCTCTTCTTCCTAGGTCTTGGGATCTGCTTGGGTCTATTACAAATGTTCTGACCACAGCCTGCCTCCTTCCGCATGCTTCTGAGGCAAAGGGTGGGAGCTGCACGCTGCCTCCTCCAGCCTCCCTCCCTGCTTGTCCTGCAGGGACTACATATGAGTGCCAGCTCTCTGCCCTGTGTTCCCAAAGTGAAGTGAATGCAGGGAAGCCACAGGCATGTGATCATCAGACAATTGCTGCCCTGCTTAAATCAGCTCTTCCCAAGATAAGGCCAGCCATGTCCTGAGACACATGTCAGGTCAGCACCAAGCCTGTGACCAATCCAAAATCAAATTTACTGCATTACAAGGTGGGAGGAATTGTGGAGAATTCAGCACCAGCTCCTATAGCATCTGCTTTTGGTCTGTTTAGCCAAAGCAAGCATTTACCTCTTGTGCAACTCAGGATTAGTCAAAGGCAGGAAAAACATCACTCTGATTAGTGGCTTTAATTTGAAGAGAATGGCTGGCAGAAAGGGAAAGACTGCTCCCACAGCACCTTTGCCGTTGAGCCAAGTTCTTAATAGGGACAAGGATACAACAGCTGACTATGACCTCTGGAGTGGAATGTTTTCTAGGAGACACTGAATGGACTACCTAGGAAGACTGCCTAATGGGACTTGGAACAATCCAGAGTCAAGTGCGAATAACATGGTAGACACCAGGCTGGGGTTTTTCCTGGCCAGAGGCTTAGGACTACAAGGCTAATTTCTGCATGGGCAACTCTTCAATGGCATTTCTGTCAATACCCCTTCTCACTGGAGTCAACAACAGATGGTCAGACGGAGACTGCAGCTGCTACAAGAGAGGCCCTAGCATGCAGAGGCCACTTAGGCCCTGGCAGATGACTTTCATAACAAGAGAGACAAAGAACATGCTCTGTCATATCAGACTCTACAAAGCCTGCCCAACAGTGACAGAAATGGGATGGTCATTCTGTGGTTTTGGGGGCCTACACCCACATCCTGTAGCATACTTGCTCAGGGGACCAAAAGAAGCTGCACTAGCTCCTGTTAGAAATGGAGTTCAGAGTCGGGTTTGACCACCAATCAGCTTCACTAGCCTTGACAGTGGCACAAAGGAAGATGCCTCAAGTCAGCACATTCTCAGTAATTTCCTAGCACAATAAAAACACAGCAATATTCAGTTTATGAGACTCATTTCAGTGTGTGTCCAGCCTACTTGGCTGACTGGGGACCTTACACAAACTATACAACATATCCTCTTTCAAAAACAGTCCCATTTTATGCCTTTTTATAAAACAGATGAATTTAGTCCACTCTAACCCAGACATGCAGTTCTTCGCTTGAATGACAGCACAGTATTTACAGATACCTCTATAGAGACCTCTGTGTCTGTTCATCTATGTAAGTCACCAAGATACCCAAACTGGGCAGTTCATGTTTGGGGACCATTAGGATATTTTTAAAGTCTTTCAGACAGACAGCTTGACTAAGCTACAACTGAAATAAGCTTGGCCTGCTGAGCCAAGGGGCAGGAGCTTTTCCACTCAAAATTAAATTCGACTGTGACGTCTCCATTTTTTCTGATTCCTTATTTCCTGATGCTCACCCAAAGTCCTTGCAGACAGGAGTGTAGGGCAGGACAATCAAAGACTGCCATTTATGGTTGTGATATTAATGGAAACACACATGCTTTCCAACTTTTCAAAAAGCTATATAGGATTTTGAGGTCCCCATGTAATTGCCCTTTACATCTAACGGGACAAAGGGCTGACAGAACAGGATGGGAGAGTAAGAGCTTGTAAATTGGATTCAGGTGACAAGGCAGGCTGGGATGGGAAGCATATAGCTCCAGTACCAAGGAACCATACCTCTGGGAGTCTCATCCTGAAGAAATGCATATTACCAAAAATTTCACATATGCATACACTATATGAACATTTTTCCTGCTTTTAAAGATCAGGTATCAGGTCCCCTAGAATTTTAAAGTCTGCTAAGGAGAGTTCCACAGGGGAAGTTTTAGGTTCTTTTAAGATTTAGCTATTCAGGACTACATAAGGTTCTTAGCCCTCATGGCAGTTAGATCACCCATCCTGGTCTTGCATCTGTGACATGGACTATCACCCTGAAGTCACTCCAGGCCAGGCTTGTGACAACTCTCTGACTATTTATAATCCAAGCAGGATCAACCCAAGTGACTATGACAGGTTGCTAATTTGTGATGCTGTTGTCTTCCTGGACATGGGCAACATTGCAGAGATGCTCAGTGCAGACAGTACAGCCAATACATAAGCACTGCCCAGCAATGAAATTAAGATTTGTGTCTGGCAAATCTTAAGCTTGAAAGAAAACAGCTTAACAACTTAATGAAAGTGGCAAAACTATTTATCTTTCCCGAACATGGTTTCTAATGACAGCGGGGAATGATATTTTCCAACTAAGGCAGGACATCTGGACCTATGCAGTAGTTAAGGACTGCAAGCTGTATCTTAGATGTTGCTTTTTTGTGTTCATGGAATGGCTTTGCAGAACCTTGGGATCTGCATGGGTCAGTCACAGTTTCAGTTAAGAATAAATTTTTAGCTGGGTTTTCTTTTAATGTAATTGCTCAGTGTGAACTGGGCCAAGTGAATTCTGGCAAGACAATCCTGTTATCTAAAGACGATATAATATGGAGAAAAGGAAAAATAATTTGTGAAACTCTGGAAAATCCGGCTCATTTCTTTTGCCATATAAAAGGATATGATGGGTTAAATCTTGGCATTTAATCTTTCCTCTAAGAGAAAACCAGAAGTAAATAATATCATACAGTTGAAAGAATAAGTGCTTTGGATCCTCCTCTCTGTAACAGGAAGACCTTCATTAATAGTTAAGAGATGAATCAATGAAAGAAAATGGAAATAACCTGATTAATAGAATATGGAAGTCTGACAGATTTTGCAGAATCAGAAATGGGATACACACAAAGTACCACTTCACCTAGAATGGAACCTCTTGTGAATTTACTTAGTTTCTTTCACTGTATCCAATATGGGTATGATTTTTTGTTGAAACAAAATGTCTGCAGTGAAAGTATCCACAAAAAGTCCTGCTGATGACATGGAACTTTAATTGCAACAGTATTTACAAAGGCTTATCTTATTTGAAAAGACTATTTTATTGATCCATTCATGCAAAAATTAGAAAGTTCATCCTGGATTGTTGTAATACCTATTACTTACCTATGAATCAAACCCAGGAATAAAGAGCAAGAAATATGGAAATAACTGTAGCTTAATCCAGCCCTTTTAAACTGTGAATGAAAAGGTTGGGTTTTTTTAGGGAACTGTTATGCTGGGATAAGATGGCACCTGTACATTCAGCTTTCTGAATGGGTGGAAGGATTATTCACGTTTATTTAAGAAAAGACTCTGTCATCTCCATTTATAAAGGTAATTGCTTTTCTAGGCGAGGAGTCCAAGTCTCTCAACTAGAGCTTTCATGTGGAATAAGGTATAAGACACTGTGAATAAAGATGGTAGGAACTGGCACAAAGTCAGCATTTTCATTTCCCTTTGTGAGGAGCCAGTTCATTTACCATATAAATTATCAACCCCCTTTTTAATATGGCTAGAATTTCATCACAGTTATTTTTTTCTTTAAAAACCAACTGCAGCTGAACATTACTACCTGCAATAGAACTAATTACAACCAGAAAGGAACTTTGTCGACAGTTTTCAGTAAATCCTTTACCAAACACAGTTTTACTGCAGAACACCTGTTCTGTGAAACCTAATGACCTTCTAACATAACAAGAAGCAAACCCAATATGCATACTTTGGATCAAGTTTCAGCACAGAATTCTTTCTCATTCTTCGAACTAAAGTTTTTCAAAGATATAATCTAATGATCAAACACATTGCATAATATAAATTCATTAGAGGTTTTCATTAATATTCAGTCATTACATTTGAAGCACTCAGGTAGAGAATTGCAAGGACACTCAATTAGCAAGTGATCAGAAAGCAAAGAAGTTTTACTTGTGCCACATTTCAAACAGATCACATAGTCTTAAAATGCATAAAATACACTAGCTCAAATTAACCCCCATCAGCCACTCAGGAGCTGGCATCCCTAGGCTTACCAAAGTGAGCAGCTGCTACACTGATGGCTTCTAATTGAAGGCCAAGATACAGATTGCAACTGAGGGGGCAAAAGAAAAAAAGGCATAATCACAAATAATTACTGCTCTTTTAGCATTATCTTCAAAGCTCAGAGGGAAAAGTAGAAGTCAGTTCAGTTTCAGCACTGGCAAAGTATTTTTCATTCAAATATCTACTTCATTCTCCTTTGGAAAAGATTGTTGCTATTCACTACTTCTAATGTACAATCAATCATAGGTATGGGATTCTTTTAAAAAATAAAAAAGTGTCACATTGTAGCTTGGCATATTGAAACTCTTAAATCAGAGAAATATTTGCCCACATATTAGGTGAGAATATATTATCTTTGCCATTCTCTTGTTAGGTAACAAGACCTAAATAACTCGGGAAATGCTGAATCCTAGCCTAGTGGGTGAGCTTTCCAGATTATATATTACCTTGTGTATTACATCACTCATTTCACCTAAAGAAACAAAACAGGCAATAGGATATGTTTACACCTGCACAAAAATAAGTTCAACATGACACTTGCCACAGCTGAAGTACTTCAATTTCTTAAACACTGAAATAAGAACCCCCCTACATAGATTTATTCTCCCCCACTGTGGTCAGTTTACGTAGCTGGTGCATCTTAACTGCCCCACCAAAATTGAGAAAGATGACAGACTGTACAGATTCATCATCTTTCTTGGAATAATTTCCTTAGACCAGCAACACTTTGACCCTTTCCTGCACCAGTAAAGTTGTCAGTTATCCTTGCTATAAGATGCCAAGAGCTGCAGTATATAATTATTAGAACAAAAGCACAAGCTGCTAGCCAGGAAGCCAGCCTCCATGTTCTACTCTGTTAGGGAAATAAAGGTAAATAAATGCTGGCTACTTTAAACTTGGGTTTGTATTGGTGAACCTCACAGGTGAACTGTACAGAAAGGCAGAATTTAAGTTGCTTTTGCAATGCTTTGCTCAGAACAGAGAAACTTTGCAAGTGTCCAGACAGCTGGCCACTATTCCTTTAGCCTTCATTGCAGTGAGGCATTTAAACACATAGTTGTTTCACTTGGCTCTATTGGGATTTAAGGGTATGTTAAAGTAATTGTAATTGCATTCTGAATCAGCATCTCAATAATTAACAGACCAAGATTATTGTCTGTTGCCATTACTGGGAACCCAAATGTATTTCAGACAATAGAAGGGCCTGTCATGAGATAAGAAACTGCTTCTCAACAGGCTGGAAGATATTTCAAGCATGATATTTTTAACTTCATTGCTTTAAACGGGGGCCATATGTACCAAAGAAGCAACAAACATGGCAGTGGTTCCACAGGCTTCTGAAATACCTTTTATGATACAACTATTTTTTAAATCAAATTGGAAAAGATGTTCTTGAAAACACCATTCACTAATTCTATCCCTCTCCAAGTTAATTACTACCATGTTTCTGCAATTTATGATACCTTGTGTAAAAAAAAACAAAAAACAACCAACCAGATTTGTGTTTGAAAAGTATGTATTTTATAATTACAAGAAACAGCTGAGATAATACTAATGGAAAGGGATCTGTGAAAGACATTTTACATGAAGATATGAAGTGATTTTACATCTTGTAGCTTTGTCTCACCAGGAAGGAAACAGCCCTCCTGCCGCATGCAGAAGCCTTTTTAGGAAAACAGAGAAAAAAAAAAAATAGAGACTTTTTTTTTTTTTAAATTTTTTTTTTAATTTAAAGGAATAAACTTATAACCATGATGGAATACTGCTATACTATTTCAGGTAAGAACTAGTCAAATCTATGGCACAAGGCCAGCTAAGAGAATTGAACGTAAAATTGTTATTATGTAACAATAAGGTCTTTAAAAAAGCATTTAGGAAGAAATTTCCTATTCCAGGTTTACAGAATACTCCAATTAAACAAACTCCCCTAGAATATAACTATAGTTACATAACATATTAAATAAATTCTTACTGAGCAGGAAAAAAAAATCTCTTTGAGAGGTAACTGATGCCTTACAGAAGTAGTGAGGCTGTTCACTAATGTGAGCAGTGTCACAGAAATGCTACATTACCATCCAAGACTACTGAATTTTAAGACCCTTGCAGTGACTTTTCATGTACGATTCCCCAGTATTGCAGTGGATGGTCCAAAACAGCCCTGTCTTTGCACCTTATTCCTGTACCAGATGTGCCTTGTTTGTAGTAACACTAACTTATTTTTAGATATTTCAACCTCCACCTGTAGCACTAGCTCTTGCAGGTGTAAAATTAGAATCCAGACTTTCAGGGACAGCATGTAAGGCTCAGATTCAAGAAAGCACTTAAGTAAATGTTTTACATCTAGCATGAGCTCAAAAGCTTTTCTGCAATTGTTAATGGGCTCTGGAGTAGATTTAAAAAATACATTCTTTACTAAATGAAAGAAAGCCCACCATGTGGACATTAGCTAGCAGAAAACAGAGTGCCCCTGTGGAGCGAGAACCGCTCTTATATTAAGCTCAGCAGGGAAACTCTCAAGTTTCCTGGATTCCTGGTACATTTCTCACTTTTTGCCAATAAACCCCATACATTTGAAAAAAACTGATAAAAATAGATCACTGTTTCTAAAATAAAACACTAAACTTATTCACATCACACAAGCCCTGTGACAAAGCAAGCTGCCAGGTAAATTTTGAAAAATTCCTGGAATTCTGGCCTTGATCACAAGAGCAACCTTTTGTATGGCAAATTACTGCAACGAGCTATTTCTTCCTGAGTATTGAAAAAGAAATCACTAGTTCCAGTCATCTTGACATTCAAAAGTTGCCAAAGCTTTTCCATGTAAATAAAACTCAGTTATTTAAGTAACTAAATGGTGGACTAAACAGAGAACTTTCATTATTTAAATGCTGACAATGTTCTTGTGTAACACATTTCCAACAAGAAGTGAAAGCTTTGAAAAGAAGGTTATATGGATATAATTTTATTGAACATAGTCAATGTTTAAATAATGGGTTCCAATGGCATGACACTAAATATGGGTTATCTGTTGGGGAAGCTGACCAGGGCCTCTGCTACAGTGTCGGTGTGCAACTACAAGCAGAGTCTTTATCTCAGCTGAAGCAATAATAGAAAAAGATGAAACACATACAATTCAGGGGCTTGTCTTCATTCACACTTAGAACTTCTATGGAGTTGATTACTATGGGCATGCAAGCTTGTAATACTGGTTTCATAGTTATTTCTGAACGATGTCTCGCACATTTGAGTTGTGCATGAATGTCTGCTAACTTTAACAACAACTTCTATCCAAGAGGGTTCTACTCTTTTGAGCCATTGCCATCCTACTGCCTCCTACTTAGCCCAGAGGTCCACTCTCCCTTCACTATAAAAAGGAGGCTTGTAAAAAAGATTGAGAAAAAGTTTTTACCTAGCTCTGTAGTGGCAGAACAAGAGGGTAGATTTAGATTAAATATAAGGAACAAATGATGAAGATGGTGAAACTGGAAAAAGATTGTCCAGAGAAGCTGTGGTAAGGAAGGATGGAAGTTTTGGCCTCAAAATGTTTTCGTTTCTATTAACGGGAAAAAACCCAAACACATTTGTCCAACTAATCACTGTTGGGGTTGGGGGGCAGTGTTTAACTCTCCTTTAGATCTGTCCTGTTTCTGTGTGTATCATGAAGTGTTGGTGAAGCCAACTGGGTATTGTATAGTCGTCACCCCTTTTTATTTCTTTAGACTTTTTAAGCATGGGGTTGGTATCAGCTGTACCTGTTCATACCAACCTTAGTTTTGGTTCTCCCTTTGTAGTGGTAGTAATAAAGTCCAGTCAAATTCTCTCCTAACAAACATATTTGGAAATAAACACTGTAATTACAGTTTTCTGAAATACAGCAAAATAATTTGGTTTCTTGCCTCAAGCAATTACTGAGCTAATAATTTTCTAAAATCAAAATTGGTACAGATGAAAAAGTCAGCTTCCTTTCTAATACTCCTAAAGACATTATTAAAAAAATAAAAAAATCCTCTTATTTTCCAAAGGCTCCCCAGAGGCAAATTGTCTTCTAAATTTCAAGAAGAGTTTTTTTTATAACACAAAGATGACATACTCAATAAAATTTTCCTTCTACACTCTCAGTTTCTATTTAAATAGACATATTCCATCAAGCAGCCTCCAAAAATTGACTGGAGAAGAGGCCATCTCACCTGACTGAAGTTTTCCAGCTCACCAATTTCATTGCTAAAACTCATCAACTCTAACCATTTTTCTTATTTATAAAGAAAGGAAAAATACCCTCAGTTTTTACTGCTTCATCCTTGAAGAGAGCTTTACTGTTTAAGCTTTAGTGTCTCAGCCCCATGGGCTGCCATCATCAACCCATGTAGAAAACAACAATAAAATGAAATCACCCATAGAGGTCATTCCTTTTGTCCTGTGATAATATGAAGAACCAGAAGCTTAGCAATGAATTCCAGAACTTTAACAACCTGAATAAATTGTGAAGTACAAACCAGCATGAATATAGGATGTGACATTCATTTCACATGAGTCAGTGCACAGATGTGCAGTCTGAAATCTGCAAAGATATCCTCCTGGTTTTTACTGACAAAAAATGACAATGAAAGGAGAAGATTGTTTTTTATATACAGGTTTTTCAGTAAGGCAAAATCAATTTTTTAAAGATGTGAGAACAGTGTGAAAGAGTAAATGAAATACCATCTGAATGAAAGCACTCCAAAATTGAAACTGAGTACCAGTGACTGGCCCAAGGCTTCTGATTTTCCCTTTTTTTTTCCTTTTCCTTTTCCTTCTCTCCTTACCTCTCTCCTTTTCTTTTCACTGCCTTGTCCATTTTGTCATAAACAAAACTAGCAAGCCAAACCAAATCCCAAAACCCACACCCAAAAACTTGTTACTCAGCTAATTCTTGAAATAGACTTGTAATGACTCAAACTGGATGATTGCAACACATGTGCTTATTCAACAGCACTGTCTTTTGATTGAAAAAAGCTTCTGTCAAGCCTGATTCATCAAAAATGTGATGTGACTGACAATTTTTATTCATACACTTTGTCACTATAAGATAAATACTAGCATTACTTATGTGATAGCACAGAACTCAAGAATAAAAATAATAATAATTAAAAAAAAAAAAAAAACAACCAAAAAAACCACATAGAAATGGTCAAACTGTCCTAGTCCCCACGATGATCTCTTAATGACTCAACTTTAAGGATGCAAACATGACTGCCACTTTAAGCTTTTGAGATTAATATAAAGAAGGATACACAACATATTTTGTAGATTCATTAAATACACCATATTTCAGGTTTCTATTTCTTCCTTACATGACCCTACATTTGTTTTTCTTTTTTCATGTACCTACAATTGACACCTCTGATTCATGTCTATTGTAGAAATGCACACTGTTCTCTGCTGTGCATTGTTACTAATTTGTAATTTTAAGACTGTTGAGATGCCCCAGGGAAAAATCCATAGCAAATGTGCCTCAAAGCAAGGGAACACAGTATATATAAGCAGTCATAATTCTAATATTTTTGAGTAGTTGTATGTTTTCTACAGAATCTTTTTTTTCCCAGAAAATACCGGTTTATGGCTTTTGATTCCTTTGTTTAATTATTCAGTTCTTGCATTATGTAAACCAGTAGATATATATGCCACATAAGTGTAAAAAATCATGCCTGTTTAGCCTGTTACATATTGCAGTAAAATTATATTTTGCAGGAAATAATCTCTCTCATGACAGAAATCACTCAATACAAAGACTAAAACACAATTTAAATTTGACAGATAAAGATTTTACGACAAAAGACATAAATTAGATGACAGTCGAGGAACAGGCATCCATGACTTACTATCTGAAGCTTGAAGGAGAAGTGACCTCTTTATTTATACTGCCAAACCTAATGCTAATCACAGCCTACAATCACATGGAATGAAGCTTCTAAAATACCAAAAACCTGCTTTGGTTTACGTGTTTGTATCTCCTGCTCATCCTGTGCTGACACAGTAACAGCACTGTAATACAATGTTTTTATTCTGTGAGTTCCAAGGAACTTCAATTAAAATCACAGTTCCAGTTTACCAGATTTACTTTAAAGATATGAGTCTTTTTCTTCCAGATGTTGCACTCCAAGAAGACAAAGTTTACAGACTTAGTGGAAGGGATAATGGCAAGGAAGATACAACATTTAAATCAAGTTAAGCAGAAAGGTTATTAACCAGCATAATAATGCTAAAACCACTGTTCTCTTCCAGACAGGCCTGGACTTCAGAGTGGAAGAAGACGGTGATGTAATAACCAACAAGTTTTTCTTTGGAAACAAGAAACAGTAGCATACTCTTATCATAGAAACTGAAAGCGATTACATTACATTGCCCTGGGACCACTTATGCAAAGCATGGAGGAGTAAAAGGAGAAACAGTAACCAGGGAATGTGTCACTGACTTTATGAAACCCAAAGTTACCATTTCCTTTCTCCTCAAGACCCACAAAAGCATGCTACCAGCAGTGACTGTATGACGCCTTCTACCTTCAGAGTTTTAATACTATACACACTAAAAACCTTTGAAGCAGAATGCTCTTTAAATTAAATACAATAAAAGGCCATGTTCTAGGAACCTCAGACTGGCAGTACAAAATAAGTAGACAGCTTTGTCTGTAATTGCTCAGTGCCTCAGTTCCCCAACACTGAAAGATGGAACCTGTATTCTTCCATTATAGTACAGTCTGTGCTATTAGAAGCTGTCATGGAAAAGCCAATTAGAAATGTAAAAATTCTATCTCAAACCACAAGTCAAGTGGCAATAATTAAGAGGACTTGAGGCTGAAAGAAGATAAAACAAATTACGGAATAGCCAAGTGAATCCGAAAGCCTTTATAAAATAAAGAAGGCAAATGCTGTGGAAAACTGTGGTGTGATCCTGTAACAGGAGAGTTTCTGAGTGTGAACATGAATAGGTTACTGACAAATCTTAATCCCAATGAGTCGTTTTGAGCAATGGATTTAAAAACCCTGAGTCACTTCTGCTTTCTTTCTGCAACCATTTTAAAAATTAACCATGTCCTATTTGGTCCTATTGTCCAAGTTTCCTAAAACAGAATGACTGGGGAATGTCATTCAGCTTCTCTGAAATTCATGAAGTTCCCATTTCCTTTCTTTGAAACAATTTTTTACCAACATCGTCATTTACTTCCTACTCCAGAGTTCTTTCCGTAGGCATTTATCTCTGATGTGAAAGCCTGTCAAATTCCTTTTGAAATGCAAGGATGCTACATCCTCTAAATTTTCCTTATCTTTCTTACCACTAGTATCTTCAAAGACCTCAAACAGATTAGCTCAGTATGACCTCTTCTGCCTGAATTCATGCTGGATATCCTTTATCAAACTGTTTTACTAGGTGTTATTCTGCCACATCCTTATAATAGATTTCCAAAGACTTTCTCAAAATAAGGGATTTGGAATATTGTTTCTTCATTTTACTTTCCCTCTTGTGCTGTTGAAGAAACCTCAAGCATTGTATCAAATAATTAATCTTCAGAACAGCCAGTAATAGTCAGCTCTGGGTTTTTTTGTTGTTTTTTTTTTTTTTTTTTGTTTTGTTTTTTTTTAACATTAGATAATTTGTAGATAATGGGTATACTTAATAAAGGTTGTATCTATTCTAACTGTACTGCATTTCAGGTCTTTGCAGAGAATTTCTGTATCTGTTTCTTCCCTATTTTGCTAGCACTGTCTAGTTTTAGGTAGTAAGTAAGTTGACCTATGTTTTTGAGAGACACCCAAGCCCTCTGGCACATTTTCTCCACGAGCACTTTTAAGCAGCCAAGACTATTTGAGTTAGTGTTAGAATGGAAAAGAAAACAACAAGGACCCATACTCAGATCACCTCTCAGTGCTTGTGCAACTTTGTGCAGATTTGTGCAACTCTTCTCCCGGAGCTGCATTTCATTACAATTATACAGGACTGTCAATTATTTTTATCTATTTCTAGCAATAATTTCAGGAGAGGAAACCTATTTTGACATAGATCCCAGCAAGACAGAGGAGTACACTAGCACTAAGCTATACAGAAGCAGAGAAGGTAGAGTAAGCAGGAGCACAGACAATGGACAGAAGCAAGACCACTGATCTTGCAGAGAAGAGAGTTCCTATGGAAAGCCAATCCACAGCAACAGATCAGGTTAGTATTACAAACAACTATAGCTCGAGTTTTCTCTGGAATTGTGTGACTGTTTCTATTGTGATTTTAGCCTTTTGCCTCTCAAAACCAAAACTCACTTGATATAAATCAACACTTATTCTCTATAAATAATAAACTAGCTCACACCATATCTTCAACCATAATAATAGACACTTAGGCCTCTTTGTGCAGTGACTAACTTCTCTTTTTCTTTGCCTCGCCTTCCAATTAGAAAATCTACTTTTCATGGTGGCTTTTCACCAGTTTACTGGTTCCCTATTTAATTCTTTATGCTAACTCTACACCATCCCTGCTAAATAATAGTGTTTGGTCACTTTCCTTACTTCTTTGCATTTTAATATTCTCAGTATGTTCTTAATTGTAATAAGCTACCATACCTTTCTCAGATATTCTAGGTTTTCAATATGACTTTCAGGTACGGATTATTCAACACTTACATATCTTTTACTTTCCCATATGAATATTTCAGACATTACTGAGTTTTCCTCACCTTGTTCCATTTTCCCTTAGAGCCTGTTTTTCTTAAGTATTTTCCTACAACCACTTACAGAAGCTATTTTTGATATTGTAAATTCTACGTTCTCTCCCACATGAACTGTATTTATCATACTTGACTCACAGCCAGTAATTTTTTGAGTCCAGCATAGCTTTTGACTGTATTGATTGTCCAGCGTTCTGCATCTGAGACTGAAATTGCATCTGTAGCTTCAGTTATACTGTCATGATGTCTGGTTCCCATTTCTGAGAGGGAATTTCCCTGCATAAGAGGAAGTGCTTCTGGCCTTTTATGCTCCCCTGTATCTGACTCTGCCAGAGAATTCTGCCAGCTTTGATTAGCACAGAGGCAGGAAAGGACATTCACTGGAATAACTGCAGGTGAGTTCTAGACCAAATGGCAAAGTTTGCTTATTCTCTCCTCATGTTATTCTCCTCTCTCTCCTCCCACTTATTTTTAATTTCCCTGTTCCTTTTGCACACTCCTAACTTTCTACGTCCAACTTACCTATTTAAAAACAAGAAAACACTCTTTCCAGCTTCGTCACTCTGTTCAAGATGATGCTATCCAGCATCCAACACTGCAATACACTGTAACCCAATGTCCTGCCTTGGGGTCCACTCAGGACATCTTGCAGTGAAGTGGAAGAGGCTGACAATGCCCTCACATGGCCTCTTGGGCAGCATATCCCTGGTACCAACTAGACCCTGCTGTGTATACCAAGAAGTTCCTGCTAAGCTGTTGTGCTTATGAGATCGTTTGTGGGAACATGCTGAACAAGAGTTGCTTGTCTTTGTCCTTATTCTGTATTTAGCTGTCATCAATAATCTTTTTTGTGCCAACTGTTCAGTGCTTGAAACCACTGTTCTTTTTTCTGCTTTTGCTTCCTGCCAGATTTTCCTCTTACTCTTATAATTATCTACTTGAATGATTTTTTTAATTTACTACCAGTATAAAATGGACTGGTTTAAATGAGTAAGTCATCACACAATCCAAAGAGGAAAAGGGTTAAAGCTTGACTTTAAAATACCAGTAGCTACATTTGTTGATGATTATATCCTTATTTTATAAAGTAGAAAAAGAGAATACAAGAACCACATCATAAGAATGGAAGTATTACATTATTTTCCAATCAACTTTAAATACCTAAATAATCCTGGCCAACTCACCTGAATATAATGATGTGAGAGGCAAGAAAAATAGGCCAGTTGGTATTATTCTTTGTTGCCCTTTGGACAGCAACTATAATGGCAATGCATTCTTTCTATTGTTTGTCTTTTTTCAGGGACACACTCATATATATATATATATATATATATATATATATACATACACACAGATATATATTTGGTGGCAAGATTCGCCCCCCACAACACAATACCTTCTTGACCAATTTCATATGATGATCCTGGCTTAATACCATCAGCATAGTGTTTTCTTCAACCAGTTCCTTTTTGCTTGTGTTTCTTGGTTGGTATGTTGCAAGGTAACCAAGTTTATGATCCAGGGCAAAACCCAAAGCTGGATCTCCACTGGGGACAACCTGATTAAATGAACAATCTTGTACTCTGATTTCAATGACAAGCATCATTCCTAAGTTCATAGAATTGTCAAAAGTGTTAAAAAGCAACCACCCTATCATAATAATGAATTACATTCCTTTCCTTGCTATATTTTTTCTCTTACTGAAGAATTTTAGATACACAAACTCCCAAACTAAAAAAAAAAAAAAAAAAAGGCAAATCTTTTAAAAAGGGGAAAAATACACCCATGATTTGCCTTCTTTTTAAAGCTTCACCATCTTTTTGTATAGACAAAGCACTCTGGCAATCAAACAATTTTGTGCAAAAATTAGAGTTAAAATGTCATTTTAGAAAGATTTATTGTTCCTCTTGTAATTTGCCACATTCAAATGTAAACTTCCTAATGTACTCCCTGGTTCAAAACCCAACGGGGTTTATTTATTTATTTTTCTTGTACAGACTTGTTTGGATTTCACTGAATACCTGCAGCAGTTTCTGAATCATGCATTTAAAAACCAAAAAAAACCTCTGTACTGAGAGAGCATCCCCCCTCCCCCAAAAAAACCCAAACAAACTTAAAAAACCTACACACCAGGCTTATCACTTCTCTACCATTTGCTGTGGAAAGAAAAGATAAAATTTTCATTTCTCTCTCAGCCAAGATTGCCAATTCAGCTTATAAAATCTAAAAACAAACTCATGCCTATTTGACGTTCTAAAGAATTATTTAAATTGCCCTTTTTAATGTTCCCATTTAGACATTCCACATCTTTCAGACACCTTTTTGTATAAATATCAGTTCTGGTATACAAAGGATGTTTTTTCTTGTTGTTCATAGTTCTTTGATTTAAATCAAAATGAAATTAAGTCACTAAGTTTCAAAACTCTTTTTATGTGTTTTTTCATATACTTTAAAAAATTTACTTCCTTTACTCCATAATCATTAAGACATATTTTATTTCATTTTAAACTGCCTGAATATGGATACAACTGTATTCTACTAAATACGGAAATGAACAAGGAAAGTCTTATATAGTGAGGTAGGGAAGAAAATTAAAGGCAATCAATATATGGCTTAAGAACTAAATGACTCCTTCTTTCCCTTCTTTTCCCAGTCCCTCATTGTAGCTCTTGGTTTACATTTGGGCAAGCAATATATGCATGCAGAGAGCTTAACAGCCTGGGGTCCCCCAGTGCTTCCAGCTGGCCACTGGGAGAGTTTGCCCTTTCTTTCTTATTCCCTCTCCTCTCCTCTTTTTCCCATTTTCCCCCCAAAGTAATTCACCATTAGAGTCAATATGTGACTCATAAGCCACAGACCCCTGCTGGTAAATCTTCACCCATGTAAACTTCTCTCAACATTTATTGGGTAAGAGCCTGGTTATCTGTCCCAGCAGAAGACTGGCACTTCAAACCCAGAGGGACTCTGCCATTCTTGTGTCCCAGCTAGCAAAGTTTAAAGATGAGCAAACCCATTCTTTTCTAGTGTTCTTCACTTCTAATTTTCTTAAGCACCCAAAGAAATAATTTTGTCCAAAAAAAAAAACAAAAAAACAAGTTCAATCAAATCCAAAGCCAAGCACACTCAAAAGTGATTTTGCTAAAATACAGGTATAAGCCTTTCAATAAACTCTTTGGTGCAATTTACAAACCCAGTCTGAATCATTATAAAACCATTGTGATGAATGGCAAGTGCTCATTTGCTTTTTAATCTGAACGTGTTGCAACAGTGAGAAACCTCATGAGTTGTCCTAGTCAAGAAAACACTAGTAATAGAGCGCTTCCCTCTAACTAGGTACACTGGCAAAGATGACAAGTGACAGAAAACACTCTCCATGTTTTCAACACGCAACTTTTTTTTCTGCTAACATCCAAATCAGTAATTTTTTGCTGATATTAGCTTTAATAACATTCCTTTGGTCATCCACTGTCACAGTAATTTCAGCAACATTACTGTATTGGGTAAGAATCTAGCTTAAATTATTTAAATATGCATTAAAAACGAAACTCTGTGAAATCTTCCTCATCACGATTACCTGGTGTCACTGTAGAATGCATTAAAACTTTTCTGAGATTTGGGCCTTCAGCTGTTTTGAGAAATTATTGCGGCTGCAAAAGTCTATTTTCTCTGTAAGAGGATGATTCTGGCTCCATAACAGCAAGAATCTATGGTTGTGATACAAGACTGAGGTAGTTATAACTTTTCAGAAAATATTTCAAAGAGAATGGTCAAGTCTTCTTTCATTGGCAAGCAGTCAGGAAACTCACCTGGTCATCTTGATTACTATTCAGATCTGGTCACTTCTTCTCTCTATACATAAGGGACTATAATATCTTCTGAGTAACAGGAAAGTAAAAAATGTAGACTACTATTTAAAGTGCAAGTAAGCAAAATAAAAATGTACATGAGTTTAAGGGGAGAAAAATTCAAAATGCACCATTTCTGAGCCAGGAAGTAAAAAGCATTCTGCAGAAGCATCAGTATATATTTACTCTCCTGTACTCCTTTTTCTAGACCCACGCTTACGACTGTTCGAAGATAGGACACTGAGGTAGGCAGATCTTTGCACTAACTTGGTGTAATACTGCTTATATTAAGTATAAATTGCATTGCTATAAATCAGTGAATCTAATCCTTTTCTGTTCTGAAGGACTACAGTGTAATAAAACTACTTTGAACATTTGAGATCTTATTAATATATTACTTTTCAAGTTTGCTGGACTGGTGAAAATATTTTGTAACAAGTAACTATATTCACTTTGACTTCCAAAACAAAAGCATTTACAAGGCTTCTCTGAACCAGGCATTCATTTTAAAACATAGCACACAGAGTAGAATAATCTTGATGGTGTATCTGTGATAATTCTTGTAATCATTTATCAAACCTTATTTATTTTATTATTAACAATTTGTTATCTTAGTCTCAACTTTCACAGTTTCAGTTTCCAGTGTTTGGATGATTTACTTCTAGTGGACTACAGATTAACCCTTTTATCAGATATCTCTTTCCTAGGCAGGTACCTTTTATCATCCCCTTGATAAACTAATCAGATCAAGTTCCCTGAATCTTTCACCACAAAGCAGCTACTCTTGATCTTTGGTCATTCTCATTCTGTAAATACTCTGAAGTTTATCAGCACCTTTCTTGAACTACTGACACATAAGAACTAGTTAGGAAACTCCTGTAGGACTTGAATTAAAAGCAAAGACATTTTTAAAATAACCACTGCAACTATTATTCTTGGATTCAGAGTTACACTAGGAACTGTCCCATCATGAGTGCCAATCACCTCCATAACAAAATTGAGTATGGTCTTTAATCTTTGTGTATACATATATAGATATATCTATATATCAATACATACACACAGACACACATATATATATGTCTCACATGTCTTTGTCCTTTCTGAGATAATGTTGATTAATCTGTCCACAGATAGCAAACACATTTGATACAAATCACTCGCCTTTTCCAGGGGAATCTGCCATTAAAAGTAAAACAAATTCAGTTTCAAGGTGATAACTTCTACAAGTAATATGCAGGGTCAGAAAACCCAAATGTAGAACACATCTTGGAAAATGAGTTGTCTAAAGAATCAATATGGACGATGCACCAGAGAGAAGAGATTTCAGTGTCACAGTCAATGGCAGATCACCTGCACACCTCTGAGAAAAGAAGGACCCTATGAAACTGAGTTAAAATATATATATATATATATATATATATGTTTTTTAAATAAGCAATTGAAAAGCTCAGTCTTGCTGAGGACACCATGATGGATACTATGAAACGAACACTTTAAGGAGTACTGCAATAAAAACAAACAAACAAAACCAAAATGCCCCAAGCAAACAAACAAAACCAAAACAAAGCAACCTCCTCAACATTATGACAGAAGAGGTGAAAATATTTCTTAGAAATTTATTTCTGCTGCAGTGTTGCCTCCAAAATATAGAACTGACCAATTATTCTCATGTGATGAATAAAAAAGTATTAGGACTATTTCACTTCCCTTTTACCACTGAAAAGAACACAATAGCTAAGGTGTTTTTTATACTCCTCTCAAACATCCTGATGAAATATCGCAATTCTGGTGTATTTCCATTCTCCGTTCAGTTGACTACAGTCATCACTCTTTAATCTGCATGGCCTTGAAATAACTGTGCTTATTCTGAATTTCTATGGCTGAAATACTATAAAAATCTTCCAATTCTGTGTCTAGCCTGAGAAAAGGAGGGCGAAACTAAAACAAGTTCGAGCAATTTCAGTTTTATACCTATCTCCTGAAGGAATTTGAGATAAAAAACCAGTTAGAAAGCAATGTATAGGATGAAAGATCAATGAAGGCTGACAAAGGATTTAATAGATTGTCCTTATAGGCTGTAGTAAAATAGAGGTCAATTAAATGAGTTGCAAATAAATATACTTGCAATATAAAGCATTTACTTAACACTTATCTGAAAAATGCTTTGCAAACAATTAATTAGTCTGTACAAAGAAAAAGTATCAAACAAATTACATTGACTGGGGAGAGCAAAGTTAAGAAGGCGAGCAAGTTGATTTAATCCTATCTTTTTCTTCAGTCTTTATTTTGAGCAGCATTCATTCTATTGTATTACAGAGTGAGTTACCTTAGAATAGGAAGTTAAGAAGACAAGGAGTGAGAACTGACTATGGCTCAACAGGTTTGAAATACTCTCATTTTAAAACACTCTTTTTGTCTCTTGGTGACTAGCTTATACAAAGCTGACACTGTTTCCTTAAAGATATGGAGAAATTCAAATGTCAGAACAAAGATGTGACAAATAAATGAAGTAACCTTTTAAGTTTTCAAAAATATTTAATGTTTGTACAGTAAACTGTAAAGAAAAAAAAAGAGACAAATTTATGTAAATGTAGATTTTTAGTCATGCACATTATGATCTGAGTGTGATTCAAATGCAATTTAAAGCTGTGTAACCCTTTAAACAGCTTAGAATACTGGAAACAATAAAGTGAATGCAAGAGTAAAGGAAGAAAAAGTAAAGCAAGGGTGTTGGAAGTCCAACACTCAAGCATGTATTTAAGAAAAATAATATCTGGAAAACTGAATTAAACAGAGATCTTTTCTGCTTGTTGGCTGTTTGGGGTTTTGTTTGTTTTTTTTTGCTTTTAATTTACAAGAAATGGTAATTTCTCCATTCTCTTGGTAGAATACAAGCAAAATATGCCCTTTTTTGCCAGTTTTTTGGGGTTTGGGTTTCTTTCCTTTTTTGAGAGAGGCTGTGAATACATTAGCAATCCCATTTGGACAAACAGTGCAGTCTCAAACCAAATTCTCTGGTTTGCTTCACTGCATTTCCTATGTGCTTGCTCAGTTCTTAGAGCAGTTTTGTGAACAAATTAGATTTTAGAAAAATCAACTAGAAGTACTGAAGCAAAGTGCTGTAAAACTTTGATGGGGATAATTAGGTCCAAAGTCTTGCAGAGCTGACACCACCACATGCACGTTCAGCACCACTAAAAGTTCTTAAAGCTTAGCAAACAGTAGGTTGCTCCTCCACTATACAAAGTGACTGTCAAAGACTGAAAATCCCCAATTTGTTCTTCATCTCTGCTGTTCTTTCTTCAGTCACAATGATTTCCTAGTTCAAAATCCTTTCTTTTCTTCACCTGCACTTTCCTCTACTGCAATTACCTCCGGTTAAACTAATTTTTGCTACTATTACTTATTATCCTTTTCTACTCTAACTCTCTTCTGTCCTATTAGTCAATGAGCACTTCTTTCCACTCTTGGAAAAATAGAGAAGTGACTTCTTGCCCCTACAATACAGTATTACTTATGTATCTTAACCTCTACAAGAGAGCTGCAAGTGTCTTGAGCAGTAGCTCAGCCTGATGACAGCACCAGCAGGTTTCTAACTTATGACTGCAGTTTAGTTTGAGAGCAATGTTTCATTAAATAAATAAATAAATACATACACAAAAAAACACAACAAAACAAACCCCAACCAACAAAAAAAAAAACAGGAAAAATATTCATATTTTGAGGTATGACTTTATAAAAGAGGGGATTCAGACAGGAGCACATCACTGAACCCTCCAGCTTATCAGGGATGAGCTGAGCTCTGCAGGTTGTTTGTACTCAAACTGCCAGGCATGTCATGTGAGAGAACCCAAAATGACCACACCATCCATCACTGAAGTATTGCTCCCACATGCATTCCTTACATGTTTATCCTTGGGCCTGGGGGGACAATGTGGGGCGAGTGGCTGACACAGAAAGCACAGACCCAAATATGTCAGTGGATCATCTTGAGCTGGGAAGGGCATGGCCATTCAGTGAATAGCTCCCTTCAGTCTAGCTGGAGGTGAACCCGAGCACTTGGTCACTCACTGCTCTGTGTGCAGAAACACTTTCTAGAACAGAAATTGTTTCTCTGTGAGGACTCTTCAGACCAGGATTATGTTCCTCTGCATGCTGATTATTCATCCTAAGGTGGAAGAAACATAGTCAGTCGTAGGAGAGAGAGGTATACCTCCTGAAGGTTGGATACAACGTGGAAAATAGGATGTAAGCTCTTCTCTCACTGGGCAGAGGTGGGGGAAAAGACTTCCCTGTTGAGAGGGCTCTTTTCTACAGGCCAAATTAACTGATTTTGCTCTTGGTTTAACCCTCATCAAGAAGTTGCCCTCTCTCTCCCAAGCTGTGGCCACTATATTCACACCCTTTTCAAGTTTCCTCCTTTATTTTCCCTCTTGCAGCACCTACGTGCAGATCTGCTAGCAAGCAAAGCCTCTTGCCCTTACTCCTGAACACTGACTGCTGCTCTCACAGTTCTTTAGTTCACTTTCCAGTCCCTCCTCCTCTCCTTGGGCAGTGACTTGCAGAGCTCTCAGCTAGCACCAAGTTACCTGGATCTGTTACTGCTACATAAAAAGTTTAAAAAGAGAAACCATGGGACTGTGCCAGCAGAAGCAATTGGGGCTCCTGGACCTCTGCACTGAGAGGCAGAGTTCAAGGAGGGGAGCAATTACCATCAGCTAAAGGATTGCCTGTGAGAATTCTACTTATCAAGTCTGCAGGATCTGTTCCACCACATCCAAGACTGCTGAGAAAGCTAGCCAACCTCAAAACAAAGCCAATAAGACCCAGTGCAGCCCAAGGGAAAATCACAGAGCAAGTCCTCCTGGAGCAAGTTTCTGGGACATGAAGGACAAAGGCCTGTAAGAGAAGGAGGTTAGAGTAAACTCCTCCTGAGGCACCTTCCAACCTGAATATCATCTGGAAAATTTAGAGAGATTTATGCCACTGACAGTGTTTTCTATATAGGAAAGTAAAAAGGCATTGAAGCAAGTGTGCAATAACGGAAGCATGACTCAATGTTACAGAAAAATTTAAATACACAAGACATATGGAGTGTATCAGTCACTAAAATTTATAGAAAAATGCCAAATGTAAGCTCATTTTCTGCAATTTTATTAGCAATGTCTGCAAACCAAATCTCAAATAGAAAGAGTAGATCTACATGGCTAATGTTGGCTGGTATGTACAGTAATACTGTCAAGTAGTGTAAAAGCTTAAGATAAAACAAACAAACGTTATAGGTTTTTATTCTCATATTAAAAATATCAGATACTGTTCCTCATAAAGCATAAAGAAACCTTTATGCATTGAAATTTGCATTACCAGAAATCACAAGCACTGAAAATTCTACATAGATGGTTCCAGATGACAGCAACAAAGAGACACTGAGCACTTGTATAAAGCTAATATCAAGACATCTCAAGGCTTGTGGAGACTGTGATATGACAATATGCCCCTACTAATGTGTGCACAGACAGCTGGAGTACAGTAACAGCAGTCTCTAGAACGACACTGCACCACTGACACTGGATGTCTGAAACAAAATGAGGAACAAAATTAATGAAGGAAGGAGAAATGGGGCAGTGGGGAAAAATCCAGGAAACTTTCAACCTCTTTTTATGATATCCAAGAGGATAACAACCTGCATGTTAGTAGGCTTCCCATTAACACTTTCACACAACATTTGAAGTGCGATTACATAAAGATACAATTGAAAACGAGATTGATCAGCTCCTTCCTTGTCCTTTCACCAACAGTGCTACTAACTCTTCATTTTTCAGGTTTGCTATGATTTTATGGCCTAAGACAAGACAAAAACTGTTACACTCCTCAGGGAGATTCCTCCTTGAATCAACACAGAAAACTCTCTGCTTAAGGAGTGCTTATACTTCATTTAGCAGCCCCACTCAAGAGCTTCTTTACTGCCACTAATAACAACTCTTTACAAAATATGAACACTTCAAAATGTTGAAATAAGCTTGCTTCTACATTTCTTCTCTCATTTGTTCTGACATTCTCCTGGTCATATATTTTTTTCACATATAACAAACATTATTTTCTTTCTTGGATTTTGGGGGGTTTTCACTGGGGTTTTGTGAGGTTTGATTTTTTTGTGTTCTTTTGGGATTCTTTTTGTACCCATTATCATGTCCCATTGTCTCTTTCTGAAATCACTGTGTTTTTTTCAAAAAAATCAATTATGTTAAAAATACTGCCTTTTTCTCCTTGACAACACCACATTCTTTTTTTTTCCTTTCTTCAGTTGCCAAATTCAGAATTGTTTTGTTTGCCTTGACTAAGTTTGCAAAATCTGGGGATACATCAAGGTGTGGGTTTTTCTTAATATTTTATGAAGGGATGGGAACAGTGTCACTGAAACAGTGGTTACTATAAGTAGCCATGACTACTTGACTATTATATAATTAGTAGTATTCATATTATCAATATTAAAATAGCAGAAGTGAAGAGCATAGTTTTGGCAAAGTATTAAAAATATGAATGCTCATATGAATTCTGTGTCTCCTTAATAATTCACTGGAAGATAGAAAGAGATATTATAGCACTCGCTGTATTAGCTGGAAACACAGTTGAGGTAGAATAATCTAAAGCTGCAGTACTGCCAATGCTTTTGCATACGAGAAAGAACATGTAAATTGCTCGCAATTTAGTTAATCAAACATTTGAAGCAGGGAAAGTTTGAACTGAAAAAATGACATTTTACTTAATGGCAATAATTATTTGTAGAATTACTTCTGCCTTTGGACTCTAGGGATGAATGAAATGACCTCATAGGTCTCCTCTAGTTCAATTTTTAAATGATTGTATGAAATAAACCAAATGATACAATGTGAAATGACAGATTATACTGGTCTTTATATGAACAATAGAAACACTGTACAATTCTATATGGAATTATGCTAATACAGAAAAAGACATACAAACTAAATACACTGTGAAAGCTTATAATATGGAACCTTTGCCAACATCAGCCTCTCTTACTAAAAGGACGTACTGGAAATTCTGATAATATGTCTGGCTATAGAATTTCTGTATGAAGGGTTAAAGAAAAAAATAATGATCTTCTTCTGGGAGCAAGCTATCATACTGCATCATCTTACTTGGATATTGCAAATGAGTGTGGATGTTGAGTTCCCTAAAGCAATTCAACAGAAATAATCGAGCCTAATGCTGTGGAAATGCAAGACAAAAAAGTTTGCAAAAAGACCGTAACCATCTGCAGCAGCTCGGGGGTAGCATTTTGACTATGAGAAAAAAGTGAGAAGAATAGGCTTTATTTTGCATCAGTCATTTTCCACTATTTTATAAAGCTTCTTCCATTTAAAGCCATTAGCCACACCTAACATGCCATCCAATTGATCATCTTCTCCAAGTCTTCATGCCTTAAATTGTGATTTTTGAGACAATAAAGTAAAACAAAAGGCTTTAATCTACAGTAAAATACTAAGCTACTGTGATTCCAATGAAATAAAATGCATAAACAGATACTATATGCATCTGTTTGGCTCAATATATTATACACAAAATGGAATTTGGAGCATGTGCTTAATATTAAATTCATGCTTAAACTACATAATCAAATGTGTGATTCACTGACATTTCTAAGCAAGGAATAGAAAGAATATGAGCAGACTTCTACTGTCAGATGTTGTTTACAAAAAGAGTTTCAAACCACAATGTATTATTTAAAGAGTTAAAATTTGCGTGCACCTGTTGACATTGAACAGGACTGCATAATTCTGCTACTTGAGCAACCTTGAGGAAATCTGAGACAAAATTCATCCACCAAGAGAGACAGACCTACACAGTCAATAAAAAACTACTGAGTGATCAGGCTTGGTGCTAACAGGTTTTCCAACATAGAAAACTTCCTGAAACACACCTTGGGGATTTTGTTCTCCCACAGATATTTTTCAAAAAGGTAGTTAGATGGCTAAAAAGAAAATGAGTTTGTATAATTCATATCTATCTAAACTTTGAGATAAAAAGGATTAAAATTACAAGACACAGTCATCAAAATCCATTTTAAATGATGTGATGGACCATCCTCACTGCTAATTGCTTAGGTGTTAATTTTTTTTAAAAAAACACCATTCTTTTCCTACTTAGTTGTCAATTGGGTACGGATAATTATACTTTCTGCTGTGATATCTGTGGATTGTTGCATACTTGTTTCATCCTTCTTATGATGAATGGGGGTGAGAAGTGCTTATCTATATGGCACTTAGACTAGAAATAAAAAAGCACAGTATATGAGAATGTATCAAAGATGACAAAAAGGACCAAAAATGCATTTGGTCTGTTAGACACTGAGTTAATTCTAGCAAAATATGTTTTTCACATTTTTCCCCACAAGAAACTGCTCACACTGTATGCTGAGATGCTAGATACACAGCTATGATCTCTTGTGCATAACATTAGCTTCTGATTGTAACTACAGACTGCCTGAAATCTTTTGCATAGAAGCAGAAATTTGGAGAATGCCCTTAACAGACTCTCAGTCTGTGCTAACCCATCCTGAAAAGGGCTTCGTTATCTCAGCTGCCTCCTGATAAGCAGTAAGTGAACAAAAAAAATAAGGTTTAGTGTGCAAAACAGTAAGTGTCCCTCTCAGACAGCTAGGTCTGAACAGCTTGCTGGCCCCTGCGCAGGTAAATGCCATAATTATTGTCCCGGCCTTCCCACTGTTACTTAGTGTTTCAATAATAGACCATCTGTGTCTCTCTGCTGGTGAATCATCTTGCATCCTAATCCAGTGTTTGAATTATCTTCTTTCTATGTAGTAGCCATGATGCAAACACTACAAACAATATATTTAAGAAAGCTGGCTGGGTATCTGAGTAGCAAGCTGCTCCTTATGCTACTAAGAGGGGGTTATAAAACAATCTAAACCAATCTAGAAGAAGTTCACCACAGAATGCTCCTACATAGCCACACCTACTATTTGTTAGTAATAAAACTCATGGCAATGAACTGATATTGCACTTGCCCTACGGCACCCAGAATTTCAGAAATGCCCTTGCAAGGGAAATACAAAACAGCAAACAGACAGCTAGTTAAGTTCTCAAACCCGCCCCTTGTGCTGTATCTATCTCAGATGCCAACCTTAAACCATGCAGTTAAAAGTACCAGAACAATGTACTATTTCTCTAAATACCATCTCTGAGGGGAGAGGGTGAAAGGCAAATGAGGGGAAAAAAAGCGCCTCAAAACAACAAATAAAATACAAATAAAAGAATCCAAAAGTTCATTTCACAAACTTTAGCCATTAGAAAGAAAATTTTTAACAGTCATTTCCCAATCATGGTAACATTCTCAAAATGTAATGTCCTACAAAAAGCTGGATTTGTCCAGGCCTACAGCTTACATTCAAAAGCTTCTTGGAATTCTGATATGTACTCCTATTTCATTCAAGTTTTATAACCATATTTTCTACTCATCTCAGTTACCCTCCCTGCCACAACATGCATTAGTGTGAAATGGTAATCTTATCCTCTGTTCTTTCCTTTCAGGCATTTCTTTCCTTCAGAGAATTGTTTAAATTGAGGGAATAGTCAACAGTTGCTATTGATATGATAAAGATTAACCATGAAAAACAATACATCAGAACGCCTCCAGTTAAATACATATATATATATATATATATATATACAAATACACATACATATTTTTCAGCAAATGCTGAGAAAAAACCCCAAACCTTAACCTCAGAAAAGGCCAGCAAGCAGAGACTAATAAGGCTAAGGTTGGAGTATTTAATTTCCTCCTTATTTTAAATCTATCAAGACAAGCTTTCAGGCACATACATTTCTTTAAGCTGTTTTGAAGTTGGGCTTTTTGTTTTGCTCTAGGTTATTTGGAGAGATTAGTTGTTTGTTGTTTTTTTTAACAGTCCCCATAGACACACTAAAAGCTGCAGAATAGTAAGAGCAGAAAGAGCACTGGATCCTTTTCCTCTAATGATAATGTATATTGTTATACAAAGGAAGCACAGAAGTTCAATGCACATACAGTACTTTGCAGAAGCAACATCTGTGGAATATAACCTGGGAAGAGAGTAAGAGAAAGGACTGTTTTGCTAGAGGCTGAAAATATCCAATGTGTATCCTACTCTAACTTACCAAATTCAGAGAACAGCTTTGTACTCATACAGGGCATATGCCTTTTCTTTCCTTAACTTGTGCTTTATGATGCTGTCTTTTCCTGGGGTGACAGTTCCTGTGTGATTCTTCAAATCCAAAAAAAAATGTCCGGATCCTGTTAATTACCCTGAACACTCAGCCTTGTAATCCATGTATCCTTTCTGCTTCCTTTTCTGTTTCATTTGCCGCAGGGATCAGAAAGAGAAAGCACTTTTGTCCGCCTCAGCTGCTCTTCTTCACTTCCCCAGAACAAAAAGCCTTCTGCCACTCACTCGAAACCCTAAACAAGTAACCTAAAACTTTCCAGGATTCACTAGCCAGAGAACAGAGGGTAAGCCAGTGTAACACCCCAGGGAACATATGTGGAGAAGGCAATAGAAAGGTAGTGCCTCCTCCTCCACTAAATATCAGCTTTTTGTAATCCTCAGAGGTGGCAAGAGGTAACAGAAAAAGCCCAAAGGGGGACATGAAGGCTGCATAAACGTGATAACACTGCACAGCAACTCTTGAAACAGAAGTAGTAA
>JAWWEW010000078.1:76983885-77045561 GCA_035583185.1 Anabacerthia variegaticeps | reverse complement strand
AAAAAGCCCAAAGGGGGACATGAAGGCTGCATAAACGTGATAACACTGCACAGCAACTCTTGAAACAGAAGTAGTAACCAAAAGTACACCAAGCTCTCCAAAAGTACATGGAGAAATCCATGTGATATCAGGAAATAACATGGCTTCAAATCTTCATGTAGAGGCTGTAGTAAACACCTACCAGGACCCTGAAGCTTCCAAGAGTAGAAAGTTCAGCAGCTGCCCAGTTTCAAAAGTGTCCTCAGCTGGTGGAAGTCAGTGGAAGACAAAAGCTCTTTATATTCACCCTCAGCTCAAGCAGCTTTACCAGCCTGGCTGCATATGCCATATCCTTCTGCAGAGCAGCTCAGCAGAAGACTGTGGATGACAGTAACTCCCAGAGACAGGGCTTAGACCCAGCAGAAAGTGAAAAAAGTGCATCACCCTGATCACCTGGTACACTGTCAAGGCCAGCAGATTTCCTGCTTGTGTGATGCAGCTCAGTGTCATGCTCAGTGCCAGGACTGAACCTCTATCAGAAACTGCCACAGAATTAGATGATCATTTACTATCTTCTCTGTTTCAAGCTTTTGCAGCCCATACTTTCCCTGAAAGGACACTTAGGCAGAGTTCAGATCAGGCACTTGAAGTCATAGAACAGCAAACTGGGCAGCAAGGGCAACTGTAGACATACTTGAGTCAGCCTATGCAGAAGTTCTAATCTATATACTTTTTAAATTGCACTTTAAAATTGGTACTGAACAGCATTATTTAAGACTTAAAAATCAGAGTTTTTTTCTTCACCAGATTAAAAGAACTTTACATCAATACAAAAACAAAGCAATTTTCTTTTGTGATTTGGCCACAGAATTAAGATACAGGCTCTTGAATTTACTGCTTATTGTCAGCATGAAATCAGGAAAAAACCCACTGTCCTTATCCCTATTGACTTATTATTGCATTGAGCCATGAAAGGCAAAGAAGTTTCTCATCAATTTTGCAAAGTTCTAAATGCAAAAAGACCCTCCAGCAGGACTTATCACTCAAGAATGTGTAGAGTAGAACCAGACATATTTTGCTTTCAATTCGGCAGAGTGAATATATAAACCAGCTACTCCTGGCTTATGATAACTCTTTTCTTGACTATGGGACTAGACTGGCAGCAGCTTCTAGAAGCCCTGCTAAGATGACACCAAAAATTGACAGTTATTTTAATGCAGAATTTATGAAAGCTTTAATGAATTTTACCACCTCTAAGCTATGTTATGATTATACATATGGGGCTTAAAACTAGGTGGCTTTTGGGGAGTTGTTTTTTTCTTGGTTTTTTTTTTAGTCTTTTAATCAAGCCCTTCTCTTCTAAAGCTGAAATTCAAGCCACTTATAAAGTCACTCACCAAATCTTCTTATTTGCATATTTAGAGAATTAGGATTTTCAAGATTACATAAGTAGATTTTAATAAATCTCTGATCTGGGGATATTTTGCCTCCCACTTTGATTTGACATTTTGCTTAGAGAAGATCTGAAAAGGTATGATTTTCTCCATTGTGAAGCCTTTTTATTACCTTGTTCTATCAGTCTACTTTATCATTTGCAATTGTATTGAACTCTCTCCTGAATGTGTTAACATTCTTAGGTGACACATGTTCCTTGTATTTTTATTAAAATCAACACACCCTATATCTCACCCTTGCTACTGTGCCAGTTTTTGTAATAATCTTTGTACATAAAAGACTTTGCTAACTTCTTACAATGTCCCTATTTATGATTCCCACCGCTGTTTATAGGTTAAACATGAACAGGTTGCCTTTAGTATTTCTAATCTGTATTTTATCTGAAGCATTATTACTTGCAAGGAGCAACTATATATTGAATACTATCTAAATGTTTCAGAAGATAATTAGTACCTAAGACAATTATTTCAGGAATGTGATGTTAGCCTAACACAGAAACAGGCACCACAACACCTTGAACGTCTGTGTCAAATGACGCTCACAAAATTTAAGAGTAATATTTAACAATGAAGTTTGATGGAGTGAGATACAGGAAGATATATTGAGGCTGAGCTAAATAATTGTGTACAATATGAGGTACCTAAGCCAAGTCCAAAGAGGACTAAGTCACTTTATCAGAGATAATACTGTGGAAAGATGGCAGAAAATTATAACCAGCAGATCTAGATTGGACAATATATCTATCAAACACCTGCAAGACCGAATCTGGTTGATGCTTATAAAAAGACCAAAAGAGACCCAAAGGCTATGAAAAACAGAACAAAACTACAAGAATGCTACAGCAAGCCACCTAAAAACACAACACTTCGCATTTCTGAGAAGAGAATGCTATGATCTCTCTGGGAAGAAAATACTGCTGTGTATCAGGTCATTTGAGTACCAGAATTAAAGCACATTTTCCAAAGAAAAGAGGCAAAAAACCAATGGTCCCTAAAAAACTCACTCACTGTTTCTCGACACTAATGTTTTAGCTTAAATGAAACAGATGAAGCAGACTTTTCAAGGTTGTTTTTTCCACACTTTTCCAGGCTGTAGTCCTAAAGTTATGCAAATTCTGTACCCATTATAGAACAAAATAAGCTTAAGGGAGAGACAAATTTTGTATTTTTCTTTATCATTATTTGCTATTTTGTTAAGTCCAAATGCTACGGATGATTGCTGGCACTTACATTTCTATTCTCTATTAGCTCTGTTACAAACAAAATCAACCTATTTTTCATAATTCCTCAGTACAATGCCATCCACATGGGCTACAAAACAGGACTGAAGCAATCTAATCTATTGGAAGACTTCAGGTATGTTCAACAGATCTCTTCTTGTTTATTTTATTTTAGTGGTTAAAGATAACTCCTACCTCCACGAAGTGTTTCATTAGACTACTACTGGGCAATAACAGAAAATACAGAGAGCCCTACACTATCAAGGTTCAGTTCCACACACTGGGTAGCCAGAGCAGTTTTGTGGGTTTTTTTGTTCATTTACTAGTTGGTCTTTTTTAAGACACGGAATGGTTAAGAGCAATCCCTTCTTCTAAAGGAAGAAATGTGTCCTGGTTATGCTGAACACAGTGTCCCAATCAAGTGTCCCGCTCTCTAGAAGCTTCCTCTGAACCTCTGTTTGAAGCTTGTCAGTACAGTCAGATAAAAGGGAACTTTATCTTTGGGAAGCAACTATGCAGTGGGAATGGGATATTCCCTCTTAACTAGTTGTGGAACAAAAAAATAGTACCATTGAAAAATTCAAGCTATTTGGACTATTACTATCGAAGTCATAACAAAGAGAGAGATCCTGAAGAAGTCTACTTGAAATCGGTCATAAGCAAGATGCTTAACTTGAAAAAGATGGCCTATTCCAGTGACTTTAACCTGTTCCTGTCATGACAAGTTGAAGCACTGTAACTAGAGAGGGGCTGGGGGAAAGGGAACCATACAATCCTAGAAATGAAGAGAGTACTTTAGACTTTTCTGACATCTGTACTACACATAATGAATCCCAGAAAGTCAATCAAAACCAGATAGGAGTCTTACAGGTCATGTATGTTGATTTGCTTTTTCACCTGATCCATCTTTCTTCATGAATTTAGTATCATCAAATGAGAATAAAAAAGCTGGTTAATAAACCTAGAAAGCTATAAACTTTGCCACTGAGAATTAACATTTAGCTTACTTTGGTTTACTAGTGGCCAAGATACACAAAATATAGGGATGTACATCATATGTCTTTTTAGTTATGCGAGTAGAAAGAAAATCTTATTTCCTTCCTGAAACAGGTTTCAAAGTTTATCTTATTTATTATGTTGCGCCTTAGGACACTGGCCTTTTTAATTCACAGCTGATTTGACAAGGACAGAGTTCAAGTGATAATTAGATTTTCTTTTATTGATTTCTGGCTGGTAAGCAACCAACTTAATCTTGTTACATTCTGCCCTAACTTTGAGTCCTTTCATTATTAACTACTCTGGACACACATTTGAATTGTGCAGTGGCAGAAGTAAATATGACTCATATTCCAGCATGTAAATTATTATAACAATTCACTCAGTCCAATACATATGCTCAAACAGTTGCTTTTAGTGTGCACACCTTTTGCTGTACACAAGAAAGGGGCCCTGTACTAAAGAACATCCAGAAAGCTTTTAGAACAAAACCATTCTTTCCTTCCACTGCTTTTTACTCTGTTTTATTTAAGAGAAGATTTAGACTACACATAAACTCTTAGGATACCCACATACTCCAAAAGCAGAAAGAAAAACTTAACCAGATTATTGAAATATTTGGTAATACACATTCTTTACATAGTAAAGATTGACCTCTTTGTACTTCAGACATGGAGTTGTACTCTGTAAATCTTGGGTAGGAGAGGAAACATAAGCTGCTGACAGCCAGTAAACTGTTGTGTGGGATTCTAACTGATAAAGGAACTAAAAACCGTATCTTCATTCTGAACTAGCATCCCACATGGAAAGATGCAGCTTTATTTTATACAAGGGGATGGTTACACAGAATGGTACTCTACCACATGATGCAAAAGCATCTGTTCTACCAACCAGTGTTAGCAAAGGGCAAAGTCACTGCAGCCTGAGTGGTAAACCTGTATCTTCCTTAGACCTGTCACGCCATGCTCCTGGGCCTCAAACCGCCAGTGATTACTCAGAAAATTATGTTATCTTATAATGAAATGTATATCAATCATAATCCCCATCATCGAAAGTTATCACAAGGAAGAGGCAAGAATTTTCTGAAATCATTGAGATGTTTTCTGAATCTGCTTAAGAAGCCAAAAAGCTGAAGTGTCTGGCATTCTTCCTTAAATTAAAAAGCCTCTCAGGAAAACAGTATTCACTGTGATTACATCATTACAGGCAAACAGTGACAGCAACAAAAACCCACAACAGATAAAACCAGAAATGTTACGAAAGACACTCCTATGTACAGTCTCAAAGTTAAAAGAGTTCAATCTTTTCAAACCTAGGACACTGAGAAATCAATTCTAAATTAAGTGAACAAAGCAATGCAAATTACTTTTTCAGTCAAACTCCAAAACTGTTTGTATTACACCTTACCGGCAGAAATTCTGAATCTTTAGAAAAATACTAAGGATATGAATTTAACTAGGCAAAACTGACCAAAAAAAATTCTGATCAACCTGACATGTACAAATAGTTTAAAAATCATTCTTAGGCAGCAAAATAAAGCACAGTTCAGCTACAGTAAACTTTACATAGCTAGATACCACGATGCCAAAACATGATATAATATCAACTCCAGTATGCTCTTAAGGATAGCATTACTAATGTCAGTTGATAAAATGAAAACTGAATAATATTGACTGGGTATTCAGTGATGTTTCTAAACAAATTCATTAAGAAGATCACATGCCCAACCAAAACATAAAGGGGACAATAGAGATAAATGATTTCATTCCCGGAGTCAGTTAAACACATATCCTTTACAAACCAAAACCCTAAGTAACCCTAGTGTTTTCATTACAGCCAAGATGTATACAAAAACTTCCAGAAACGAATATGAAATTATTTTAAATCCTTAACACAAAGACAGGTAAGATAACTCTCTTAGAAGTATTCCCTACAGAAACATCTAATATCATCACCACTGGACATAATATATCTGCACACATATTATATCCACTGTTTACCTCAAATAACCTTCATTTTGAAACCCCGTGTAGGAAGGAAATTTATCACATTCAAGCAAAGAAAGAGAATAAGCATTCTGCCTCTCAGCATCTCTAGGTACTGACATCTCAGCCTTTAAAGATAGTATGTTTTAGGCATAACACTGAAGCAAAGGTCATTTAAACCTTCCAGCTGAGAAAACAGGTCTCCCTTTTTGCCACAAAACAAAGTCCTCCTTGATGGAAGGAGTTAAGCAATGAGGTGAATTAAAAAGAAATATTAAAAAATTAAAAATTATTACTACTGAGGAAAACCACAATACATAAGATTAACACTTCCTCTTCATCAGTGCTTATCTTGTTTCCTCACACCATGAAATCTGTCAGTCAGTGCTATAGAGGTAGGATTTACTCTTTAATCCCATTTTACTCAATGCCACTCTGTGGTGCACATTTTATGCCCTCTCTTCCCACAGAGGGATGAAACACAGTTGCTAAGATCCAACACAAAGCTGCAATCCACAATAAGGAAGCAGAAGAATTTACTTACTAAATCTAAAATATCAATTTGGGTGTGCTAAGAGAGAAATGACTGATTTACAAGTAGCATTACACTTTATGTATTGGGAATTTAAAAGGGAATGTTGTGAGGCCAGACCTGCATTCTTACAATATAAAAATTTCATATAGCCATGAATAAACTTTAAAAATCATCAGGACAATAAATCTGGCATATTTTTTGACTTGAAAAATAGGAATGGTTTCCTCAGGCTTTTTAATGGCACAATGCTTGACAGCACAGAAGTGGTCTTGTTTCTCCACAATATGACAGAGTTCAGATGAATCAATTATCAACTGGATTTGAAGTATTCTACAGCTGGCACATACAGATGCACTTCAACAATATCGGCATACGCAGTGAAGCTCTAAAAGTAATGCAAGTAAATCCAAAGGGAATATCGATATCAAGGAGCTACCTACACACTTCCTTGCTTTGATGTCCACTCCTGCAATTAATATTTGTAGAAACAGACTGTGACATCCACTTGTCTGCACACAACTGTAGCTGCTCAGGGGTATCAACAGCGACACTCAGGATTTTGGAACCATTCCACACTACGCTGCTGCTCCTCAGGTCATCATCCATTTACCTGAATTAACACCTCTGTGACATTCAAGAGGCAAACCCCAACAAGCTCTTTGCCCCATTCTTTTGCTGTAGTACTCTGGTCATATGTCCCAAACTGTACTGGAAGCAAATACCTAGCACTGACTGGAGTCAGGTTTTAAAATCTGTATTTAAAAGCATAAAGCAGAACACCTTTCAAGATCTATGGAGTTGGTGATTTACCAAGATGTTTTCAGTTATGTAAAAGTCAAGTTTTAAGGCTGACATAAGCTTTGCCATGCAAAAATAGAATTATTTCTGTGTTCAAAGAAATTCTGCCCTGAAGATTTCGCTGAAATGGAAGTGTGTGCTTGAAGGCAGCTGTGATAAAGCAGATAAGGTTGTGTGGGCATCAGTGCTAGGGTTGTTAAAGTTACATGGGTGCCCTAAGTGTACATTTCCATATCACAATATGGCTGACCTAATTTTAGAAAAGCCACAAATAGCTGAAACTTCACGCATCCAAAGAAGGGTGGTATCTTATCACATGTCATGGACTTGCTCTGATTTACTGCATAACACTAAATTACTACATTACTACATAATTCCCCTTAAACTATGAATTCTGGAATATTCAATAACACTTATTGTCATATATATTTCATAACAAATAAACATACTGTCTCTGTTGTGAATGGGCAGTAACAGGACACTATGAAAAGAAAACATCTGATCATCATGGGGATTATAACTATAATAATATTGAATATGACAAGATAATTGAACAGCAATTATACTATTATAATAAATATTTGGAACAGAATAACTGGTGATTCTTTCAGATAAATGTGTTACTACAGTGGAAGGTGCAGACACACTAGATAAAAAAAGTTAATACACAAAACAACTACAAATTAATATAACTGATATTTTTCAGTAGTTTTTTTTTTTTCCTTTAAAATATAGTATATAGCCTAAGGTTCAGTGATGTTACAACATATAAAAGATTTGTGACTTAGTTGCAAGTGGTTAAAAATATATTCCAGTATTTTCTGTATAGGTTTTCCAGTGTGCTAAAATAGCTCTCCTTTAGAAATACCTTTACTTTATATGTAAAATTTCCAAATCTATGTCAATACTTGAAGCATTAACTGGAGAAATTACACTTAAAAAAATGTACCTGTCCTCAATTTCCCTGTCCATTACTACAAAATACACATACAGGACTTTTGAAAACAGAACCCAAAGAAAGACATGTTTTTCTCAAAGATAATTACCAGTAGTGAGTTCCAAGAGGAATAGAACTATGATTCTGAATATTTTTATTACTAACTGGAATGTTAAAAGCATTAGTCAAATGCAGCTTCGTTATACTGCATCTATAAATAAACTGGGCTAAATTACAGTCACTCCAGTGACGCTGAGGATAAACGATAACAGAAAGCAAACACTTGACATTGTGCATATCACATAATTCATACAGAAGCGTTTAACACTGTTTTTTCACCAAGCAGCTGTTACATAAAAACTGAGGAGAGAAAGCCCATGTAGAAGTCTCCTCTATACGTCTGAAAACACAAGCTGCAACTGCTTCTAGTTTGTATGAAGTTCCCAGTTTTCACACACATGCAGTGAGCATTCACATAACTACAGCTAAATATACATGGAATAAAACTCCCTCCTCTGTCAGGAGATGGAAGCAGAGACATGCTACAAAGGAGGAGTTTGAAAACATTGCCAGGGCACGCAAGGATGTTATTAGGAAAAGACAAAGCAGAACTAGAGACAAGATTTGCAACAGAAATTGAATACAACAAAGAGAGCATTACAATACTGGTAAAAGTAGAACAAGGAAAATGTGGGACCACAGAGGAATAGGGTGGGTGATTCAATGACAGCAGATATAGATACACACTTAGGTAACTGATGCCTTCTCTGCCTCTGCCTGAAGGTGAAACAACAAGGTCTCCCAGTTCTGTGTTTCCAGAGGTAAAGTCTGGAAAGGTGAGGAATTACTAGGCATGAAGGAGGATCAAGTCAATGAATACCTGAGAGATCTTGATGCAGAGGTGAGACATGATGGGCTTCACTCAAACATGCTGAGAGCTGTCTGATGTTCAGATCCAGAAGGATACCAAGACAGTAGATTGCAAGTTACTGAGAAAGATAAAGGGCGGATACAATTCTTGTCTTTGTGACCATCAGAGGGTAGGGGAAAGAAGTGTCTCAGACCTATCTGTGTTTTAGCTCTTTTCATTTTTACTTCCAGTGATTTGGATCTGAGACCCCTACCTTCCAAAGCCATAGGTTCGTCCTCAGTGTACTGGAAAGGTGAGCTCCTCCCCTTGTCCTTTCACATTTGAGAGACCACAACCCTGTTACACTGTGGATGTGAGCAGTCCCGAGATTCCACCCTGCTCCTCTGAGCAGAGTATGAGATGCCTGCTGAGGGGTGCTCTAGAAGAAGATTGAGATGAAATGGGGAAAACAGGCATAACTGGTACCTGAGACTGGTGTCTCTACCACTGGGAAAGGTGATGTACAACCACAGAGCCAAATAAACCTTTGCACTTTCTAGATTTCTGAAAAAGCACTCTCATCCATCTGAGAACCTTTTGTGACTCTGTCCTTAGGAGAATCAAGATTACATTTAAGAAGGACATATAAGTCTTCTGAAAATTGAATGCTTACTAAAAATTCAAAAGGGTTGTGTCAGGGGGATGCTGAATGAAAGGAAGGATGGAGGCAGAAAAAGGAGGAAGGGAGACTTAAATATTTATCAATTTACTTTGGGTTTGTTTTTTTTTTTTTGTTGTTTTTGTTTTACTTGTTTTTTGGGTTGGCAGGTCTGTGTTGTTTTGTTTTGCTTGAAGGCTTAATCAAAGGCTCTCATAATGTTCAATTACTAGATACATATTTTAGACACTAGTATGATACATGTACTATAAGGAATGAACATTCACCAAAGAAATATGGCCTACAAACCAGTGAGACATAACTGTATTCAGATTTCCATTTAAGCTTTCCTCCCTGTTCTCCTTTCTGACTAAGACTTCAGCGTCTACCTTTCCCTTTCTTTACTCTGTTCCCATGTGACAATCATAATCTTTTGTGGACTTCCTGGAGAAAATGGTCAGAGGTATGAATAGATCTTAAATTTTGGTTGTGAGTGAACAATTGAAGACATGGTCAATGGGAGAGCATAATTTAATACATAAGTTAAATCACAAACTAGTTTTTGTTGTCTGCATAATAAACTTGTGATATACACACACAGGACTAAAGAAGCACAAAAGAGAAAAATGGCAATGTTTCGAGTAGTATCAGCTTCTAAAATGACTTTAGGATGTTGTGGGTAAGGGAGAAGGTAAAAGTGATGGCCTATATGCTGAAAGGGATGAGAGATTAGGCAGTGGAGCAGCATAGTTAATCAGCTTAAACTTAAGAGTTAGATGCTTAAAATTACTTCTCCCCACAGATGCCTTAAGCTGTTAAGGCTGAAATCAAAACTCTGATTTCATTCACCAGTCTCATTAAGCAGTTAAGCTGAAAAAATCCAGCTTTAGCCACTCCCACAGCAGTGCAGAGAAGTGGGGAGAAGCCTTTTGTACTTGTGTATTACCGTTGTAAATCACGGTAAGAAGACTGCCACAACCCCTGGCTACAATCCTCACATCTGCCCTGTATGTTCAAGGCCTCCTGAAAGAAATACTTGCATTATCTCATATATTAATGAGAAGATACATGGTTAGAGCATACTTAAATTTGGCAGTGCTATCCATTGTCTTTGCAAACCAAACCAAATTACTTGCATACTCAGAAATCTGGCATTCAAGTTATATGTCTGATAGACAGCACTGTTTCCCTTCTCCAAAGGCCTCTTCCAAACTTACACAGTTTTCCTTGAAAGCTGCACTGGATTAATGACTGAAATGCCCAGCTTACTCTATATAAAGAAAATAATCCGCTTATGCTTAGTTTTCACCCTCCCATTGTATACATGATGTCACCCACCACAGTGTTTGTACGTATTTAGCATTACGCTTAAGGACCGCATTCAACTTTTACCCCACTGATAATGATCTCTAAGGAAAAGGCCACCTATGTCTGAATTGTAAAAAACCCCCAAACAAACAAACAAACAAACAAAAAAAAAACATTTTGAGAGAAAACTTCTGTGTACATCTGCTTGTTATGTTTTTGCTTCATTCTGACCAGCAAAAACAGAGGTACTGTCAACATAGCATTCTCTTAGCAAACAAAACAAGACAAAAAACAAAACCAAACAAAAAAAGCAATGAAATAGTGATTAAAGCAAAGTAAACCTGAGTAAGGAAAAGACCCCAATTCCTCTAGATTTAACTCAAAATTTGAGAGTGTATGGGTTGTATTTTAGACTCTTGAAAGACGTAAGTGTTGAGATAACCTTATTTCATTCAGAAGACCTTCTAATAAGTAGGGTATTCTATAATTATGATGTGACAATTTTATACAGCAAACTTTCAACAGTCTAGAAGAAACAACTTTGTAAACAGTCAATGCATATCATTTTACTGATAATTGTAGCTTTTGTCTTTCTACCACGTGTTCCTAGAAAACTGAGTATCAATGAGTAAATTAAATTTGCATCCATTACAAGTCTAACTACTTGAGCATAACTTCTTTTACAACAAATTACCTTTGAATGAAACAGTCCAAACTTTATGGAACTACAACTCACAGTTCAATTTTGTACTGGTATTTTAGGTTCACCTGCCTTACACAAAAGCTATTTCAGCAACGTTCCTTTTACATACAAATCAGTGTAATAGTTACAGAGTTAATATCTCATAAAGTACTGTGTTTTACAGGGAAATGCCTGTTACTGCACCAGTTTTCTTTATGAGACAATTACTGTTCAAAGGTTTACACAGTCTATGAAATAAGGAAGGTTCAAAGAAAAGTTTTATTTTTTAGTACAGTAGTTAAAAAAAAAATAAAGCGCTTTTTAATTAGAGATTAACAACAATTTAATTGCTGTTCCATTTTTTTTTCCTTTAAAAAAAAAACACCTTAAAAATTAATGATCTCAAATTGAAACAGAGCCTGTAATAATTTCAGCCCCCTGAAAAGCACTTGAACTTATAAGCATTTCAAAATCTATGGGCTATGTAATGAAAACTGCATTTCAACATGACATGCCCTTATTAGCACTGTCTTCCAGTCTTTCAAAAACTATTTAAGCACCGTCTGAGCCTTGTAGCTATAAGCTACGGAAATGCAAATCTTCCTGATCCCAAGCAATGCATCATGAAAACTAGACACACAGGTGAGATTTAGCAACTGTATTCCTTTGGAGATACGAACATGTTTAGATGTTAAAACTTCAAAGATAGGAAGCATTCTACTTACTAATCTCAGGTTTCTATAGGCAGGTATAACTATGTCCATCGGAACACAGCACTGAGATAAGTTGCTCTTAACAGAGATCAATGAGAACCAAGAACAAGGTGTCAACTGTCTTGAGGGCTCCTCTACAAAGATTAGGGCTGCTCTAGTATGGTCAACACTGAAACAGAGTCAACAAGATAGCTTATACCCACGTTGAGCCTTAATTAACACGTTAGGTACTTTAATGATGAACCCAAAGCTCATGTCCACAGAAATTTATCAGAACAGTCTCGTTGAATATACAGGGGACCATTCAAGTTGACAAGCCATATGTGAGCAAATAAACCTTTCTGGTTCACAGAGCACTGTAGAGCTTTACACACAAAGGTAGGAGTTACATCAGAATTAGCCAAGCCATTTATGCTCTCTTTTTCAACACACACTGTGTTACACCTGGGCTATCCTACTGCTGTACAATCACCCCCGTGTGTGTAGGCTTAAGTTTTCCTGGTGTCTATTTCTCCAGGTGTTCCAGGAGACAGCTGCATTTCCAAGGGTACCCTGACATGGTATTCTTGTTGCATTGCAGGTAACAGGAAGCTGACTACATTACAGAAAATTGCACGCTCCAAAGTCTTTCCTAAAAAGAGGGTATAAAAATAGAAAAAGCAGAGAACGTACCTTGGTTTAAATAAGTAAGTCTTTACTGCCAGAGTAAAGAGCTATTTTTTTTCATGAGTTACAGTAACATGGAACAACTGGATACTGATCTGATATTTGGATTTACTATTTTCTTGAGTTAATACGGTCATGTGAAAAAGGTTCTTGTGAATAAGAACATCTGAAAAATGTGAAGCCTGCCCAAATAGGAAGTAGACTACAAAGGGAAGATCCGGCATTTAATGTACATTTTAGTTGAAATATGAGATGACATGGAATTTCAGGCAAGAATGAATTAATTGGAAAACTGTTGTGAAATTTCAGTGTTTAGTCTACAGGGGTTAGTACACAAAGGATCAATGCACTAATTAAGAATGAGATGACAGTAAGAATTTCTCATCCTCTTAGTCTCAGCTACCTGCAGAACTGGCTGTGACTGGGGAAAAAAAAATTGCAGATTGAATCATTCATCAAATCAAAATATCAACTTGTTTGTATAATTTGTGTTGTAGTACAAGAAAATTACTCTCTAATAATCAGTTCTAACTATGACATGACCATAGACTTCAGCTGGAAGTAGTTTTCACTTTAATCCTTATCCCGTCACAGAAATAATATGTGACAAAACTATAGTATTACAGTGTTCATTCTTACCCACCCAGTGTTTTCACTAGATGTGGTTTTCTTGCTTAAAGGAAAAGACAGAGTCCAATGCAACTTGATGCATTTACCCCACACCAAAAAAAACTAATTGTGCCATTTTTTTAATAATAAAAAACACTAAGTTTTGCATTCCTATTTTCACTAATTTGCTTCCCTCTCTAAACAAGGGAAGTCTTTATACCTCAATGTAAGTTTTACTGACTGTGATGACATAACAGATCAAATCCTGAACTGTTCTACTGCATCACCAAGTCTCTTTTATATTTTCACACATTTTCATATGTATCAGTTCAGATCAAAGTGGGGATCCACTCAGCTTGCAATGTAACTCAGTGCATCACTAGGCTCTCTCAAATTTTTTGTGTATGCCAATTTAGAGGACTATTTTAGTAGTTATGGAGTATTGCACCAAAGGATGTATTCCTGGTGACAGCTCTTTTATTCATTTACTAGCACAGGGCTGGAATACATTCAGAAAAACCTGAAGTACACAGTAGTACTTGAGCACACGCCTACCTCAGTGAGAATCCTACCCTACCTACTACTACTACCAAGTGCCACCCTTACATGTGCTTGGGTCACGGGGGTAAGGCACCAGCTAACACAACACAAATTGCTTCTAAGATGAATCAAGCTGACTTTGACTTTAAAAAGCATTCCAATGCTTTCACTTTAGGGACACTCAAAAAGTCCTCCACTCCTTATTGTGCTTCTGAACGTTGGACAGGTTGAGGTCTATCATTCCCCATAAAACATTTGCAAAATGGCATTGGCAAAAACTACCAGTGCCCATTTTCAGCTTGCTTAATCATTTGCCAGTCTAGCCTGAACAGGTGTCATGCTATTTTTATTTTCTGCCCATGTAAAATTTTGCCATTTGTGGCACTTTATTCAGGTTTTGAGATTTCTGCACAAGTACAGCAGCGTCCAGAAAAGTAGATTAAAAACTGTACCTGTGCTGGCCTGTCACAATTTCTAATAAGCCTGTTATTTAAATGTAGCTTTGACAGCAAGTTAAATATTAGTTTAATTGCAAATTACACTCTAAATCAAATTTTCTGGTAGAGGCAATGAATGTTTGCTATTGAGTGATGGTTTCATTTAATTCTATCGGGCTTAAAAGACTTCTCTTGCAATTTTAACTTGAAAAAACTGGAACAGACTGAATGAAAAAAAAAAAAGAAACCTGTAGTAGACAAAAGAATTTTGGGCATTCCAAAAAACAGCAAGTTATAATCTTTTAGAGATTCATAGGTCATGAAATCCAAAGACCAAAATTATCTTTCGAATTATTTAAACCACTAAAGACGAGGGAGTGATTGAGCAAAAACATTTGAGAGATTGCCTTTATATTTTATTTTACATAACTCCCTGGAAATTGTGGAAAAAAATTCTTCAAGCCACCTAAGATCTTGAGGTCCTCCTCCATATACTGCTACTACTACTATGAAAGACAACTGGATTCTCCAAAACATTTAAACATGAATTATTGACTTTCAGTGGTTTCTAGATGCTCAGTATGGCTAGTTTCAAGACATCCCACCACTCTTGGATACTAAATCATTCATTTACACACACAAACATGAATTTGATGAGCCAATATCAAGCTTAAAACCAAAACCAAAATCAAAACAACAACACACAACTTGACCCCAAACACAAGAATACTACTAACATTAATAGGCTCTGTAATAAAGGAGTGGAAGCAATAATGCCTCATTCTTATGCTCCCCAAAAGGCAAACCCATATTTCACGTACATATCACTGCTCATATTTCATGTACATATCACTGCTCACTGCTTCTGGGTCCGAGTCTCTGCCCCATGGATCCTGCATTCCAGGAGTTTGCAAGAGTGGGACATCACTTTGACTACCTGGCATAAAGAGTGTTATTAATGGTCTTTTTAAAGCATTGGTGTCACTGCTGTGACCAAGTGTTCTCCTGATACAAACATTTAGGTCAGTGATAAAACATGGGGGAAGGGGCAGGGTGAGTATTCTTTTGCCCGCTAAACTGAAGACCATGTTTATTAAAAGCATCAGTAAGTAATGGGGAGACTTGAAAACAACTTGAAATACCAGTGGCTGCACTGGCTGTTTTATCTTTTTTTGCCTTTAACATTCTGAGAAACTTCAACATGCAACCACACGAATTTTCCCTCATTTTTCCACTGCAATTACTGTCATTCAAAAAATATGCAATACCCATAGACATACTTAATTCTTTATCTTAGATAAGGATTTGGGTAGACTTATTTGAAACCAAACTAGGTATTATTTCTCATTATTACCTTAATTATGTTATTTATAAACTTTCACAAAAAGCAAAAAAATAAGTATTATTTCTGAAAAAAATTTAGTAATGCTTTGTCATTTACTATTCATACTTCCACCTGAAATAAGCACTAATTTTATCCTTTCTATGTATTGTAAAGAAATTAAACTTTTCTGTGTATTTACATTTGTACAGTCTATTAGTATTGTGATTCTTAAAGGAACCCAAGAGTGGTTTCCTTACACCTCAACAATACTCAATGTCTACTTCAAATAAATAATTTTAATAAACACATGCATTAACACATTGACTATAAAGTACCTGCTTATTTAGCACGCCAATCATCATAAATGCAGACAGTTATTCTAGGAATTCTAATACTTCAGAAAAATTAGCTAAGTTCAAAGAACTTTATAGGCTATTTCTTAGTTTAAGTTTCTCTAATGAAGAGTTATTTCCCCCACAATTCAGAATCTTTCTGAAGAATTCTCAAGAACAATAAGAAATCCTACTGTTATTGTTCCTGAAGGGACACAGCAAATATTTTCTCATACTATGTCCCTACCTACCACAAAAGTTAGGTAAAAAAGGAAGCCTTTAGTCAATTTGTGTCACATTTCCTGAAACCTCTGCCTTCTTTGCTCTCTAGTAGTTGGCAAGAAAACATAATTTTTCATCAAAAAAACTATGTTTATGTGAAAGCATGAATAAGACAATTTCTCTGTTCAAAATTTGAAAGATTAAACAAAAACATTTCAAATTAAAGGGAATTTTCTTGGCCTATCTAGGAATATTCACATGCTGGGTACTAAAAATCCTGTCTGAGGGAAGCTGGTTCTCTGCACCATGACAAAGAAATCTTTACAGCCTTGTTTCTGTAGGTACTACTGTGGTGGAACAAGGCAAGAGCCCATTCTGCTTCCCTTTCCTAAAATGACCAGCCTTGTAGGATTCAGAAGCAGAAGTTTCTCACATTCCAAGGCACAATAACGTATTGGTGCCACTGAAAACATAGTCACTTTTCCAAGCAAGTTTAAAGAAATACTGTAGGGTTCAAATTTTCATGTTCCTTCTACACCATGCTGCTTGCTGTAATATAACAGTGACATGAATGTGTTTCTTGCAACAAAAGGTTACATCGGTTCTTTCCATACATGAACCATGACAGCAACCATTCTAGTTTCACTATATGCACAAAACTACTATATGTGAATGATGAAGCAAACCATGCAGATCCCTTTAGCATCTTTTAACCCTTACTGATACTATGAAGTACAAATTAAAGCATTTCAATGATCCTTATCTTCCAGACAGCCAGCTGCATATTGATCTCCCTGGATGGCTGTTCCCCACAGGATGGCCAAAGGAGAGATGGTGCTACACGTTACATTGGAAAAACGGGGTATGCAACACTCAGTTGCAGCATCTGTGCACCACCCTGCTCCTTCTCACTGTTAAGCCATCTACTGTCACACAGAGTTTCAGCAACAGCCAGAGGTAATGGATTTAGCAAGCAGAGTTGAGGACTGTACCAGGTATTCCCACAGGAACTGAAGCATCAACCATGTCTTACTCAAAGACTTGAAACAAAGAGTAAAATTCCAAATGAATAAAAACATAAATAAAAAGGGCACAGCACTGTTTTTCCCCTCTTGAGACAAAAGCACATTATCTATGTAAACTTCCATTTTTATTTATATACCTTCGTTTGAATAAATTTGTTCTACTCTCCACACAAGGGAATACAACAACCTTTTTGTACAGTGGAATAATTTCTTATTCTAACAAAACAAACAAACAAGGATTGATTTTGGCAAGTGAAAGCTTTCACCTTATTAAAATCTGACAGGTACGAGGAAAGCATTTTTAAAAACTGTTGACAGGTTTACTTGGAGGGTACACAGGCACATCAGGCAAGAACATAAAACACTGCAATCAAATCAGGAAAATATAATTTGAACTCTCATGTTTTACTAAGAACAGAGATAAAATATTCAGACGTTATTTCAAAATATCTCTTTTGTTTATTACTGTATTTCCTTCTTTTACTGAAACTGACACCAGGCAGATGAAGTATAAATACATACAAACCCAAATAAGCCATAACAAAATACTGGAAACATTTGGATGGCAGATATTATTCCTTCAATCCTCCTCTTTAGTTTCAAAAGTTGCCATTAGCAGAAGCAGGAGGAGGGAAGAATAAACAGCTGCTCAACAAGTTATTTGGTTTCTTAAAGTACTAAAGACAAAACATTTAATTGATCTTCCTTTGGAAGCAAGTAATAGATTGTTATAGATTCTTTCTTTACAAGTAAATTAATAAATGATCAGGTCAAATTTCATCTTTAGTAGCATTCTGGGGAGTCCAATGCAGAAATGTAAAACATATGTTCAAAAACTCTATTATAGTTCTGCTTTGTCTGAAATCTATAGAAATGGTGTTGCAACAAGGAAGCCACAGGGACTAAACCCAATTTTTTGCTTGCTAATGTCTCTTCCAGGTACTGTTACCACGGTTCATGTAACAGCTTCACGTATACGCCCATAAAACTGTTTTTCTGGTTTTTAGTTTTATCAGATAAAAACAAGTACATTTGTTTTAATAAATGTAAGGCTGGAAAAAGAGACCTATGCAAGTACAACCAGTGCATTGCATATGTGTTGTTTTACTATGTCCAACACAACAAGAGTGGCTTGAATTGTTACATTTTTGCAGTACAAGAAAACCTACAGCTAAGGAAGAAAATTCTTACATTTACAAATCTAATCAAAATGCTTTTAAGAATAAATATTGTGTCATATCCTTAGACATGACATCCCAGGAAATGCTGAAAGCATAATTTTATCTTTTAAAGACTCCACACAGTCTTTCTGACAGACAAAAGCCGATTATAATACTTCCAAATTTTTTTGGAATGAAGACAAAATACGATCTATGGTTCTGAACAGCACATCCCCTCAGCTGTTCTACTGCTAAATAGTCTTTTGTTACCTTCAAGTGATGCAAGTGTGGGTAGCGCCCTTCCCAAATCTTCGTTTGTGAAGTCTAGCCATGATAACCTTCAAGGGAGGCTGGCTTTACCCTGCAAATATCTTATATCCTTTGGTGTCTATACAGACCATACAGCCCTTCCTGCCTGTATAAGCTGAAGGTAACTGTTCTTCATGGCAGATACTCAGTCCCATGACTCCCTTTATTTTACTTGCCATTTCATATTTCTATCAGCTATTTGCAAAGACTGACCTACACCGTGATTTTGTGACTCTGCTGGAGTAACAGGGCTGGTACACAAGTCAGTACAGACCTACTGCACATGTGAAAGCATACACTGTCTTTTGAGTTCTTACAAGTAATTGCATTCTCAAAAGACGTGTCACTGCTACCTGTGTACAACACTACCTTGATCTCTGTACCATGGCTAAAAATCTCAGGGCAAATCAGCCAGAAATCTTCAAGGCATAGTTCTTGAGAACATACAAATAGGAACTGCAGAAAAAATATTTACAAAACAAACACACACTGCACTAAATATGAATTCCAAACAGCAGCTGAACAGGTACAACCCCACTAGACAGATGTCCCCTCACTCCAGTCTTTATGCCTGCTCCAATACTGTGAAATTACTTAACTGCAGAGTACAAAAAGGCTCATTCTGCAAGTTTAAATATGTACACAAAAATAAGTGGTTGTATTGTGATAGCCAATATCAATTTTCAGACAAAGCTGTTCCTGCCACAATTACACAAACTCAACTAAAGTGCACTAAGATACACTCCTGTTACAGTAAGGTAACTTAAATATGAACAAAGCTTTCTGCATATTGGTCCAATTTTTAGAAGACAGAGGGAGCCCACTTTTCTCATTGACTTCAGACAACAAAGCATGCTCAGCAGCTGTGAAATAAAGGGGTTCTGTTTTCTTGGGGGTTTCTTCAGGTTTAGTCGGGGGCATTTTTGGGCTTGTTTGTTTTTGTTTTTTTTTTAAAGATTCCTAGTGCAAAATCGTTCTGTTTTGAGATAATCACTTGTATATTAGTACTGGCAAAGTTCCTGAGACCTATAATCAAGCTCATTTTTTTCCTGTGTGCATATTATTGCAAGTAAGGATGATGATGCAGTTCAGACTCATATCACTGCAGCTGTGCAACTCCTTTTATTTCATTTGGCTTGCAGTGATAACTAATAAAATTCAATGAGCTTGTAAAGGAGTAAATGAAGACAGAAGGCAAACATTCAGAACTCAAAAAAATCAGACAGCAGATGCATGAGAACAAAATGGATTTTTCTCACTCTTTCACAATACTCCTATACCAGCAGGAATAAAATAGCCTTGCACTTTTCACTAAATACAGATTTTTAAATCCATTTAATTAGCAATGTCATTAAAAATAGTTTCATCTTCATGTTAAAAACTGTAAATTCTTTTGTATCAGTCAGCTGTTAATATTTATAATCTTCACTGTGTATATTACACTTGTTTGTCAGAATGGAATTGTCATAATTGTGCAAGTGATCTAGAATTGCTTTGTAGAGTGATTAGATAATATTAAAATTTTAGCTGTTTTCATAATTAGATTCTCTTTAAAACATTTCACTGAAATATTTCCTTGTTGGGAAGGGATGATTAGTCAGGAGCAAGATGCCACCTTGAAAGTCAGGGGACAGGAAGTGGGAGGAAGAGAAGAAAGAAGGAATATTTCAACAATTCTGAAATGTTTCATTTTGAGCCTTTGCAGAAAATAACAGTACTTTGTTTTCGAAAAAAAACCCAAGCAAACAAACAAACAAAAAAAAAGAATCCCCAAAAAACATGTTTTTGCACAGGGTTTTGGTTGTTTGTCTGTTTTGGGTTTTTTTTTTTGGGGGGGTTGGGTTGGGTGTTTGAGTTTTTTTGTGTTTTGTCGGTTTTTGGGTTTTGTTTGTTTGTTTGGGCTTGGTTGTTGTTTGTTTTTTTTTTTTTTAATCTTGCAATATAGAGAACAAGAACTGCAGAGTTTAATTCCATTTTACTATACAATAGAACAGGACAACTTACCTTGCTACCTCAGTAACAAGTAGACCTCAAAACATTAGGTGAGCCTGCACATCACACCACTTTCTCCAAGTCCTCAGTTGCATGCTTGTTAGTATTTTAAAATACATAAATGGAAGATTTGAATTCTCATACATATCAAATACATAGATAGAGATTTCTTAAACTTGAAACCCATCTCAAATATGAAATTCATGAAAAACTACACAAAACCATTCTGAAAGCCAAACAACATGGTATACATGAGTTATTAGTACAAAATATACACAAACAGGTTATTTGTTGTACTTAAAAACTGTGTAAAAATTATGCAAATGGCCTGCTTCCTTTTCACATAGGAAAATAAGTTCTGGCAGTAATAAAAAGAGAAAGCTGATGTGAAAAGTCATAGGATTTAGATATTACATCACTTACATTTGGAAATTTATATATTCATGTAAGGATTTATTTTCTACAATTAACTTACACATCATTTGAATCCCAGTCTTCAAAGCCCACTTGCAAACAACTTGTAAAAGTAAGTTCACAAGTTGTAATAAGATATTCAGGTGAGCATAGTTATGCTCATAGATCTGCCAGATTAGTTCCCTTTCACAATTTTATTTACATAGAAATTGGTTTAAAATTTAACTTCTACCTATTCATATGAACACAGCTGCTTATTCAACAGCTACATTAGTTTGTCTGTTCTCCACATCCTCTGTGGTAAGGAAGTACGTGAGAAAGGACTTCCCAAAGTATAGTGAGAATAAGCCAGGGAGGTCAGATGAAGAACTGAATAACTTTTTCCCATCCAAGAAATAAGATAATTTCATATTTGTCATAACCAGACAAATAGATGTGCTTTATGATCTCCTTTTATATAATTTCTTTTTTGTCCAATTTCATTTCCTAACATCCCTCTAGATGGAAAGAAACCTTTTGTATCTTTCATAGCTCAGAAGACGGCATTCAGCTTGGTCCAATAAAGGCACCTTAGCAACTTTGGAGCATGGAGAAAATGAAGTTTAGGGAATTGAATCCCAGGAGACAGCAACATAACAAGACAGTCTTGCAGTTAGGGAACCATGGAAAGAGGAGAGGTCAGGTAGGAAAGAGGAAAGAGATGGGTAGAGCACCAAGCCTATGTAAGCCACTGAACATATACAGGGATCTAGCATCAATTCATTTCTTCTCTTTCAAAACTACAAGTGCCCAGAACCATGGGGAATTCATATGATCACAAGAAGCCAGTTCAGGTCTTCCTTAGCATATTAACATGCTCAGTATTAGCCCTCCCAGACACTGACTGTCTGCCAAGCCACTGAGAGAGAGCTACATGTATATTATTTATGTTGTTCCATTACATAAGTAAGCAGATAAAGAAGTCTTGTTTAGAACAACTTGCTTCTGGAGATTGTGTTAACTTACTGTGAAGTGTCAAAGATACTGAAGGTTAAGTTATTCTAATTCAAAAATGGCATGACAGCATCCAGAGGTCTTAGCAATTTGGAAAGGATTTTGCTGTGTTGGGGAAAAAATGATAATGGAGAAAAGTGAGCTTTTTACACTCTATGCACGCCCCTCCTACAATAAAATAGATCACACTAGAGAAACAAAACTGAGACACAGACATAATAACTGCATAGAAATTTCTGTGCTCCAGAACTAGGGCTTCATTAGGGCTAAAGTTAACTAGTGCAGGAAAGCAAAACTTACTGAAAACCATAACACAATACCAGGTGAAATCTGTAATCCAAATCTAGGCGGTATCTTACTTGGAAAACATACTCATACATGTGGTAACAAAGAACATGATTGCAAAACTACTTTAAACAACCAAAATTAAAGAAACTCACTGAAGACAATAAGGTTTTATGAGCATATGAAAATGCAGAACATCAGTTTACTGACAGTGATGCAACAGAAGGAATTGGATGGAGAAAGTAAACTTTAACTCTGAACAGACTGTTGTAGAAAATGCTTGCACATTAGACAAAATAAGTCGCAGTAGGTGTTGCAGAAAACTTCATCATCATCATCATTATTATTATTATTACAACAATCCCCTTCTGGGCACTGCTCAAATATATTGGAGCCAATAGGGTACCCCATAAAATTTAAAGAAAATACCCTTTAAGAGTAGCACAAAAGCTAAAACAGTACTGTTGGATAGCACCACAGTAAACTACAAGATGATCACCAAAAGCTCAAAAAGTATAGATTTTTTTTAAAGTACCAAGCATTTCTTAGGATTTAACCTCAAAGGAAGGAGGGCAGTAACATTTAGGTTTTGGTATATGGCTACTGTATAAACAGGCTGATAAAAGTAGACAGAAACAGGCTACAATCACACCTCTGTTGCCTGAAATCCTCATCTGTTACACTGGAACTTCCTCTAAATAACCCCTAAAAGAACAAGAACTGTGTCTGACTTAAAACAATTATGCATTTTCACAGCAACTACTTCAGTATTACAGAGATAAAAATCAGTGTACTATATCCTCAAATCCATCATTGCAGCTATTACATTGTGTTACACCCTCAGCTCCAGGGAGAGCTGAACAAACACCAGGAAATACCTTGCTGAATCTGAGGATTAACACAAAGAATTGTCTCCTGCAGACCCGACCGCACATTCAAAAAGTGTTGACTGTTCTCTGTGCCCATGAGATCAAGCAGTCACAGACAGTGGGGCTTATTGCAACAACATGAAATCACTCCTTCCTTTACTGGGAATAGCTTGCTCTGATTTCCAGCCTAATTATTTATATGCTACACACAACCTGTGAGGTGATTAATTTTCCTGCTGAAGGCCTAACTGACTTGTCTGGCCTTACTTTATGTGACCCGAGGTTCAAGTCAAATAGGGAGATGCAAAATGTCTATGAATTAGATCTGAATCCTCTGAAGGGAAGGTTCAGTGAGATAAGAATCTTGACACATTAAAGTTTGTAACATCATTTTCATACCTGTTTTACTCTTCTCCAGATATTCTACCTGACACAAGCAACAGACAAAAAAGAAGTATCCTGTTTCCCTTAAGGGACCTCCACTGTCTCTCTTTGTGTGCATATACAAGCAAACTGTTAGAAATAAAGGTAAATGCTACCATTCCAAATTAAAAAAAAAAAAAAAAAAAAAAAAAAAAAAGCTAAGGGATTGTGAAAAGAATGGATCAGTCATACCAAGTTTGACAAAAAAAGGATATAAAATCTAAGTGTGAGGCTACTGTTACACTTGTGTATTAGTAACATCAAGAAAACACCATATTTATTTATTCATTTCCACATGGTTCTCTCTTGCAAGCATTAAGATCCAGCAGAATTTGACCTCTGAAACCTGCTTAAAAAGATAGATGACATCTCCAGGGGGAAAAAAAACCTGGATCTTGCCAAAATCTTTCAAGATTCTACTGCGTTAGCTAATCTTCCAGTTCTGTTAGCTGATCTATTTCATTGCTTACCACTTAATATAAACATTGAAAAGTAATGAGATTATTCTTCAGTAATCATCTGTCCTCCATTTCTAACTTATTTTTAAAGCTCTAAAAGCTAAGTAATCACAATGGGGAAAATTTTAAGCCACACTATTCTCCTTCAAATTACATTTTTCATGGTCTACATACATAGGTCTAAACTGTAATTTCAGTATAATTGTACATTATTACAGAATCATTATAGAACCACAGAAACTTCAGCTGGAAGTGACTTAGTCTCACCTGCCACTCAAAATATGATCATTTCCAACACCAGATAAGGATTTTGGTAGTTGACTGGGAAAGATCAAACTCATAGCCTTTCTGGTCACCTCTTCCACTACTACAGTATCCTTTTCATGGAAAAAATTTCCCTGTGTCCATTCTAAACTGCCCAAGCTGCAATTTATGGCTACTGTCCCCTGCTAAACTACATACCATGACTGAGAAAAGTTTGGTGCCGTCCTCTTTGTCGCTCCTTTGGTTGTCATTGTGGGCTAACCTAAGGTCACACCCTTAGCCTCCTTGTCACCTGAGCCAGGCTCTCTAAGAATCCCAGCTCCCTAACTTCTCCCACACATCATGTGGTCCAGGCCTCTGACCAGTTTAGTACCCCCCACTGGATTACTTCCAGTTTCTCAACATCCTCTCTTTATTGTGGGTTACCAAAATGACACACAGTTGTCCAAGAAGCAGCTATACCACCTCTAAATAGGGGTGGTAACAGCTTCCTTCAGTCTGCTAGTCATGTTACTCCTTCCTTCCTTCTAAGGCAGCAGCCCAGCACATAGATAGTTTTGTCTGCAGTGAAAGCACACTGCTGGCACCTATTCAGCTTGACAGTCTCAATGATCCCAGGTCCTTTTCAGCAGGGCTGTGACTCAGCCAGGTGCATCCCAGTCATGGTGTTATTCCACCTCAGATGCCGAATTTCTGTCTGCTCTTTTTTAAATACATGAGTTTCCAATTGGCTGAGTCCTCAGTTCATTCAAGGTCTCAGGATGATTTAAGACTGAAGTTCAATTTGGCTTTCCAAGCACCACCCTAATTTAGTATCATTCATAAATTTGCTGAGGGAGCATTCTGTTCAGTTCTGCCATCCAAGTCACTGCAGAATTGAATAGCAGGAGCACAAGAATCAACCCTTGAGGTATTTTCAGCCCGCTCAGTACCCAGTCCATGCTTCCTCATACTATTGGCAACAGCATGGGAGAAGATATCAGAAGTCTTAATGAAGTTACAGTAATACCATTCCCCTCATTCACAGGCAAATGTTTCATCTGAAAGGCAATCAGACTAGCAAAACGCTAACTGCGTTTCAGAAATCTGTGTTGACTCTTGCTACTCACACTCTTGCCCTTCACGTGTCTAGAAACAAGTGCCAAGACAATGTGTTCCATGGTCTTCCTGGAGACTGACACTGACACTGACCTGACACAGTCTGTAGATCCCTGTACTGTTCTCCTTACTTCCACAGAGACTGGTATAATGTTAGTTCCTTCTAGTTCTCAGGACTTTCGTCCATTACCATGTTTCCACTTGGATGACAGTTGCCTTGCAATCCTATTACCTAAATGAGCTCATGTCAATCTTGGCATAGAGCTCCAAAAAGCTGAATACATCCATTTTCTCTAATCAGTCCTTCACCTATGCCTCTTCCACATTACTGTCCCTTGTCTGGGAACAGCTGAAAAAACAGAAATTTTCTGCCTTTTCTATGTCATCCAACATTAGACAGCCTCCAGCATTCACCTATGGACCTATATTTCCCTGAGTTCCCTCAGAAAAATACTTAGAGAATCCTTTCCTGTTATTTTAAACCATCAAGTTCAGCTACAAATAGGCTTTGGCCTTCCTGATGTCAATTTGCTTCCTCCAAAAATCATGAAGGAGAAATTCAAGTTACTGTATGAAGCACTACAGCAGAACAGCGTTCAACATAAAGATCAGAACACACCTAATTCTATATCCTTTGAAGGAAAGGTGTAGGTTTTTTCTTAACTGACATAAGGCATCACATGTTGAAACTTTCATCCAGCAGGAAATCCAGATGAAAAATTTCTGAAAAGTCTCAGAAAACTTTGAAGAACAAGAAATGAAAACAGATGAGTTTTTGCCTGCTATAAAGTAACTACTCTGCCAAAAAGACAAAGAAGATGTCATACAGCTGATTATGAACTTTTAATTCATTTATTATAGTGAACGAAATAGAAGTAAGCTTTCCTATACTATGATTTTCAGTAATGAATAGAAAGACTTCGAAATTTGCACAGCATTTTTATTATCTAAACTGATTAATCTTGAACCACAGGGAAAAAAGGCCGTGTTACACCACAACTGCAAGGACACACTGATGCCATCATTTGATGACTCTTTCAAATACACACTGAGAAAACAAATGCTACGTATAAACACATTCAATTAGAAAGGACTATGTCAAGAATATTCAAATTAAAATCAAAATTATTTTAATGAGTAACTTGTGCATCTTGTCAATGTTAAAAAAATCCTTTTCAATGTTAACCTGAAGAGTCACACTTTTTTTAAGTCAGTCCGTTCATCCCTCACCACAATCACTGATGAGAATTTGAACAACCTCTATGCTTTTAAATACTGATTAGGGATCAAAAATGCCAACTAAAAAAAAAATAAAAATAAATCAGACTTAAGTGCTATAAAACAGAAATTTCACAAATATAAAAAAAAACTTAACAGAGGAAATGCAAATTAATATTATTTTATTGAAAGATTTTACTTCTCTGTATGCATACATGTGCACTCTTGCACTAAAAGGAGCCATTGACTGTATTGATACAGGCATGAACTTTGCAAGCAGTTCAGGTACATCAATAATGCCCATGTACATTAGCAAACGATTCATGAAATTACAGAATATATATTTTTAAAATATTCTACCCAATGGACCAGAAGAACATTAACACCTATTAACACATAACATTCTCACATCAGGGAAGGCTTGTAATGAGAAGGTTCATATGCTATTACAGAAACTAACAGTGAAAAAATTAAAATGGTAAACACTAAGGTTCATAAGTTAGACTCACAGAAAAGCTTGCATATTTTTTCCCTTTAACTGTTAGCCTCATAAAACATATTAACTATGCCTATAAATCTTGCATTATAACTACAGATTAACAGCCCTCCTTGTTAAATAAAAGGCAACAACATAAAAAAAAAAAAAAATCAAGGGACACTATATATCATTCAAATTTAGTGTAAGAAACCATAAGGTAGCTCTTTGCATGACCACAGATTAAGTGAGAGGGAGTAGACACATTTAGTAGTGCAAGAAAATCAGAAGGTAAACTATATGGTGGGGAAAAATGAGAAGAGCAAACTTCACATGAATTTCACCCTAGATGAAAAAGATGAAGTGATGAAAAGAAGAGGAAACACATTGATTTCTGTTCAGACTAAACTGATGACAACCAGACAGATTTCCTTCTATCCTGTCATTCCTAATGCGTAAAGGAAATGCAACTAGGTATGGTCTTTGCAAACCAAAGTGCACTAAAACTACCTGACTCTCTCTCTCACATACACAGACACATTGAAACAATCTAGCAAGATTTTAAGTACTGGACAATTTTTCATGCCAAATGAGAGAATACAGCTGCAAATCACCTATACTCCACTGGTCCAGAAAGTACTTTTTCTTTCTTTTTCCTTTTTTACACATTTGTGGAATAAACTGTAGTTTACTTTTCTAAAATTAAATGGAAAGCGCTTAGTGGACTTGCCATCAGCCTTTAAATATTCACATATTACTAAAGAAAAAAGTATGTCTTTTTAAGTCATTTACTTAGCTTAGCTGTTCTGCATTTTGGTAGGCATTACTGTGGCATATGCTACCAATTAATTTATATTTCTGTGTCTGACAGTGAATCTGGCAGGTAACAGTAGAGCAACAGCAGCAGTGCTCATTCAGAATCAGCGAACAGGCACTGCGTCAAACCTCAGTTTGAGTGGCTATCAAATTTATTAGGGACAACTGTTCATGTTCTACAGTCTATCATGTGGCCTCAGCATGACAAACCTATAAAGGGGATGCTGGTGCTGCATACAGGCTGTGAGGTGCTTCCAAATCTTTACAGACTGAAGCAGGGAGAAGTCACCATTATTTGACCTTTTACATTGCTTTTCAACCCCAATATGCATCACACTGATGCACCCACTCCTACTTTCAGCCACAGAGCTATTTACCTACTGTTGTACGCAGTTTTGCAGTACATTTGTTGTGCAAGCAGAAAGGGCATAAGATGGAACTACATTGCTAATTTAACCTCAAGAATTACTGCTTATATAAGCCTTTAAAGATTACTACAGAATGTGAAATTAGAAAGTAATGCTGGGTTTTTTTACAGCTGCAGCATCACATATAGTGGTCCAAGGTTTCAGGAAGGTGCCAATGCACATGTTGCAGGCAGAGCTGCACCTAACTGCCTTTCTATGGTTGAAACCATACAGAAAATACAACCTATCCCAGGTTTTTCCTGAAAACCTTTAGCCAGTAGAACAGCAGTTTGGAGTTGTACCAGGTGGCTACCTTTCTTTGTGATAAGAATGCATATTGTTTGGTTCGTCCCTGCCACCCTTTGTGGTAAACAAACAAAAACCTAATCCAAAGAATCATCTATTTTCACAGCACAGGCTACTGAAAACATACAGTAAGAGAAATGGTATCCTCTATTTTCTGTGACCTGGAACAAATAGAACAGCATAAAATGTGTTGGAATAGGTTTTCATGTATAAGTTTTAAAAAGTAAAATAAAAAAGGGATCATTTAATAGTCCATTTTACTCTTCTAAACAAAATTAATAATCCTGTATTAATTTAAAATTACTAAATTCTGCAACGTCACAGTCTTGAGGCTATCAATTCATTAAAAATTATTACACTATTGGCTGGCAGAAGAATGCAGTAGATCTTTCATTTCATCAAACCTACTAAAAAATTGAGAATTTTCAAGTGAATCTGCTGACTTATTATGAAGAATCAGGCCTATTTATAGCATCAGATGTACTTACCCTCAAGAGGTCTGTCAACAAAAGCTTCAAATAATGACCTAGATTGACAATGAGGCGAACAGAGACAGGTCTAACTATGTGCAGGAAAATAAAGGAAGGGGGAAAAAAACCCTAATCTGCAACTACTTTGAAAAAGGAATATAGTATTTTCCAAATGTACCAGTTGTAAAACCTAAACCACAGACGTACTTCAGAAAATAACAATACACTAAAAATACAAACAGGATTTTAAAAAGATGTGTTACTCCACTGGAATCACACAGGGAGTGAAAAACACATTTACCAGTTTCGAGGCAACACACAAGACAATTCTTAAATCTACCTATCTACATCAAGACTATGAAGATTATGAAATACATAGAAGTGAACAGATAAAGTCAGAAAATTTTTCCATTATGCTTTTTTTTAAAATTTTTTTCACTGAAAAAAAACTATTGAAAATTGCCTAGCAATGTGAACATAAACTAAAAGATTTCCTAGATGAAGAGGCTGGTAATGATATACAAAAGGCTCAATTTAAATCTTATTTACACAGTCAGGCACATAATTGCCCTGTGTTAATGTTGGGGTAGATGGATAATCGTGACCATGGGATAACACTGCCACATGAATTGCAGGTTAGAGTGATGGAATACCACACTAGGCAGCAAAATGTCATTCGGATTACTCAGATCATTATATTGGAGGGCACTATATATCCAAGAAAGGAAAGCTCAATACAGACAGGTACTAGCAATGCATAAAACATGGGACTGTCTGAAAAATGTAAAGAATAATGCTTTTTTGAGGACTCCAGAAAAAAACAAATGTGGTAAGTAAAGGAACAGAGACGAAACTTGAGAAGTACAGCTCATATTTTGAAGCAACTCAGGAAACAGACTACAAGCAGCTATTTGCCACAAATTTGTTACAATCCAGACTGAAGAAACTGAGGGAATACTAATAGAAACAGAAGTATTACTCCATATGCTATCAAGTAGATAATGACTGGCAGGTTTTTACTTACAGAAGTTGGTGTCACAAGTTATTATTACCCAAAAAGGTAAATTTTGCACACAAAACACCAAGATTTCATATCACGTGATGTAAAATAAGGGCACAAAAGCTGTGACAGATCAAAGACACTCCCAGCCCACACAGCCCCTTACACACTCACAATGAAGGAATGCTTTAAAGAGATAAATAAAGGCTACATGACCTGAAGGCTCAGGGGAGAATAATGACATGACTGATCACAACTGTTGAAAAGGGAGCCAAACTTATCTCCCTGCCAAGGGAAACCCAAGGGTGCCTTTGTCTTAGACAAACTGACTACATCAGCAAAGTGTTTCTACCCTTTCGCCTCACTCCCTGTCCCTGAATGAAAACTATGCAGACCCAGAGCAGAACAAAACTAGTTTTAGGGGTTGTTACTTTTAGATTCTGGTTAAAATAGCATAACTTCTATATGTATTGGATCTCCTTATAAATTACGATTCTATAAATCTAATCAATGTATATTTTACTCATATAACCGTATAGGTATTTATATTATTGTTTTATGCTTTTCTGCAGAGCCCAGCCATGCCCTCAGCAAATGACTTTTCCTGCCATGATTCCACCTACAATGAAGTCACAATCCAACAGCACAGACTCCAGGCAGATGGGTTGAGATGGGATACTCCTGGGAGACCACTCCCCTGCAGCTCCTAGTCCTGAGCTCCAGGCATGCCAGGACATCTCACTCTATTGGAGTGAGAGAGTGATGGAGGAAGGAATAAGGTCCCCACTGGAGAGTTTTCAGGATAGCTTTACATGAATTATATGGAGCACTTAATGAGTAATGGCTCAGCTTTGTATCAAGTTTACAAGACCTCAGGACTGAGTCTTGCCAAGCTTTCTCGGAATTTTTGTTATCTGCCCGCAGCTTTGTTTTACTTGATTTAGCTGTAACAACATTTGTAATGCAGCAGGTGCCTATGGCTAATTTGTTATGACATGATAGTTCAGACAGATAGAAGTATCAAGCAGTCACTCTGTGCAGAGCAAAGCATTTAGTGTCACTAACATGATGAGATGCAGGCTTGTAATGACAGCAGTAGCCTTCAAGAGTAAAGGCAGAATAGCATAGTACAGGCACGAAGGGAAAAGTGCTGGCACACCAACTTGGTCCTGGAGACCCCTTGGCTATAAACAACTCACCCAGCCCAGCATGGGGAGCATACGTGTGCCTAATCCCAGTACAAAAAAAAAAAAAAAAAAAACCAACACGAGAAACTAACAAACAGAAGAGATCTGAATAGAATTGTGGTCTTCTGCTGACTTCAATAAGCACATTCCTTTCTAGCGACTGAGGGTTGCTCAGAATCATGACACTTAGCATATTCTAGATAAAGAGATTCACGTTTATACTGTGTCAATTGTATGGAGCAATCACTCTACTCCACTAACTATACATTCTAATTCAATTGTGATTTGAGTGCATTGTTGTGTCACTGTGCTAAATCAAAATCCCCTGTAACTGCAAGTAACATCCAATTAATTGAACTCTGTACTATATATTAAACATTTCTCCACGTGTGGAATATCTAAAAGGTTCTGGTCAAAGAGTATTGCACTATGACAAGGTCTCAACAACAAAAAAAGTTAGCATGCCAGAAAAGATATTTCAAACTTCAAGATGCTATCTCATCGTATCTACACCTTTAAAAAACCAACCAAACAAAAAAAAAAGGACAAAAACTTCTTTAGGCCTCATGATTTGGGCTTGCTTTTTGCATAGAAAAAGAGAATACATGTAATAAAGAGCAGCAAGTAACACACACAAAAAGTGGGTTAACTGTTAAACATGTTAGAGGCTATACCTGTTTCTTCCAAAACCAAGTGAGTGATGTGCCACCTAAAATTCAGTGTTAACCTTGAGGGAAAGAATTTCGAATTAAGCAATTAATTTGTTTAGAACTTTACTATGAATCTTCAAGTATTTTTTTAAAAGAATAATGTCCTTTGCTGGTCTTTTATCTAAGTTAAGGTCATTTGGCTAGTAATGTACCTTAACTCAGAGGTAGACAAGTTTACGCAGAGTTTAGCATTTGCTGGGTTCTAGTTTTCATGTATGGGGATAAACAGAGTTGTAACTTCTTTTATCAAAATGCAAAAGTCATTCAACTATCCCTTGAGTAGTTTGTCTAGAAACACAAAAGATTTTAACTATGCACAGGAAGATACAGTTTCATTTCGCAGCAAACGCATCCAGAGTAGAAAATGTTATCATGTGAGAAAACACACAGAAACGGATGGGCAAACACAATAAAGTAGTCAAGTTTTCAAAATTACAAAAAAGGAACCAAATATGCTAAAAAAAATTACGAAAATTAAATCTCCTTGAAAACTCCCTTTCAAAATGGAAGCCGTAAGAACAAACTGCATGAAAAGTACTGGCAAGACAACTTAAAGGAAAAGGGTCACTACGGAATATGGAAAGTGCTTTTAGTGGTTTACTTTTGCTTCCAGAGAAGATGAAAGAAATAAAAACAATCACTACCTGAAGTGTTCACAGTTTGGTCTTTTAACAGAACTTTATCTTCTCTGTAGAGCTGGTATGGTGGTCTTGAAAGCCATGGAACTCAAAGTCTCAAATATTTTCTATGCAAATGAAAATTACTACTGATAGATATGGCTTAATTCAAGCATAGAAAGAGAAAAAAACACTGAAAACAGGTTAGATAGCTACATCTCAGGAACATAAAGACTGTGACTCACTTTTAAACATGGAAGAGGGACAGAGTTGAGGGAGACACACCCAAACCCTCCATATATAAAATGTACGTTTATATAGGCACGTTGTTTGACTTTCAGAGTAATTCCAGATACTATATAAAAGTTGACTAAACTCATGGCTTGAAGTAGTTGTGCTCAAAAGCCCAGTATTTGAAAACAAGTTGGCACAGTGATCCAATTGCCCGTCACCAAAAAAGGAAGCTATCCTTGACCTTCCGTAACACAAATCTGCCATCTCATCTTTTCATATTTTCAACTCACTCAGCTCCCCAGCAGCATTCCTCACGTGGCTGCATAAGAACATGTTTGCCAGTACAACAGAGGGAGATGCACCAGTACAGAAAAAGGCACAACTTGACCAGCCCCCTCTAAGTATTTTAAGCTCAGTTCGATCACCCTCTCAAGTGACTTTAAGGTGAAATGAAGAATCTCTGCCACTACACTGGTTAAAAGAGTTGGGTTTAGGAGCAAAAATACTTTATGTTTAAAAAAGCCCCGATGAATAATACCAGAAAGAAAGCAATCAATGACCTTAAAAAGTTATAAATGCAGTATGTTAAAATGTTAGACATTTAATATACTAAAATTTAAATTCTATTGACTATGAGATCAGTATTACTACTTTCACAGGGTATCTTTATTCCAAATTTGAAATTCTTCCACTAATAGCAAAAAAAAAAATAAGCAAAGGCAGAAGTGCTTGTGGATCACCAAAAGTGTGTTCATATACTGTCTGCATGATAAGAAAGGATATTTTGCCTTTCTTTGTGATGGCCTTTATTAATGCTTTAAATTAGCATTAGGCTGAGCTGTTGTTAAGTGTCACTCTACCCAGCTCCTCTGAAATTCTTGGCTTTGAAATATTAATTTTTCAACATTACTTTAAGTCAAAATAGCATCATATTTAACTCTAATTTTATTCTGATAATTAACATTTTGTTCCCTCTCTTCAAAGATGGTTTTGCTGGGAGGATATATTCCCTCAATATCCTTCTATAAGACTAAATTTTCACAGAAGCCTTTCCACTCCCAGCTCATTTCAAACAATCCCAAAAATACATACGTTAGATTATTACCACATCCTTTTATAAGTGAAGCAATTTTTAGTCTCTTCATACTGCATCCATTATGGCTATTGCACCTTTGCCATGACTTAAAAGATACAGGGCTCTAAAAAGGCATTACTTGTTTAGGTCTCTGTTCTTTTTAACTGCTGTATCCTGAGAAGCACAACATGAATACACTCACATTTGCTCCAAAGAACGGCGTGAAACCAGTCCCAGGCTAAATCAAGAACTTGAGAATCCTACAGAGTAAAGAGCGTAGTAAGTAAGTGTATTAAATGATTTCCTTCTTCACCAGCCACTGTGATGGTGCTCTTCAAAACTTCTCCACTCAGCCTGCCATTTCCAGGAGTGGGACTGTACATCTCAAAAGCAATACCCATCAACTTGAGGACCTATCTAGGAAGCACTAGCTGCACTCCAAAGCTTCATATTTCAATCATGTGCTGGTCCATTCAGCAACTCAGAAGCATGGTATCCACTGTATAGACTTGTGCTACTCCAAGCATGTCATATAGCCAAGTCTAGCTCTTGTCTAAAATCAATATATTAATGAAAACAGAAGAGGAATATCTCTCAGGAATATTTTAAAACCTGATTGGAAACCAGGGAGTTCTATAACTAAGGAAGTGAACATATTGACATGCTACTGAGAGAGATTATGAAAGAAATAGATATTGATTGAATATAATTAGCAAGGGTTTGAAATAGAGCAGCTAAAACTTTTAAAGGCAGAAACAGAGCCTGCTCTTTGAGGGGAAGCAAGACATGAATATACCATAATTGAAACTATTTGGAAAACCTGCCGGATACATAATTACTGGTTTCTATAAGGCAAGAATGGGATTTTATTTTGGGGAATATCATGTATTAAACATATATCACATATATATGGCATGCATTATATTAGGGAAAAGAGTGCATATGTCATTCCTTGATCAGACTTGGGGCCCAATACTTGGATGACTATATGAAATGTCAGGACCTGCTGGCCAGACTAGATGATTTCACAAGTCTCTTCTGGACTTAAAACCTTAAAAATATTGTCTGAATTGAAACATCCATCTAAGTATTTGATTTTTTTCTAAAACTTCAATCATGATATGAAGACACAGGGGAAAGAATCTGACAAAGCAAAAAAAGGCAAATAAACCTTTCAACTCCTTCAGCCATTTCTATTGACAGTTTTACTTACAGGTACATAAGATGTGCATGGCATATATAACCCTGTTTCCAAAGAGTACCTAATGTAGAAGTTTACTTAAGTCAGATTTATTTTACCCTTATTTAATACTGACATGCATTACAACCCTTAGTAATTATTGCCTTGTATGTGATTTTTAGTGTTGTTTCAAGTGACTATTTTTTTTTTTTCTGGAGAGGGAGAAATGAAGACAAGCAACTGGAAACAAGTATCTTTACTTGAAATGTGTATATATAAAAAGGATTTGAAAGACATATTAAATATTGCACAACCTGTTCTTTGCATCAATTTTTTCAAAGGGAAAGCTGTCCTCTGAAACAGGTCACTACTAAGATGCTAAAGGAATCTAGAGTTACAAAGAATCTAAAACAAATGCATGATATAATTTCTGAGTTGAATATATCTGTCCATACCTCCAGATGGATCTCAGTCTCAGGAAATACATAATTTATCTCATATTTTCCAAGTGGTTTTTATTAAAAAAATCTGCCAAAGCAAGTCTCTGCTAGGTCATTACAACTCTCCTTAACTTCCAAGGGAATACTTTCTGTATGCCAAGACCCAAAGTACCGTGAAGCACATATGTCTAGAGGCTTCCAGGGAAAGCATCAGCTTCAATACATATTTACTCAAAAGGCTCCCCAGCAGCTATTTCTACCTTCAACACAGCATCATCAATAGCTCTTTTTCCATGATGTTTTCTAACAAGTGGGCTCAGAAGTCTCTTTTGCAGGTGGAAATTACAAAACTGAATCACATCATTCTTTTTGCAGAAACAGTTGTATCTCTCACATATGTCCTCACAAATCAGTCTTGATACCTCACTTTTTTGTCGAAATTTTTTTCCCGTATTTACAGACACAAAACCAGATGACAAAGCAGAAATGGAAAAAGCCTTATGTTTTCTAAAAGCTACGAAACATTGGGCCAAATTTTTTTGCCAGTATATCACAAGAAAGAAAAAAAAAAATCCTTCTTAATGCATTTTATACACCATGGAAAACCAAACTTATATGTTTACTGGTTTAACACTACTTGATGATTTTTCTCTAAAGAACTTGATGCTGCCTAAAAACCTCAAAAACCCAAACAAAACCAACACCAAAAAAAAAACCCAAAACAACAGTTTCCACGTTCACAGAAGTGATTAACAATTCCTCTTCAGGAGGACTGCTCGAAAACAGCCGAGCCAAAGGTCACTGCCTGGCATCTCGTGATTTCTTAGACAAATGGCATATGGTTCTGACTCTCCTTCCAGCAGCGCTTGTTGACATTAAGAAAGTTAGCACCAGGGATAAAACATGGGTTCGTGTTCTGTATTTATCACTTCTCAACTGCATCTCTAAAGTCTGAAAACCAGAAGTGAATCAGGAGCCTTGTTCAGAGGTAAAACAGAAAGAAAATAGCTTATATCTTAAAGCAAGGAGTTCCACAATTGCATTTCACAAAATAAACCTAACTCCTCAACAGCAAAATACAGGCTTCAATTTCTATTTTGACAGATATCCTCACCTTGAAAAGCACGTGGCCAAATCTTTTGATCGAGTCATAACAATCATGTATGTCACTTTACATTTGACATGTCAAGCACAATTTTTCAACTCAACAAATTTTTTAGACCCAATAAATCTCTTCCTCAAAATAGGACAGCACAGGGATATGTGTTCAAATGAAGCACAGCAAAGCTTCAAATTTTCTGAATAAATCATTTCTGTTGAACATAGAAAATGTAAGTAGAGCAAATACATATAACATTTATTACTACTTCTCTGTGCCTTTCATGTCTCCTGCCCTCTTCAAAGACTGCAAACACCTTTTACAGTCATCAGTATCATAAATAACAGTTTACTCTGTTGCCATCACTCAAAGACAGTGTTCTAATTATTTTATGAGAAGTAACACATGAATTTGCCCCATGTGCTCCAAGAGAATTAAAAAAATGCAAGGAACCCTTTTAAAGCCAAGCATCAGCACAGATGAAGAAAATCTAACATACTTGATTTGTTGAAGCATACTTTAATTATGAACTCAATCATCTTTCTCTCTATTAGCAGTACTTTGGAATAATTGTATCTGTATTTCTAAAAATCTAGGTTTATCTTTGGCTACACTAATGGGCAAACAGAGCAAAATCATATACCAGACAGTAAAGCAATTCATTCCTTCTTCTAAAAAGCAGGGGGCTACCCATTTGAACAGTCAGATGGTGGCCTTACCTAGAATTTTTCCATCAGAACATTAAAAAGCAGAAGTGTGTCAAAACACCCAATACTGTGGGGAAGAGAAAAAGCCCAAAAGCAGATCTGGGGTTTGTTGTGTATTGTTATTATTTTTATTTTAAATCTTTACTATAAAATAAAAGAATATTAGAGTTACAGGTCAGTAGTCAGTGTGGCTGAACATAAATGCATGGCATTAAGTCAAATTTACTGAAGTCACCATTTACTCTGAGAAATACATTCAAATATTAAGAAAAAAGAAAAAGCAAGTCTCATTTTGGAGCTTAGTACAGTCTTCCAGCTTCAAGATGGGTCTAACTAGAGATACTTGTCAAGAAAGAAGTTTACTTAACAGAGCACCTGTAAAATTCTTGTACCCTGAACCTAAATAATTCAAGAGATTATCTTTTAAGTTAGCAGTACCTTAGATTAGATAGCTAGGCTGTTCTTGAGAATGCAGAACTCCTTTATTACAGGCTCATTTTTTGCTGTGGTTCACAGGAATCAGTGTTAATATTTTACCATTTAAAATCTTTTTCCTCTAGTGGATTCAGCATCAATTCCCGCTAGTACTCAATTCATTGATTTACAGCGGTGGAAGGTTCATTTGTAAAACACACGACAAGGTATAAACTAGCAATCATCACAATACCCAACACCAGGAAAGTACTTCTCACTGTCCTGTACTGCGAGTCACATTCTAACACACATCTTCTATGTTTATAACTTCCCTATACATTTTTCCCACATCAGTTAAAGCAGGTATTTTTCTATAATACAACAAGTCATAAATCTGAAGACAAAACTCTTTTACAACATTTCTTTCTTGCACTCCTCTTTTCAGAATAGCAATTATGAGGAACCTTTAACATCAAAAAGAGAGAACTGGTATGTAGCAAAAAACCCCACGAAGAGCAATTTTTATAAAATCTCTACAGCTCAACAGCTATTATTCCAGTGACGTTAGATATCATAAGCTGAATTCATGCATTAATTTATCTAAAGAAGTAGTGAATGTCTCAGGCAGGGAGAATATCACTACTTTACAATGGGAGAACCAACTTAGACACTTTCAGCAAGGAAAAAGCTGATTAAAAGCAGTAATCTTTAAAGTGTCCCTTTGGGATACCTGTCGATGCTGTTGAGCCAAATGACGTAGCATGAGAGACCAGTAGCTTGCATGATCTGAAATGTTAACCACCTCCTGATGCACAAAAAGGCATTGAGCAAAATCTCTGGCACTCAGCCCACAAAAATTTACTTTAAAATGTCCAAACCTGTCTTATTAACATCAACCTGAGAATCACCCTGAAGACCTCTCTTTCGAAAATTTCTAATACTTTTTGGTTTAATAATCCAAAGCTGAAAGCCTCTGTCACTACCCAACTTTGTCCTGAAATAATCTCACATTAAGTTTCACACACAAAAAAACCCTAAAACACGTATATCTTAAATTTTAAAATCCTATGATTCTTACAAATCCTTTAAAAAGTCCAGGATAACACACATTCTCCACAACTATTCATTTGTCTATAGCTCCTATATGCCATGAGTGTATACTGTAACTCCACATGCAGATTGCCAGTAAGGAGAGATATCCGAAAACTACCATCTACAGTAAAGAGTAAAAGTGGAGAATAAAATGAGTAATTCAATTAAATTATGCTAAATTTATAGAGAAGTACACTAAGACATGGAGAAATATTTAACATTCTTTGCAATATGCACTTATGAACCAAATTATTCAGATATCAACCATGAAACTTTTGCAAAAAAACCCTCAGTACATCATATTACTGTTTTCTAGGCTGCAGATGCATCACTTGCATACCTGTTCTTTGACTGAAGCTAGAATGGCAGAGGTTGTCTCAGTTTCAGAGCCATCGCCATTGGATGTGTTCAACACAGGACTAAGGGAACTTGTCTTGTCAGAAGACGAGGGCTGGTCTGGAACAGGCATAGTTCCTGCAGTTTATGGAAAAATAAAACAATTGACTTGTTATTATAAACACGATAAATATCAGAAATCATATACATATAAGAATAATAACACTCCTTTGAGGAAAAAGTGGTAGAATATGTTTCTGTTCTGTACTACAGAATATATTACTTTTTTAAACCAAAATATATTTCTAAATTAATTATAAAACAAAATATTAAATTATCTCGCCATCTTACTCTGAAATATTCACCATCAGTACATTTGGCAAGGATTCAAATGATTTATTGCTGTGATTTTTGTATAGTATTCCAGTGGCAGCACACAGCATCAAATTACAGTATCATAAAAGTAATGAATCATGAAACGCTTTGCAAACAGAAAACCAACAAATGATACATGAGAGAAATATAAACCATCTAGTGTTGACTTTGTAACATGCATGATTATTTAACATGTATTGTATTTTGAGCTTAGGTAACTGACATTCCCTTTCTTCTAGTCTAGAAAGTGATTTTGACAGCATTTTATCAGAGTCGTTTTGAGAAAAAACATCACACCAGTTGTTAAGCCATTTTTGAGACCTCTTACCAAAAAAAGAAAAGGAAGAACCTTAGCACTGGAAGGCATTTATAGTATTCCTTTTTAGAGAGGAAAATGGTGGTGTGGCTGTGGAACGATTTATCTTTCTGAAGGCCAATCTACAGTGTAGCATCTCTGTTTAAATGTCACTATAGGCACATCTCCAGAGGCGGACATGTTGTGCCACATTCCAGAAGTAAAGGAGCAGAGAGGCAGCCTGCATGGTTATGTGCTGGCATGTTAGGATAAAATCACTTTCATGTGGGAGCTGGCCAGAATTATTCTGTGGAAGAGAAGTGGCCCACAGGCTGCCAGCTGGATGTGCCTCCTGAAGAGCAGTGGGGATATTCAGAGGGCTGTCATCAGAGGGCTCGTATGTGCACAGCACTCATCATTCACATCAACAGCAAAACTCCTACCCTGTCTCTATTCTGCTAAAATAGAAAAAAAAAAAAGCCTTTTCTGGAAGAAGAGAGAAGACTGAAAAGAGTCAGAAAAGGTAGTTGGTAACGGCAAATATAAAATTCAATACCCAGACCAAGCATCCTCACACCAGTCTACCACGGAAATTAGAGCTCTAAAAGAAGGGAAGATGACATTCTATAAAGCATTGGCTCTGAAGCCACAGAGCTGCCCAAGAACACTCATTCAACCCAGCTGGGCAGCCTTTTCTGAAAGCTTTCATAAGCTCAGGACACTGGCATACATATGCAAGACAAAAAGACGGAAATACAGATTATTCATACAAAAGCCAGTTATTTCTCATCAGAAAAATCTCCCTAAATTTCAGGCTAGATTTGTTTATATATTTAAGAACGGGATTAAAAATCATTTTAATTAAAGAAAACACATATTTTCATACAGCTTACTTTTTGTAAGCAACTCTTACTGAAAGTGGTAAATACCAAATCTTTGACTCTGGTAATGTCCTTTCTCCAGGCACATACATTATTTGAAGTTAATATTTAAAACCTCAGACGATATACCTGTCTCCTTCTATCACAAATACAAGTAGACCATACAAAACTTATTTACAATTCCAATACAACAATCTAAAAGGACTACTTGAATTACATTTTCTTGCTTTGTTAAACAAAAGAACTGGTTTCTTATGTAAGAAGTTAACTAGTTTGTGGCATACAATTAAACTTGCTCTTAATTAAATTTACTCTTGTAAAGTACCACAGAAAGACACGCAGCCACACACACATAAATGCTTATTCTATTACCTTACTTTCAAACAATCTAGCTATTTTCTTTTTCTTGGCAAATTAATAATTGCAGTATCATAATAGAAATAAAAGTAATTTTCTTTCGGTGTGGCTATTTACCTGAAAAAATACAAATGGTCTAATAATTCATTTTGTAGCATAATAGTTCGTTTTGTAGAGTGATATTTGCCAAAAACACTGTAGTGCAACACTCCTTGCTCTTAACTCCATAGCCTATAAAGTCTGAAAGAGACCCCAGGATGCAGGAACATGAGTAAGGAGTCCTGCCAGCCTTGCGTGCACTCACTCTAGGTGGTGGGAAGCCACGCATCCCAGTCTGGGCAGCTCACCAGGGGAACACATGGAACTACAACTGCATGAGTCTCAAAGAACTGTGTGCCCAAGACGGCACTGGGGTGGGAAGAAACACCAAAGCTGTGAATGAGGCATTTGCCTCGTTCGGATGCACTGGCTGAGAGCAGCTCCCCTGCTGCAGGGCTGCTTTCCCTGCAGTGGCAAAGAGTTCTGGAAAAGCCCCTTTGTCTGCTTAGCTCATCCCCATGCTCTCCCAGGGCTGCCTGACCCCCGGCAGGGAGACTCTGCTGAATCGGCTGTGTCATAAACACTAGCCCGAGGAGGTGAAATCCAGAAACATAAACCAGACTGGGAATACAGAACTACATGAAATGTTTGCCTTAGCACAAACACTCCAAAAATGTATTTGAGAGAGGCTGCAAGGCTGCATGGCCAACAGGGAAACTGCTCTGGGACCAAAAAGATGCTACTGGTACGATAACCACAGTTCAGAAGAGTTCAAAATAATTACATCTATGTGATATAGGCAACAACTGTCTGTTGCTATTATTAACTTCTTTTAAGACAATATTCAACTTCAGTAAGTTTTTTTCACTTCATTTTCACCAAAAGAAAAAAAAATAAGTGCTTTAGTAATCTGTAATTCTGCAAGTATCAGTTTGAATGGGGAAAAAAAAAGTAATCTGATTACACAATCAGCTGCTGCAATAAACTGTACTTGCTTTAAATAGGCTCAAAATCTGGACAGTAGCTAATATTCTGCAATGACTGCATGTTTCTAGGATTTGTTTGGCTTTTTTTTTTTTAATCTAAATCTAAAAAGCGTCAAAAAACTAAAGATAAAAAAGGCACACTGCATGTCCTCTTTATCTAGAAACAGAAATCACAATAAATGCCTCTGACATTAAAAGAAATATTTTGTACCCCTGTTAAAATATTTCTTCTAGACAAAGAATGCAATTTCAATAATTTTTCTTATGAGTTCAGTTTATTACTACATTGTTTGCGGGGGAAAGATTGCAGCCCACGGCACTTAATAAGCCAGTAGCCCTGAATCTACAGTTTGATGCTATCCAGTTGAGCTCTTAACATTACAGATTTTAACATTTTTTCATTACATAAATTCATACGAGAAACACCATACAGAAAGGAAACACAGAATGAGTTTTCACAAGCAACAGAGACGCTACTATACTGAAGGTAGTTAAATTTAAAAGAATCATATATGAACCAGTGTTTCAACAGCAAACACCACTACAGTAAGGGCTCACCTTTGCACTAGTTTACCTGTTCAGCGACAACTTTTAATTTAGCTCAGTCTTCAGCACAAGAAATGGGACATTCTCAGGTTTTAATGGGACTTAAAACTGCCAGCACTGTAGAACTACAAAAAAAAAGGTTGATATAGGCCTCTGTGGCCCTAGACCACTATGACATCTCTAGACCTTTTTACCTGTCATTCTGCATGTTTAATATACACAATCAGTCCTTCACATCCTCCCTCACTGGACCCTTCTTTAGGGAACTCACTCTGTTCCAGGCTCCACCAGCCTTCACATCTAGAAAACTTGCTTTATTGTTTAATATAATTGAAGCTTAGTGTTTCCTGTACCATCCAGCATGGACACAAAAACAAATTACTCCATCAGTTGTCTTCAAAAAAGCATTACCCCATGTGATGATGATGACCACTTTACCTTTTCTTCTGCTCTCACTCCCCTTCCCTAAAAAAGCAACCCCAATTCTTTTCATTTTTCCTCATAAAATAAACTGGCTGATAGCCTTTTAACCCACACTCCTGGGAAATTAGCACTAAAAACAATGGGAACATTAGAGCAAGTATGAGAAGACAAATAAGAGCTAAGCAGCTTAACAGAGTATGCCATGGCTGAGAAACTACTAGCAGTAAAAATGGCTACATTTACTTTCCACAATGGTATTTCCTATCCATGTCGCAAAAACACAGAGGAGGTTCTGTAAGTCAGAGCACATAACACGCTCCTGAGAGAATCAAATTCAAATCTTGGACAATCACAGACAGATGAACAGGGAAAATACTACCAGCCTTTTGGGAGCATACTGGGAAGTCAGACATAAATAATTCATGGATTCCCGTATTCCACAGTGCTGGCAAAATTCTGTCTCGAGTGCGACCTTTCTATTTTTTCCCCCTGTCTAAGCACGTCTGAAAACTTATCTCACTTTAACAAAAAAAACCAACAACCCTATAAATACAAACAACACCATCCTTTTCCCATGTCCTGGGTGCAGGTGCCCAGGTGTTGGATCTGTGGAGCATCCAGGGCTTCCCTGCCTGGCCCCAGCCAGTCCCAATGGCTCCAGTGGCCCCAGCACAGAGCACGGCTGAGTCCCTCAGCCCCGGGAGAGCCTGGGCAAGGGAGGGCCGAGTTAGGGCAACGAGGGGAGAAACAGCCCTGCAAGCCTCAAGGGCAGAGCGGGAGGAGGACAGGAGTGGAGGAGAGACCCCAGTAGACCCTGTGGCCCTGGGAAGACCTCAGCAGGGCTGGTGTTTCCCTGCAGCCCATGGAAGGAGCCATTCTGGTGCAGGGAAAAGCGTGAAGAGGAAACCATACACCATACTGAAACATAGTATTTATATTATTTAAAAATCATATGAAAATGGCAACATCAGATGCTGTGGTTTCAGTTACAAGTTTCATTTTGCACACACACTTTTGCATTGATTATGAGCAGGGATTTACTAAAAAGGGAACTAATGAGGTATAGCGATGATGCCATTGGTGAAAGCAGTTTGGTGGCAAGGACTAACGATCCTGTTTTTAGCTGTTTTAAATTTAAAAATAAATGCATAAAATACTCCAGTGTTGTACTTTATAATAATTGCACGATTGCCAAAGGGAACCTCTATTTCTCCCTGCATATACAAACAGTTGTTATTTGAAAGCCTGCAGTTGTGAACAGCTCCAACACACCAGCTTTAAAAACAAAAACAACAAAAAAAAAACAAAAAAAAAAAAAGAAAAAAAAAACGAACAAGAAAAGAAATAGATTTGGCATTGTATCTACGAACATGAAAACCATAAGCTTCCATGCTGTTCACTGAGTCATTCTGATAAGCTAAGAATTCTGTGGGTGTAAGTTAGGAGTCATAACAATACAGAATGCAATCACCCTGGTCATTCTTGCAAATTATGTATATCCAAAGTCATATTAGATGCAGATATAGAGGGGAAAAATACCCAAAACAGTAATTCTCATTATTACATACTGTAAAGTCAATTCAAACATTATCACATACATGTGACTGTTAGACTAACCAGTAAGTTTACAGTAGATTTTTGGAATAAAATCTCAAGTGGAAGAAGTAGAAATTGGGAGTGATTGAGAATTTAGAGATGCAAGGAATTAGTTCCAGCAGAAGGATGACCTATTGTATTCCTTCAGTAATCTCAAACTATGGAGGTGACTGAAGGCTGAGATAGCACTGGCTCTAGACAGCAGGACACATATCTACGAATGTGGCATTAAACTTTTCTGCAAGGAATCTGAATCCTTCAGTTGTGTGCCAGTGAAACTGGGTAGAAATTCTGTTAAGATGGGTCCTACCTCCTTCTGCACACACAACCTCTGAAGCCGCAGATTTCTGTTATTGTCCTACCTTAGCTGACAAGCTTGGTACAATTTGTGTCTGAGTAAGTATTCTTAAAAATAGGTTGATAATCTCTGGAGTCAACAGTAAGATAAGAAGAACTTCCAGAATCTGCCAAATACCTCAAAGATGAAAATGTCTTCTGATTGCCTAAGCAGTTATCACAACATCTTCAAGCGTGTATCTGTGTTGAAATTACTAGGCAGGAAAACAGATTAATTAAAGGAGATGTGGTATCTTAAAGACCTTTGCAAAGGCTTAGACTCAATTAGGGATCAGGGATATGAGGGATCAAGTCAGCACTCATTCTAGCTAACCCATCACAAGGGTTTCCGAAGAGCAAGGGCTCTGTTTTCTTTCTGGGCTTGTTCTTTGTCCATAGACCCATCCAGCTCCCTGCTCAGTGAGACAGGCAAGCTTGTCTCTTGTCTTCTTTTGTGACTTCAGCTTGTTGCACTCAGTTATTTCAACCATACTCTTAAAGTATCTAGGCCATCTAAGTGGATAAAAAAATAAATTTTCTGGTTTAAAATTTAGGCAAAGTCGAGGTTCCGGTTCAATAAAACACAAAATTTCTTTTCTTTTTCCTCCTGCTCTTTGCCGAAGTATGGTAGAAGACATCAAAGATCCCAACTGTCACAGTAAAGGATGAAGAGAAGCATGTTCTAAAACCTGGCAGAAGAGAAGCTATACTGGCAAACTTCCCCCAATATTTTCCTTTACTTAACCTACTCTAACATCTGATAGATAAATATGAAATGCCTTCCTCTCTTCCAAAAATGCCTAACAAAAAAAAAAAAAAACCAAAAAAAAAAAAAAAAAATTCCTGAAACATTCCAAAGACTATAGCTCAAGACAAAAAAAGTTTCTTCCTCAGGGACTCTCTACTCCTGCCCTGAGTCTTGGTTGAAACATCTCTATTTCCTGCTCTCCAAAGAGGAAGCTAAAGAAAGGATCTTATGCACAGTGTAGCCGGTGAGAGGTCTCCACAGGCCGTATCAAATATTTTCCTGCCACTATCTACATTAACTAGTGTCAGAACCTTAGAAGCCATATGAAATCTGAAATTCTGCCCAGAGTTTAAGCCATTTACAATTCTTCCAGACTTCTGAGTTCCATATGATCCTGCTAAGTATTGTTTTGTTCAAGTTATATATTATAAAACAAGGCAGGTTTGCTTTTCGCTAGAATGTTTAAAATTTCAAGTACTTTGAATTACTTATATAGCCTTCCTCCTTAAAATCAAACAAAAAAGTCTACAACATTCCCAATTATTTTAGCAGGATAATTCAGATTAATTGCTTATGAGAGAAAATGTACAGCATTTGGTCCAAAGGGCTTTGAAAAAAAAGGACAAGAGAGAGATGGTCCACTTCCACATCCTTTGTTCGTTTTTTTCTCTCAAACCAGAGTCAAAACCACTGCTGACCAGTGCACAAAGGTTTAAAGATCAGATCCAAACCACAAAGCCAGCACTGTGTCAGTTAACTGTCCCCATACCCCTTCTCTGTCAATACATTATAGCAAACCAATAAGTGATTAATCAGAATAGATAAACCACATGCTGGCTTGAAACATATTCCTGCCTCATTGGTCCTGAAACCACCATCCTAATCTGTAAGGATTTACCCTAATCAGCCAGCATGCACCGTCAGAGAACAGAGTAACCTCCTAAAATTCGTAGGAAAATATTTCACAGTTGAAGCCAGCAACACAATCACTAAGAGAAAATATTCATACTCCTCTCAGTATTTTAGAGACCTCAGCATGAGGATTTACGATAATTGATTTCTGTTTTACTGACAAGTCTATTCATAAATCAAACAAATTTGTTTCATTCACGGAATCCAATGAGAGAATATTGTTTGCTGGTGTTACCCAGGGAACGGGAGTTCTTACTTCGGTGACAATGCCAATATCCTCAAGCATACAGAGCAAAATGCACATCTACAAATAAAAGCCAGAAACACTGTACACAGTGAATTCTTAAAATCTTGTATTACCTAAGCACCATAGGAAGTAAGTGATATCAACATATTATTACGGGTTCCTTTGTTGTTTTTTTTTTTTCCCCACCAAGTGGTCATATAGTGACTGCAAGTGATTTGAAAAATTATGTGACATCATCTTCTGTGTCTGGTTGGGATGGAGTTAATTGTCTTTACAGAAGCTCATATGGTGATGCTGTGATCAAAACACTGTTTCAGCTACTGCTGAACAGTGTCTGCACAGCACTGAGCCTTTTCTGTTTCTCACTCTGCCCCTTAGCAAGGTAGGGAGGGAAACAAACAGGACAGCTGACCCCAAGAGACCAAAGGGGTATTCCATACCATATAATGTCATGCCTAGCATAAAAACTGGGGGACAGTCTCCAAAGCTCCAAAGCAGCTGTAGTGAGTGCTTTTGCATCATTTGTTACCTTTTTTTTTTTTTTTTCTTTTACTTAGTCTCTTTTTCTTGACTCACTAGAGGTTTTTTCCCTCACTTTTGCCTGTCCAGTTCTCTCCCCTATCCTGCTGTAGAGGGTTATCAAGCAAGTGGGTGAAGGTTTAGCTACTGGTTAGGGTCAACACCCAAAGACACCATGACTAAGTGATTGGATTCCTCCAAATACCACCAATAGCAACCAGAGGAAAAAGAAGTTTGTAATGAAAGAGATGAAGTCAATGGTAGCAACAACTGAGGACACATGTTCATTACAAAGAACAGAAATAGCAAAGCAAAAGCACAGCCCTATGAGTCTGAGGCACATAATCCGCTAAGGTTCTGTGCCAAAATAGACTATTTATTACAACTACTTTAAATTTAAATTGCAGGCTGATTCATGCTGACTACTCTTAATGTTTCCCATGGCTCTGAACCTGGAGGAGGCTAGACAGTTCTGGTATTGGTGTAATCTCAGGACTAATCTACTTCCTCACTAATTCCTACAGTTAAGGAGCTTACTTATATATATCATACTGAATTGCACAGATCCTCTTTGCCTCACGTCTCACTCTTATTTGAGCCAGACAGCAGAATGCATACTTCCAAGCCCCATACAACACTCTGCAATATACTTCCAGACTAACCTTCAGAGACACAGTGTCTAGCTGGTAGGGCTGCACTAGGGAACCAAGACAGCAATCACTGTGGGAGTCCTTCCATGGTCATGCCCCTTAAATAGAAGAGATGGTAGATAAGCACAACATCTCCTCGCTTGTTCACTGCACACTGAAGTAGGAACCTGCTGGGGTAAGGACATCTTCTCTTTCAAATTTCTGGATCCACCTCCCCCAATCAAAGATGAGCATGACAAGCATTTCCTTAGAGTTTTCCTGAAGAGCTGAGGTGTGAATGACTGCCATGCTCTTCTCCCTCTCCATGTCCAGCATACTGCCAGTGTGATATTGGCAGAGCAGTCTGGTGGATGCACAGAGGACTGAGCAGTCCTCCTAATGTAACTGTGGCTTCTCATGTCCTCACTCCTTTTGATATGGGCTTATGTACACAGCCCAAGACTCACAAAGGGTAACAAATCCCACATCAGATTCCTCTGTGGTAAAATGAGCTCCAAATCCATAATTTTGTAATGAAGTTGGGATATCATACAACTCTTCTTCTCCCTATGTGCACATGAATTTTTATCATCCATTCTTATGACTTTTTGCATTCGTAAACTCTTGACAGTATTTTGAGTGTAAGGTATCCACACAAATAATACTGCAGTATGGGATAATGAACATTCTTTATGACAAAGAAAGCTGGGAGAAAAAAAAAAAACCAAACAAAAAAAAACAAAAAACAAAAAACAAAAACCTTAGTTTTACTTCACTCTCTCTAGCAATTAGCATGAGTTATGTCTAGACAGGATAGCTGTTAGCATAAGCCAGTAAATGTTTAACAGCTCTTTGCTGTGGCAAAAGCAGATGAAATATAGTCAGCCACCTGTCCTAAAGAACAGAACAGTTTTTGTGTGCTACGAAAACAGATAGCCAAACTATGCAAACAGCCTGATGATCACCAAAAAGTGTAAACACATCCAGAAGTATCTGGAACAAGCAGACTGTGAGCAGCAAGAGCAGCAACTGTAAATTGTAAATTGGAAAATATCAAGAACTGAAAGGATTTATCCCTTCACGGTATTCCCTGCCCAGTTCTGTAACTAAGGATACTTAATATTGCAGGAAACCAGAGTGCAAAAGTGAGAGGTGAGAACCTCATGACATTGCACCAGGATTTAGGACCATCTCACCAACACTCAGAGGACTGAGAGCAACAGAGAGTGCCCTGGGTACCCCATAACTCCACACCAGGACTGAACACAGTGCAGCTGGAAACATTGTGCTGATCCACCTGCATTCTTTCCTGGACTTTATTGTCACGCCTGCAGGAAAGGGAAGATGTATGAGGAGCTACTGCACTAATCTGCCCAGATTTTCTCCTGGACTAAGTCATCTCTCCCATGGGGTAGCATGTGACTCTTATAACTGCATAAGTGCTACTGTTCCTTTTTTACTGAGTGTAGAATCACAAAAAGGCAAAGTATCTCACCTAAGATACAGCAGAAATCTAAAGCAGATTAGAGTTGAATTCAGCTCTGCCAAGAATCAAACTTCTTTGATCTATATGACAGTATGTACAATTCAATGAAGAAAACAAACCAGAAATTCCATCAGTACAAACCTATCTGTTTTCCTAAACTGCATTCCGAGGAATATTTTATGTGCTCCCAAGCATGAAATCTGGAATTTCATAGAAATAAACACTGGAAGAAGTTTCTGCTGACACATCAGCTAATAAAGTGCATTAGAAAGACAAGCATAAACCCCGCCTCAACACAGTAGAAAACTGCCTCTAGAACTCCGCCTGCCAGAAAGCAGAGGCAGAAGTCCTTGCATTAATGCATCATTTTCTACAAAGTATACTTCACATACCCAAACCAAGCTTGAATGTTTCAATTTCGCTGGAACACACTTAAATCAACAGTGACAATCATGAGTATGTGATAACAACTCTTCTAAATCTGTTTCGTTGAAAGCCTATAGCCAGGCATTGCAGAATTAACTATGCAATTTACAGCAAATTACATAAAACAACAGCTTATATGCCTACTTCTGTGTTGTGTCATGTTTAGAGAGAACAGTTATTTTCTTCTCAATCTTTTTGAAAGTCTGGAAATTACTAATCCCTTCACACAGTTATTCAACTGAACCCAGTGCCCCTACACAGTTTATCTTCTGTTTGAGTTTCTTTCTAGCCAAAAATTATATTATTCAGGAGAGAGCTAATTGGCAAAAAAGAATAAAAATATGTATGTTTAAGTTGTATAAGGACTGTAATTAGTCTAACAGTTTCAGCCTTCACTCTGTCACTGTAAAAGAGTATCAATTTACAATGTTATCTTTATACACATATGTTGAAGACATTTTTAAAATATATCAGATAGAAACACATCACTTGCAAGACTTATAACAGACTGGCTATATTAAGTCTGTCTTCTTCCTCCTTTTTCAATACAACAAGTAGGATAATCTCTTAAATAACAGCAAGAATTGCTGGGGAAAAAGTACAGACAAACCTAAACTTTTGTATAACTCTTTCAGAGCCAACTGTTTTACAGTTGTTGTACAGAGCAGAGCAACCAATACTGTCTACCTGGACTTACACAAAGTATTTGGCACTGTCCCATATGACATCCTTGTCCCCAAATTAGAGAGACATGGATTTGATAGATGGACCACTAGGTGCATAAAGAAGTGGTTCAATGGCTGCACACAGAGAGTTGCGGTCAATGGCTCACTGTCCACATGAAGACCAGGGATGAGTGGCATCCTTCAGGGGTTGGTGCTGGGGCCAACACTGTTCAAAATCTTTGTTGGTGACATGGACAGTGGGATCAAGTGCATCCTCAATAAATCTGCTGATGACACCAAGTTGTGTGGTGCAGTTGGGATGTCATCCAGAGGAACCTTGACAGGCTTGAGAGGTGGGCTGATGCAAACATTGTGACGTTCAACAAAGCAAAGTGCAAGGTCCTACACCTGGATCACAGCAATCCCAAGCACATCTAGAGGGTTAACGGAGATCAGAGCAGCACAGCTGAGAAAGATTTGGGTGTGATGGTGGGTAAAAAACTCAACATGAGGCAGCAGTGTGTGCTGCCAGCCCAGAAAACCAAACAGAATCCTGGGCTGCATCAAAAAGAGTGTGACTGACAGGTTGAGGGAGGCGATTCTCCCCCTCTATTCTGCTCTTGTGAGACCCCATATGGAATACTGTGTACAGCTCTAGTGCTCCCAACATAAGAAGGACACAGAACTGTTGGAGCAAGTCCAGAGGAGGGCCATAAAGTTGATAAGGGAACTAGAGCACCTTCCCTATAAAGACAAGCTGTGAAAGCTTGGGCTGTTCAGCCTGGAGAAGAGAAGGTTACGTGGAGACCTCATAGCAAGCTTCCAGGATCTGAAGGAGGCCTACAGGGAAGCCAGAGAGGAAATCTGCATCAGGAACTGTAGAGAAAGGATAAGGAGAAATGAGTACAAATTGAAAGAGGGCAAATTTAGGTTAGATACTAGGAAGAAATTCTTTACTGTGAGGGTGGCGAGACACGTGGTGGAACAGGTTGCCCAGGGAGGCTGTGGATGCCCTAATCAAAGCCAGATTGGATAAGGCCTTGGGCAACCTGGTCTAGTGGAAGTGCCCCATGGGAGGACGGTTGGGACTAAATGATCTTTAAGGTCCCTTCCAACCCTTAACATTCTATGTTTCTAAGTGCAAAAATTAATATTTAAATTGAATATTTTTATATTCATTTAATTATTAATTTAAAAATTCTTGCTGCTGAGTGATAAAAGATGGGAAGCAGTCTAATCTAATGTAAGGATTCTGCTGTTGCTAAAAAGAAAACCTAGATTTTTCCAAACACAAGCTGACTAAACTTAAGTGTGAGGGAGATTCAGAGTGATGGTTTGAACTGTATTTGTGAAGAACATACTTCATGTCTTGTTTATCTATGGCCTTTTTGTCTACAAGACCACAGGTGAAAAGAAATCTCACATGACATCAACAGGCTAGAATGATTCTTAACACAGTGAAATGCCATTGTAAATTGCTCAAAATAATGGTCCCACAGCACTATCAGAAGCTTAATCAAATTCCTTATTTCAGTGTCAGGAATGTGTTGCCTGAAGAGCCACAAACTTTCCTAGAATGGAGATATTGGACCTTTTTTCCAGTGAGGATAAACAGCTGAACTAATACAGCAACATAAATTGGCCTATAATTATGATTACTTTTTTATTGTACCTACAAATATTCTAGGAAACTAAAGTTGCAATAATTGTTTAAAAACCTAAAACTAGGGCCTTCTTTTAGAATTTTATATAGCTGTTTTTTATTAGGAGTCTGTTTACTTTTACAGGATTTATCAGGAACATATGACAGAAGACAATTTGATTCCTAAACAACAGGCCTATTATTAAAGAGCTAAGATATCCGAAAAAGTAATGAAGTTGTAGTGGCAATTAAGCATAAGAAACAAGTCAGCTTCCACATCAGTGACTTGGGTTTAAACCAGCTAGTTGCACGGAACTGAAAAATACCTGACTTATGTGTACTTGAATTTTATTATACTGTGTATCTCTATTTTTCTAAATCAAAGTTATTAGCAGTAACAGAAGAGAAATCAATATATTCAATTCAGTACATATCCTCCAGCATCTACTTCTTTCATTTACTGTAGCCCTACAAAGATACACTACTCCTTTCTTTTTTTCTCTTTGAACACTCTCTCATGGATTGAATACTGTATCCCAGTCTCCACGCAGATCGACTTCTTTTAACCATTCTTTCTTTTCAGATTATTATTTTCAAATGCATGCTACTGTCCAAGTCTTCAACAGAATTAATGTCAAATTACTGCAATGTGTAAGTCTTTAAAATTGCCTTGCTGGGTGAACTAGAGTGGTATAACCACTGCTGTCCCCCATTTTGATTGTGAGGTTGATTTCAGACAGCCCTGAATTCCTTTGCACTGGCTGGAAGGGCAATAACATTCATTCAAAGCTGATGTATTTCACTGCACATACAAAGACATGCACATAATTATGTAAAGTTATGTACACTTTCCAATGCCTGTTTTGTTTGTTTACATTACCTAGTTTTAACTTTCTACATACACACTTTAGGAACGTATTTACAGGATGTTCTAATCTATTTATACCTACAGAATCTCAATTGTATTTATGATTCTCTTTTCAAGATCATCCTGTCAAATTACATATCATAAAAGAAAATTCAGTTCCTTTATCCTAAAGAACTTTGTACAAGTTAGACAAATGTCACTCTCAGGGATGTACTGCCAGAGGTACATCCCACGATACTGGGGAGGAGGCCAAGAATGTGGGCAGGAAACCAAGAAGGAGGGTGCCACTCCTCCCTCTGTGCCTCCTCTTCCTTCTCCTACCCTCGACCAAGGTGAGAGGAAATCTCCTGAAATGAAGCCAGTGGAGAGGAAGAAGAAGGTGTGCAGTGCAGACCTGAGACATCACATCTTCTGGGAAAGCTGTCAGCGACAGCAGGAAGTCAAGTCTGCCGGAAGCAATTTTTAAAAACAGTTCTGATGGAATTCCATGATGTAAAACTAGTGAGGAAGTTCCACAATCTTCTTTCTAGTTGCAGGCAAAGCTAGCAGTTTTTAGCACTTCTCATTTTAAGATCCTATCTTGAGCCACTTACACTTTTCAGAAGCTCACTGTTTGGGTTGAAATATCCCATCCAAGCAGCTGTCTCATGATTAAGCATACACACACACTCCCCCCGTCTTAAACTGTTCAGGCATTTCCAAGAATTGTATTTCTGGAGAGTATCTTTTTCTGTTTGCATTATAAAAAAGTCTCTCAAGAAGGTAGAAAGTAGAATCATGCCTTTCTGTTCTACAGGGCATGGCAGCAAAATTAGTATTTGTACTATAGGAGCATCTAGAGCCTTCAACAGCAGCCGAGGATCCACTGGCCTAAGGACTGTACAAATTAAGAAAAGACAAAAATACAATACAAACATAATATGCAGATCTCTACTGAATTCAATATGATTAATCTTTACCATATGCAGATATTTTCTGACTACAAAATAAATTATTCAAAAGCATTATTCATAAGTTATTTGATACTGTTATTTGATAAAATAATTTGGGCTTGTTAGATCAAACATGCATAGGAAAAAAAAAAATTCAACTGAAAGTTTACTAGTCTGCAATAAAGCCAGGAACAGAGAGTATTCATGGTTCTGAAGACCCCTCCTACACTTTGCAGTGACTTAAAGCTGAAGTAGTTTGAACTTCATGATCTCTTTAAAACCCTTAAAGAAGCATTTAAAAGCATTTTAAATAAGCAGCAAATCATTAATTGTTTTATGGTCAGCAAACATCTGTGATTTACTGAATGAAAACTAGACACAAAGACTGTACAAGGCTAGACATAGCTCTTTGCTGACTGTATTTGTGATTGTCCACTTCCTTTATTAATGGGCTTGGAATTTCCCAGAGATGTTTGAATATACAATCCCGAAAGAAGTTATTCTAATGAGTCCACTTGACTTAACACTCATTACACTTGCCCACCAAACTGAAATTTTTAATAAAACTGACAGCGGTTTCTTGTCCTATACCTTAAATCATCAGATACACTCTATATATTGACTTGATCTGGTATTTCTTCCATTGTTCAGCTACAGGCAGTCTTTGAATTTGAAGCATTATCGCTATCACCTTCAACACAATAGTTCAAGTTGAGCTTTTAAAAGTGCTTATCAATTACATGAGTTTTCTATGAAGTACACACAATTCTGCTGCTAGAAGAACGAACTTGCTCTCAATTACTTTCTGAAAGGAAAGAGAGAAGTAATACTTCAGATTTCATCTGATTTAATCTGAAGTAGATACAAACTCATATATCTGACTTGTCCTGAAGAGGACTCAGATATTGATTGCCAGAGGAGAAGAAAAGAGGTATGTATCCAACATCAATCTGATGTTAAGTCTGATAGCAAGCAAGAAAAGCATAAGAATAAGACACTCCAGAATACATTTGGAGTCTTCTCTCACACGCATCACTTCTACAGTTTCCAGAGTCTCCCAGTGATACCCACCCTGTTTAAATACATCTCTGTCTCAGGAAGTAGAGTTATTGCATGTGGATGAGCCTGTGTTTCTTACTATTGATTCAGAAAAAAAAAGACAGAAAACAGCTTACTAGAAATACGAGCACTTCTTCCATGAATTTAGTTCTTAGTATACTGGAAGAATTCTGTGGGTCAAGATGAAATGTTGCTTTGCTGTCTTCTATTGACAAGTCTGAGGTTTCCATTAGAGTCCACTACAAGGGAAGCAACATCTGTGAAATATTCAGAGATGGGGAAGATATAAAAATACACATACACACATGCCAAAAAGATCCCCAAAAAACTCCCTAACAACCCTCCCCAAAAAAACACCAACCTCCTTCCAAAAAGCCACAAACACCACAACCAACTAACCCCAAAACCAGGCACCATCACTCCACCATGTCCTGCAAACAATCCATTCAGTGTTACCCACGTTACTGACTTCCTGTTTCAAAGAAGTCATCACACCAGCTATGCATCTGTACCAGAAATGGGCCCCAGCTGGGTTATATTACAAAATGCTATGCATAAATATATATTTGCATCAGCTACCAAGTCCTAAAATGGATTTAAGCAACTTAAAATTAACTTTTTTTCTTTTTTCTTCAATGGGGCTCACTTCTGTTTCTCTAAGGTATTCCCATGATGTCTGTGAAGAGTAACACAATACAGGATGAGTCCGGATGTAGAGATTTGCAAAATAAGCAAATAAAACTAGTTTCCTTGTAAGAGCTTGCTGCCTGTAGTCTCCTCCTAGTTAATAGGGCAAAGCAGGTGCTTCTGCGAAGTGATTAATTCTCTCATAAGACAAGCCTTTAAGGCAGACAGGATGACTCATGTTTGGGGAGAGGAAAAATCATCTCTATTACCTGTAACGGGTGCCTAGGCAACTATTTTAAACTCAATGACTACCTTTTCAGGTAGCTAAAATTAGGTAGATGAATTGCATCTGAGATGCAGAATAAATATACCAACAAACAAGCTCATCAGGGAAATGCTATATAATCAAAAGGTTATTCGAAACTTCTTATGGAAAGATGACTGTAAATATCCAGTACTAGAAATTCTCCCTGACATGAAAACATCCAAGCTTTGCCTATATCTTTTCTTTTCACACATAGAATTATCACCTGAGATTTTTTCGTATGTTATTTTCAGCAGAAATATATGCACATGCAGATTCAGTACAAAAATAATTATGCTAAGTATGCAGCATTTATGATAGAGTTATAGAGTTAATTGTTGGGTTTTTTTTTTTCCTTTGGAAAAGATGATATAATACCCCTGCAGTGCAGGGGAGGAGAATTTATTTCAAACTAGAATCCCTTAGGAAAGTGACATTATTGTTACCTGTTCTTTAGTTATGTCTGTGTATTGAAATGTAAGAACTCAAGCAAGCACGGAATGACAATACGAACAAATCTGTTTTCCATAGTATAATTTTTTTTCAAAAATGTTATTTTGCTTTTAGCTAGAAGCTGGATATCAACAAAGATGCAGGCAGGAAGGTGCATAGTAATAAAGAAGCAAGTATAAAGCAAACAATGATAATCCTGAATTATTCAGATAAAAAAGGGACCTCAGCAGGTTTTCATGTCCAACATCCTCCTTCAAGCAGATCAGGATGATCTGCTTTAGCCAAGTGATCAACTTTCAAGACCAGGTTGCCCAGGGCTTTGTCTGGTTGGCTATTGAAACATCCAGGAATGAAGATCCTACAGCTTCTCGAGGCAATCTCTTCAACTGCTTAATTACACTAACAGTGGACTTTTTTTCCCTTTAAGTCAAGCCAAAATATCTCTTCTCAATTAATGAGTCAATCTGCGGCCATGCATCTCAGCAAAAGAGCCTGTTTCAGTCTTCTCAATAACTTCCTCACAGATACAAGAAGGTGGCTACTATGCCTCCCCTAAGCCATCTCTTTTCCAGGCTTAACAAGCCCCATTTCTCAGCCTCTCCTCACAGAGCAAGTACTCCTGCCACTGACCATCCTGGGAGCCCTCTGCTGAAGGTGCCTGTTTACAGATGTCCTTCCTGAACTGGAGTGTCCCCCACATTGTGGCAGTTTAGGCACAGTCTAATGAGTGTTGAGTAAAAGTGAATAAAACTCTCCCTCAGTCTACTGGCTGTGCTGCTATTAATGCAGTCCAGGACAAGCTGGCTGCTGAGGCATTCTGCCAGCTCACACTCAGGTTCCTGTCCACAATGACCTACAGGTCTGCTTCAGCAGAGCCAGGGAGTGCCCAGGATGTACTGACGGAAGGAACTTGTCAATCCCAGGCTCAAGACCAAGTTACACACCTTGCTTCACAAGGTCAGCTCTCTCTTCAAGCCTGTGTAGGCTTATGTGACTGGCAGCCAGACCTCCGTGTGCTTTGAGGTCACATCACAGTTCATTGTGATCCACTGAGTTGACAAGAATACCTGGCATCCCCACCTCCATGTCACTGATGAAGAACTAAACAAGACAAGAATGCAGGATACAAAACTGGGCTGATGTTCCAGGCAGTTTTTCATTCATCTAGTAAGACCACTCATCTTGTGTCATCCAGTGTCCCAACCTGGATAAAATGATGCTGTGCCAAAGCCTATCCAAAGTACTTCACTGAAAGTTTTTGGGCATGCTACAGAGATATTACAAAGGATATAAGGTCCCTTTGTGAGTGACTAATTACATGAGAACAAACCAAAGCAAAGAGAATGTAAGCTCTTCCAACAGAGCCCACTGACAAATTTCAGGAGATACCTACATGTCTGCATTGCAAGACATTCATACTGCTCCTTCCTTCATTCCCCTTCTTTTATCTTTTATTTTTTTTTTTTTTTTTTTTATTGCAAGAGGTTATGAAAGTTGCTAATGACACAAAATAGAAATATTACAGAAAATGGTCAATTAGGGGGAACAGCAGAGGACCTGAGAAAACTAAATGACTGGGCGGTAAACAGCAATAGTTCACCTCCATCTTGAATACTGTGAGAGGTCTGGCTCCACTTTGTTAAAAGGATACAGCAGAATTGGAAAGGCAGAGAAGGGCAACAGAGACAACCAGAGGCAAAGAATGGCCCCCACGTAGGGAACAAGGACACACACCAGAACTCTGGTTCAGAAAAGACAAGAGTTGAGGGGGTGAATGAGAAAACTCTAAAAGCCTGGGTAGAACAGGCAGGGTGAATTAGGAACAGGGACAGCAGATGAGGTGAGTGGTAGGTTACACACAGGAAAAAGGAAGGGGGTCTTTGTACACAGCTGAGCTGTTGAAGTCCTTGTGAAATGCTCCTTCAGTCGCAAAACATGTACATGGTTTCAGGCAAGAAAAATGCACCAAGATTACTAAATAAACACACAGAACCACACTGTTTCTGAAAATTGCCTGGGGCTGGCACTGTGCTGAAAAGATAGGTAATGTGCATTTGCATTGTTCAGATCTTTCTTTCTGATCATTTATGTTTAGCAATTGTTGGGTAAGGACAGTCAGATCCAATACAGCAGTTACTAATTTTTTCTAATTTTTTATGTCAACTTATCAAATACTCAATTAAAAAATAACTACACTAAATGTAACCAACCACAGCTGTCTACTGTTGCTTGAGAGGTCTTTGAGTAATCCTGCCTGGAGTTCAGGTGGCACTCCCGGAGGAGTCTGTATAGATCTTGTAGCCTATCTGCTATATTGGAATTGCAAAAACTAGGGCTGCCTTAAATGACATTAGGGAGCTATGTCAAGGTAACTGAATTGAGCCCTACATTACTAGATCGCAGTGAAACAAGAGACAAATACTACATAAAGAGCTTAATACAGGGATAATGTACGTATTTTTCAAGGAAAGCCATTGTTTTCACAGTGCACGCATGAATTGGAGAAACCAGAGCTTGCTACGGAAACAAGGCATTTGTTTTCACTCCGTGCTGGGGAGCTATGGAAAAGGCTCAATGCATAACCAAAGCAGCACTGCAACCTCTCAGCAGTGGCAAGTTACATAAGATTTAAACAATGAATTATGGAAAGCTGCAAAGGCTCAAAACAAAATCTTATTAATGAAAAGGGAAAAAGAAGCCACATGAGCTCATGAACAGAAGTCAAACTCAGTAGTATGGATATGGAAAAGTAGAAAAAGTAACCTTGATACTGGCAAGCAAGTTGACTTAACTTCAGGACTATGCCAATAATAAGCTGATCTATCATGAACAGACAAAACAATTTCTATGAAAGAAAATTCAGACTTCTATCCCTCCTTTTTAAAAGGGTCTGACAGGAAATTTGAATATAATTTTGAAAAGATCCAACAATCATACAGTTTGCTAGATTAATAATTTAGAATTACTTCTTATACAAACCATCATCATCATGGCTAGGCTTCGCGAACGAAGATTTACAAGGGCTCTACCCACGCTTGCTACAGGCACGTTGGTGGCTAAATAGGCCAATGCGAGATAGGCAAGTCCGGTCACAAAAGGCACAGTGGTATACAAACCATACTGCTTAAAGAAAATACCTGTAAACTCCAGAATACTTGGAAAAATACTGTTTTCTTCACTTCCTAAGTTATTTTACTCAAGCTCTGTTACTTAAAAAGATCTGCTCTTAAAGATCAAAAGATTTCATTAATTTTTTTTTTTTCTGTTTCCTTTTTAGGCATGCAATATATCCATATAGGATAGCATATAGGAACAGATCCATGACCGTATGATGGTTGTTGCAAGTACACATAGAGGAAGTAGAAAATATTCCTAAAGATTCCATGACCAAGGATTTCAGAATTGGCCAGAAAATCACTCAGAACTGCTGGCAGGTATCAGCGGAGTGCGGCCAGAGCACACACTGAGTGAACCAAAGTTGTCTTCTTCAGATGTGCTGGTGTTCAGGAGTCGCAAGGCAAAACACCATTAGTCTGTCACATTAGACAAGCACTCTGAGTGGAAGAATCACACATTATTAAGGTCTGTTTGAGCTGGTGGATGTGAACTGAGCTCTTTCTGTGCAACAAACCCTTGAAATAAGTTTGTGCTCAATGTTTTATTTTTGTGTTCAGGTGCAACTGCTTTTGAGTTACATATTGCAGGATGATGTATGCAATTTTAAAAAAAATTTAAATCAGCCTAATTAGGACTGGATACCTTGAAGCTGAGGTCCAAACCAAGAAATCTGAAGCAAAAAGAAATGTAAATAATACTCATAATACTTAAAATACTACTTTTACACTGCATATTCAGGGTAACTAAAGTTATATATACACAGAGTACAAATAACAAACTGACCATACCATTTTATTGAGAATACAGATTTAAATTAGTAGTTGTGATGCCAAAGTTTTCCTCAGAACTGAAGTTTTGCTTGACTATTTACATGAAGAATTTTCATACTCAAAATAATTCCCTGAGCATGAAAGTAATGGGACACACATAAATTGCATACTTTGTAATTTGTACAGATTGTAGAAAACCAAACTCTTAGTAATTTCTTTTTAAAACTCTACCTGTATTACAAAGCTTCTGCCTCAGATAGCCAGAACAAAGGCATAGTGCTGACTGAGCATGAAAACAGTTCTGTCTGCTGCCAATGAACCTGTGGCCTCTTGAGCAAGATTGTAAAAGAGGTGCATCAGGCTCAACAGTGATGCACAATCTGCTGCCTGCTCTGTACTGATCTACACACACATTTATCAACATCTGTCAACTGATAAATGATGCTCAGACCTAAACGGCTGGACTGAAAATAACAGACCATTTCACTACCAGTGTTTTGAATTACTCTACTTAGTATAGAATTCTCCTCTTGCCCACGTGTCAGACATCTCAGTATAAAGAATAAATCATTTATTGAAGTGATACTGCAATGGCTTACACAGCTATGGAATTTGTACTCTATGAATTCTCTCTTCTGGAACTAAATTTCTCACTATGAACAGTTTAAAGTATGAACTGAGGTTCATACAACAAAAGACTTGTACCATAGATGATGTACAACAAAGATGAGTAGACACAAGGAAGACTCATTATAAAGCTAGGCTTTACAAATGCCTACGTATATGTTCTGCAAAGCATGTACACATATGCAGTATTATTATTTTTCTTAACCAAACACAAATTGTAATGCAACATCACAGTGTTTGGATTTTAAACACTTTTTTTTTTTTTAACCATGTTTATTATTTGCTTATTGGCATTGACAGTGCTTCCTTATCCTTTACGACTACAAGCCGCCTTGAGATCAGCTGGATGGGCAGACTACATTGAGTAGAAGAGAGAATTTCAGCAAATGTGGCAATCAGCCTTAGAAGATGATAAGGCTCACCATAATGTTTTAAAATCATGCCTTGTGGGATGCAGTCTGCCTGCCTGTAACCTGATCATTGTAAACCCCTC
>JAWWEW010000078.1:76958890-76983785 GCA_035583185.1 Anabacerthia variegaticeps | reverse complement strand
AATAAAATTCTCTTTGCTTCCTGCCCACTCTGCGTGTGTGGTCCTTCTTGTTACATCTCGGGACCCGAGGGCCACGTCAGAGGGGCATAAGGGGTGGAGAGGATCCCCTTCAGCTGCCGCAAGCCAAGAACACACAAAACTTGCTATACTTGAAAAAAGATGATGATTTTTAAATGTCTTCTCTAATACTGACCTCCAAAAGCAACACAAAGCAGCTATTTTAGAAAAATACAAATACCACAAAGTACTACAAATTACGCAAAAGTCTTCTAAAGAGGCTTCCTCAGATATCAATTTCACTGTAAATGTTATTATACACTTTTATTTTAAATAGTGAATTTTATTTCTGTGAACTGACAAAGCACCTCACCAGTTCAGAAACCATTCATATACATTATTTTAAGAACGCCCTTTGTCAGTACGCATGCACCTGTAGGGACCAGTAGTTTTCCCAGTCCTGGTAGACACTGGTTCTGTTATATGAAGAAATTTGTACAAATACTATCTGAATTTCATCCTCATATTTCTGCACTGATTCTAAACTGAGCATTGTATTTATAGCACACTGCTGTACATGTCCACAAGAATAAAGCCTAACTCCAACATATAACAGCAAGTAGATCTGATGGAAACATGTCAGCAAATCAGTGTTATTAGAGCTCAAGAAAAACAATATAGCTCAATTGAAAAGAACTAGCTAATGCGTATTAGCAAAGATCAGAACAGCTAATGAAGTCTAGGATGTCAACACTTATAATCTTAATTTGTTTATCAGGTATTAAGACAAAAACATGACTGGACAGAAATCCATATCCTTCTGTATCTGAAACTGTACTTCAGGAATCTAAAGGAAGTGCTTACTAAGCAAAATTTTGGTGAGAATCGACCAGTCCAGAGATTGTAGAACTGTAAAGGAGTCCACCTGGGGAGTTTGTCAAGTCCATTTGGAAACCACATGCCAATAAACCATTTACCGAAGTAATGCAGCACTTATTACTGCCGTGAGGTGACTTGTGTTTAGTGTGGTCACCAGATTGTCACAAGACAGAGAGAAGTAATGAAATTACTAGTGACAGCAGCCAGTCATTTAGAGAGTTGCTAACAAGACCAGGCAGACAGCAGGGCTGATTAGACCAATAAACAGGACAAGATCTCCACCAGAGCTGACAGACAGAGGCATGGGAAAGTGCCTTCCTACCGAGGACAGAGCTGAAGCAGGGTGCTGTTGAGGAAAGCAGCATCTGAAAACAAGTCATAGACTGTTAACCAAGAGAAGGAACAGGAAGCCACAGAAGATGACCTTGGCACATCAGCTCATATCCTTTCACCACAAAGGCTCCGCAGGCTCTGAATTTGGAGAACATCACTGAAGAACAGGAATTTATCTCTGTCCCCATGACAGTGGATAAGACACGATTTCATAAAAGCTTTGAGACCTATTTTTATTACAAAATGTTCATTATGCTGAATATTTTCTCAGGGAAATGCTGAGCTGTGTTATGTTGGGTAGACATCCACCATTATCATTCACTATGAACTGAGAAGCCCATTTACATTTACTAAGAACATGCTAGTTTTCATGTAGTTCATCTTCAAGGAATATTTAATCTCTATGTATCTTTTCAATGAAAATAATTAACAACTGCAAAGTCTAGTGCTTTGATTTAACCTTTTTGAAACATTTAGCACTTTCACACAGTCTCGAGGCAGATCTGGTGAAATGCAGTGTACAATAATGCTATTTCATCTATCTACAGGGAATCAGCTTGCTTAGTGCAATGACAGTATTTCCCTTTCCTCTATCACTAAGTGATAAAAAGAAACAATTTTCTTTATTCACCCTCTTTCACTCCCTGGGGATATATAGATGAGTCATGTAATTTGCACAAAAATCCATTTTTCAAGGTATCTAGTACATACCTTATGAGAAAAAAAGCTTGGCTGGTAGAAAAATATTTTCTGCTTTTTTTTGGTTTTTAATTACCACAAAATTATACTTCTGTCTTATAGCTGGAATTATATTAAATTCACTTATTATTTATTTTACACTTTACAAAAAAAAAAAATTTCTCTTTTTAGAAAGACTTGTCTATTATTACTTCATGGTTTGTATCTATAAAGTTTGTTTTTTGTTTGTTTTGTTGCTTTATTTCTCTTTCCATTTATATCCTTCTTGACATAAATGCTATCCTTTCTGCTTTTCATCTTTAATTGGCATTTTCTTATTCCATGGCTATTCCCATATTCTGTCTGTTTGTGAACTGCAGTCATATTTCTACTTTCTCATGATTTAGCTGCATCAAATATCAACAGGTAATTTGCTTCATGAAGAAGTCCATTACCGCCTTGTAGGCTATTAATTCCTAGTTATTTGCATGATGCCCTTTTACAATCTCCCTTGCCCTGACTCTCAACTTGTGCATTGTGCCTTGACTTCAAATCTGATAAATTTTCTTCCTCACCTAAGATTACATAAACATTTTAAGTACAAAGTTATCTTTAACACAAAGAGTTAATTTGATTTAATTAATCATTTGTTCAGATGCTTCAGAGAGAACAAGATCCTCAAAAGACTTTCAGGTGCTTTTAAGTTTTTCACCAGTGGTAAAATGGGGATGACCAAGCCTATACATTCAACACAGCAAGTTGACCTACAATGCCCCAATTCCCTGCAAGTGTAGGGAGCTGGGGCTGCCTTTTAGATCTGCTTCATAGCATCACCCTAATCTGCCATTTGCTTTTTATTTCAATAAGAGAGCTTAAACATAGACCTGCCTGTCATATCTTCTTTTTTTTTCAGATGTGATGTTTAGCTTTGTCATCCTCTTATATTTATTTCAGATTAATTCGGAAATATTAAGGACTTGCATTGCCTTTCCAAAAGCCTTAAGTTATTCCATTATGCCTCTCTCTAACTCATAGATTTTGTTTATCTTATTCAAAGGCCCACATGCAGTTGCCCTTCCTACACATCTTCCCACAGAGTTCTCCTCAACATTTCTACTTCAGCATCTAATGCCTCTCCCTTCACTTTTGTTTGTTCTTGTACATCAGCTCTCTTTATATATAAGCTTATTTAATGTCTGTAATATCCTCTAATATCCATAAGTGAAGTCACATTCAGTGACAAGACAAAGAAGCGCTTTCTAAAAAAAAAAAAAAAGAGAAATATTCATATATTTTCTACTTATCCCAAGAAATAAGCTTCAGCCTGATTAAAATTCATTCAGAGACCCTGGTTCATTTTTTCTCCTATGAAACCTGAAGGCAAGTATCATACCGTTCATTTGGTTCAGAATGGCACAGCAAAGGTACAAAATCATTTCTGGTTTGACTTTAGTATTTCTTTCCAGAACATTTTACTGATGTTATATGTAATGTATGATGGTTCTTTGCCTGTGGGTGGCTTTAAAATTACTTTGGCACTACTCTCTTATCCTTTGTCTATAAGTGGGTAAGAGAATATATGCTATCCATGTCTTATATAACTACAGAAACTTTTTATAGGCTAACAGCTTTCTTGAGTCCCTTAGCATTAACTTTTTCCAGGAGCTGTGGTTCAAGGAAAACAGAAATGAAGCCCTAGTTATTTTAAAATCCACTTGATCATTGCTTATAGGTGCAAGTATAAACAAATAATTCAGTAAGGCAAAACCGCATGAAAAACAAACTTCAAAATTTGTCAGTGTTGTGGACCTCAATATTATCAGACATATCTAAAGGGCAATGTCTCAGATACAATGGATAGCAACAGTCCCTTCCAGACGTGTGTGCAAAAGCGGAGAAGGAGGGAAAATAAAAATAAAATCTTCCTTTGGACACAATCTCAATAGAGATTTTTCCTTCATTTTCTACTTTGTGAAACTCCAAGTCTTTTACTGCCCTTGTCCAAACTCCAATGAACATTAGGTTGTGATTTTTGCATAATTTCTTATTTCTATGCAAATTCTCAAATAATCAGATACATAATTTAGTTCTCTGATGTACACGATGTTCCCTTTTCAGCAACTCCCTAAAATTTGCTTCACTAAGCTAATTTGAATAAATTTGTATTTCAGTTTTTACAAAACTGTATGAATTTATTCCATGAGATTAGAAGTTCTCTACTCAGTGCATAGCAGTATACCAGTTCTGCTAGGGAATAAAAGTCTTAAAAAATCAGAGGTAAAAGATAAAAATGTTAGCACATGATAGTGTTACGCACAGAGTTGCTTTCTTAATAATGCTGAATGTAAGACTCTGCCAATGTCATTTGAGCTGCAGGTCTGCAGTTCACATACACTTGCAATTTCATTTTGTTACAAATTAAAGTAAGAAATCACTAATCACTCCTGAAAGCTGCACAACCTTCCCTTCTGTTTTCCTTCTGCATTTCCACTTACTTCATATGCTCATGAGGAAGAGGTGCTGACAGCATTTCCTTCTCCTTTTCCTAATTGCCCTGCTCTCCTCGTGCCCCAAGCCCTGTACCAGTCACGACAGAACATTCACGCATCAGCAGGAACCCACCTGACTGATGGAGCAGAGCTGCAGGCACATGCTCTCATTCACAGCTGAGCAGGTACCTATCAACCTCCATTTTTAAGGGTGGCTTAGACTGCTGATTTAATGCAGTAATGATTACAACACTGTAACTCAGAGCACAGCGAGGCAGGCATCTGACAAGCTGAAGGATGTTGACATCAAGAGAATTACTTGAGCGCTGGTTAAGCTTTTATGTCTACAAGGCCATGGTGAGAATCACCTCCGAACAACATGAGGTTATGACACTTCAGGCAGATAAAGTAATAATTTTCTTTAGCTGCTGTGAAAACAGCACTTACACTAGGCACTGAATTTTACTGTTCACTTGTAGAATAAACTTTACACAGTTTTTCTGCAGCAGTTTGAAGTAGATGGAATTGTAACTGTAGAAATCATGAAAAGGAGAGCACTTGAATATACACTATGGAACACAAGTGAGGAAAAACATTCTTGAATACTCGTGCCCTAAGTTCAAAAGAAGCCAGTACCCAAACAGATGAAAATTTCACATGCGAAACTTCTGGAGGAGGAGAGAGGGAGGGGAGGCAACACGGCACATGGACAAACAGGGACAAGACACAGACGAAGAAAAAAAATCTTGGAACTTCAAAAGATTGGTCATATCTGCTGCATCCAACTGAGGAAAATTTAAGGATGAATCCAAAATTACACATGAATTAGCACAAGTCTCTTTTCTTCAAATCGAAAATACACCTTAAGTTCTGGCACAAAATTCTAACAACCAAAAAGCAAGTCTCATCAGATTTTTAGTATAACTTAAGAATAATATGCTATATGTAAATTTATGCACCAGATGTGAGGAGAGATGTAGCTACAAACACTGGACAAAAATCATTCCTACCGCAGAGCAGCCAAATTGAGTTCTTTAAACTGCCTGTCGCTTGGATACTACACAAATGTGCAAGACACAGCCAAATTCTCTCCCGGGAAATTTTCAAGCACAGAAACTAGCACCAAAGCAGCTTTTGAAAGCAAAACAAAAAATTCCCCAGCAATCAAGTTTCCTTTCTTACAAAAGCAGTTTTTAGGCTCTGTACCACTGTGTCTGATGGTAACATCTGCCACCAGAGCCCATACAAGGCACACAGTTCACAGGCTGTTACAATAGAGTTACAAACTGGACTGCATGGACACTGTTACAGAGGCATCTCATTCCAGTAACATTATAATGCCAGCGGGCACACTGAAAGTTTACCTCCAGTTTACCTTTGTCTAGTTTACCTTCTTTCAATTGGCAGGCTCAACACAGACAAAAGAAATGTATCTGCTTGCTGACATAAAGTAGAAGGAAGAGTGATGTAGATGTTCCAGGAGCACGGCTATCAGTAACTGAAGAGAAACACACCTATTACCTAAATAAAGTGATAAAGGGAAGGAATTCCTAGCAACACTTTTTAATCTAACTCGACATAGGTGAGTCAATAAGGACCCTAACTAATAGGGCTACTTTGCATCAATTTCTAACTGACCATATAACAAAAGCAATACACTGACAGATGATGCTAAAACCGTCAAATCTAATGAAGATGCGCCAGATTTACAACAGCACTACTGTAGGCAGAAGAACAGAATTTAAAATCCATGTTTTGAATTCACAAGCTCAATGCTGAACCAGAACTGCGTACAGAAGGGCACAGTCACATTCATCCCTTTCGAAACAAAGAAGAAGAAAAATGAAAAAAAAAAAAAAAGGGAGTAAGAGAGAAAGAGTATTAAGAGTAATATTCTTTAAATTTCATATATTCTATTGGTTTTAATGTCATCATGTCTTTTCCAAGCTGGCACAAAAAGAATAACTGTTGTAGGATGCACATTTCAATGCAAAATTAACCTGCCTCTCAAAGACAATTATTTTGAATGAGAACTACAATTTCAGCTTTTCAACTAGAATATATTTACAGAACATAAAAGAATAAACAAATTGGGCAGATGTAGATTCTTTTGCCTCCACTTAGACAAGAATACTGAGGCATAAAGCAGTGAACTAAAACATACTGTTCCCCTGGCCTTGCCACCTAAGCTGACATTTACAGAATGCGTATGCAGTACTAATATGATAAGAGAATCACACATGCCTCATTAATTCATAAAAGCATCACTGTAAAAAAAGAGAAGTGGGAAAAGGAGGGAAATTGTTTCAAAGCAGTTTATGATCCCAGTCTGATTATAATTTGGCAGGGATCCCCTCCTCAATTCTACTTCAGTTGTGCAGTAAATTGGCAGGATTTCAACCAGCCACGTCAGTTTGTCAAGAAACAGACATTCCCTTTTGGTAATTACTTCCACAGGATTTGAGAAACTTTGAGAGAAAATATTTTTAAAGTCAGGGTATACCTGCTGTTACAAACTGTTTGGGGAGAAAAAAGAAAAACTCAAACACTCTTCTTTTTTTCTTCTGGTTCAACCAGAAGAAGTTCTCAGCTGTATAAATGTTGGTCCTGCAGGAGTCTAGTGGGAAGCCCAGCATGGCCAGCCACAGTGTGCAAGGGGCTTCACTTAATGCTCAGGCCTCACTTGGCTTTCTGTTATCTTCTCTACAGTACTTTTTTCTGCTAACATTCATTCTTCAATTACCAAGCTTCATGGTAACATTCAGCAATATCACCAGGATGGCTTGCTAAACAGAAGACATTTTATTGTGACTCAGAGCATAATGTTTTGACCCTGTTTTCACATCATCAGATTTCATTCTGATCATAGCCATAGTTATTATGCTTAACATCATCAGTAATTTCAAAGCAAGTCACAGGCTTTTACACTTTAAAAATATATATATTTGCAGTATACTACTTAGTGTTTGTTTTCTCCTTCCAGGCTTTTCTTTTAACAATATAAATTAAAAAGTTAAATTTGCTCTGCAGTTCTTTACAAATATGTACTCTAGATAATGAGTTTTCAGAAAAAAAGATCACCCACTGATACTACTCCAATTCATCATTTGGTAAATGCATTTTTATTTTAAAAATATATATAAAATGCTTTAATTCAAATAAATGTATATTTAAATTATGCGTGATTGCATATTTTGTTACTATAATAATTGTAAAAAGGAAATTAAACTTGGTACAGTTGATCAGCCTATTTCATTCACTATTTGAGGAAAAAAAGCATTTTCCAAAATCATTAGCATGCAAAATTTGTCAAAGACTGTAATAATTAACATCCTTCCTAAGAAAAAAGGCTGAAATGGCGTGGTTCAGCTTGGACAAGAGGAGGCTCAAGAAAAGTCTTACTGTGGCCATGCAATACAGAAAGAAGGCTTATAATAAAGAGGGAGAGAGAACTTTTAGCAGAACCTGTAGTGACCGAACAAAAGGCAACAGTTTTAAAACAAAAGAGAGAAGATTTAGATTAGATATTAGGAATAAATTCTTTACTGTGAGGGTGCTGATTCACTGGAACAGATTGCTCAGAGAAGCTGTAGATGCCCCCTCCCTGGAAGTGCTCAAAGCCAGGCTGGATGAAGTTTTGAGCAACCTGGTCTAGTGGAATGTGTCCCTGCCCAGCACAGAGGGACTGGATGATCTGCAAGATCCCTTCTAATCCAAACCACTCTATGACTCTATGACAATATGACTATGTTCCTTCTCTATGACCTTTGCAGTACAAGAAACCCAAATTATGGATTTGCAGCTTTCTACAGGGGCAAGTATTTTTTGCTAGTTTAATTCATATATATATTCATATATATACCCACATATGAATGAATGCATAAACACACACACCCACTCTCAAGTGCAAACTAGTTCTGACAACCTAATTAGATCTGTCTTCAGCTCTGCAAACTCTGGCCCTGAGAGCACTCTAAGAGGGGAAGAGATGCCTGAGTTTACCTCCTCTTTCCTTGCATTCCTCAGGAGGGAAAAGAAAAAAAAAGGACAAAATCATGAACATATACCTTTCCACCCACAACAATTTTTGGTTTGTATACGTACCTTCGGGTAGCAGAGAAGCACTCCAAGGGCCCTCTACAGTAATTTTTTCTAACTATTAGAAATTGAACAGTCCATGCTTTGGAGCCACACACCTTCAGAAATGACCTCATTCCTGCTCCTGTGTTTTAGTTTAGACAAGGTACAGAGAGAAGGCAGCTGTTCCAGCTCTCCTTGGCATACAAGAACTTCATCACCTTACAAAGCTAATGATTGCTGCTGATGGCTCTCTGGCACCTCCCATTATTTGGTTATTCCAATGTTCCAATGGAAGTACGTTTTATGCCAAATAAGCTGTATCTAGAATACAGTATTTTAGGACTAGCTACAATTACCTAGAAGCAAATACAAAATGAATGCCATACCAAGTTTCATGGTCACAGAGCACTACTAAGAAAACATCAACAGACTACAGATTTCTAATTTGGAGCACATAAAAGCCCTTGAATTGCCAAGGAAAAAGAATTTATTTTTTTTTTTTAAAAAAAAAGGAAACAGAAGACAAAAACTTCTTGTTCTCCAAAACACAAAGGAGACAAAAGGATGCAGTGTATCCAGAGGGACTACTTAGGTCTCAAGATTTCTTATGATGCTCCTTCCTAAGTCTGGGGGAATGTGAGAGAAGCCTGCTTCAAGTATTCCAAATTTAAAAAGAAAAGCAGAGAACTGTGATTTCCAAACCGAATGGAATTTATAAATTTTATTTATGTGCTTTTCCAGGAAGCAGATTCCTCACAAGGCCTAGTGTTTCTCCCGTGGATAGTCTAAAACACAGTCAGCTTAGTGACCTGGGATCTTACAGGACAGCTCACCTTGCTACACCCTATGACACACATACAGATAACAACAACAGCAGCACTTCAAACTTCATTCTCTCTGCATCATAGGGAATACAGTGACAATGCCAAACTAACTATCAAGTATGAGACAAGTACTAAAGGGAGGAAGATAAAAACCACTGACAATTGACTGAAAAAATACTCTTCACCAGCCCAGCACACCACTTCACATTCTGCCACAAGTAGAACGCTACCATTTGTAGTGCAGGAACTTTTGGAGACACCACTGATGGAAAAGATAAGCAAACAAAATTAAAAAAAAAATAAAATTCCATAACAGCAAGACACATATTAAATAGGTTGCTTCAAAGAACTGTGCACACAGTCAGAAAAATTAGAGAGAATAAAACCAGAAAAAGGAGTATGAAATATCAGCCACAAGAAATATCTAGTAGCAAGAATGGTTTTCCTTCTCAGTTGTCCTATGTAACAATGAAGACACACAAGAGAAACAGGAAGGAGTGGCAGTAGTAGCTTACCAAGTAGCAATTCACAACAAAATTATGCTTAAAAATATACTATAGTACCTCTCTTCAGACTTTATGGGAGGGAAAGGAAGGAACCCAGAGATGACATGTATGCAGAAGAACACTGAATTTTGCCAGCCTTTTTCCAGACAGTCAAAAAAGGATTTTCCCCATCAGGAAAAGCATTATTCTTTTCCCAGTCTGGAAACAAGCAGTACTTCATCAACCAGACTGCTGAATGATTTAGATACACGTTACACATATTCTTATATTACCAAAGAAGAAAGTTCTCATAAGTAGTTTCATCAGTGGCACTCTTAAACTCAGTAATAAAGTTGTTGATCACTTCCATGCAAAGGTAACAGGTCTTATAGCACGTAAGACACTCTCTGAAAACACATTCTCCCAAGGAAAATCTTCCAGGGTCTGCTGAAGGAAAAACTTTTCCTTTCTCAACAGCACTAATACCTTCTGCTAGGGACCTACCCAGCTCCACACAGAAGTGTTAATCTTCAGCAGAGGGAAGTTTGCAAGTTTTCCCAAAAGAAGGGTAAGGGCACTGTGTAACAACAATGAAAAAAATTTACAAGCCCATCAAAACCGAACACAGGATACAATTTAGATACCAAATTCAAATGTGTTCTGTATACTGAAAGAGCACAACACTGATAATGATATTTCAATTTTTTAAATCTTAAATGTCAAGCAATTTAAGTTCTGCTTATCATGTGCTATTCACAGACTCCTTAACTACAGGAGCATCAGATACTTTGTGTTTTAATCTAAATGATAGCTGCTGCTTAAAAAATATTTCAGGAGCTATCTGGGCAGACAACATTACATTTCTATGACAAACAAAGAAATAGCAGTACTATTTAAAGTCAACTTCGTAAAGCAGTTATCACTGCCAAATAGATTAGTTTGTTACTACAGAGGGAAGAAAAAGTAGTCCAAACCCATATCCACATATTAGATTAATGTCTAAAGTTTTACATTTGGAAATGTTTTATAAAGCACTTTGAATACTGATAAAATGCAGCCAAATTTACAACAAAAAGCATCGTCCAGAAAAAATGAAAGCTTAGGAAATATCATAATATTGATTCACTGCTTTTGAAAACTTCCATGTACTGCTTTCAGACCTGACATTTTTTGCTCTTCTCACTAAAGCACAATCTGTCTCCTCCACTTTGGGAGGGAAGGCAGCGGATGAAAAATCAAGCATCACTCCATCTTTGGTGAGTATTCTTCTAGGGCCCTGAATTTCATAGCACACGATTGATAAGAATGTCTGACAGTGGTTTGTTGTTTGGAGTCAGAAAAATGTTGACAGGAAAATCAATTTGTCCAGTTTAGAGCTATACTTTTTTTTTTTTTTTTTTTAATGACAAAGAACAAAAAGACTGCATAACGTCAGTATGTTAGGGAAGCCTTTTTTGTTTGTTTGTATTTTTGGTGCACACTGAAGTCAGTGAAATGTTCTATCCCATGTTCTAGCCTAGGACTGCTCTCTAAAAACCTGTATCGTGCTATCTATACTACGGTATGTGTGGGAGGTAAAGATACAACGTTTTAGGCTGTGCTGCTGCTCTGTGACATCTGGCAATGCTCTACATGAAATGCTCTGTGCTGGGCAGTCAATACAATTGGAAATTGTCTGGATGCAATGTCTCTTAAAGACAGACTACCCTTCTCTAACCCAGGCACACGAAGTTTGACAGGTTCCAAGCATTCTGTTTTCCACAGCCAGGAGGAGGGAATTCTTGGTGCATGATACATATCTCTGGGGTTTGCTACCAGCAGAAATTGAATCAAGAGCAAAGTTGGCTATAATCAGAATGAATCACAAGATTTCTCTTCACTGGGTTTCCTTCTGACTATGGATTGTGGCATCCTGCCGCTATGGTCATTGAGCAGATGCTATTTGTGTCCCAATATTTCAAATTGTAGGTAATGTGGGCAGTATCTTAATTTTTCTACTTTAACAGGAAGTGTTAACACCTCAAATGTATACCTCTCAGTGGTGACTGTAATTTTCTGAATGTAACCAACACACATCACCTTATGAAATATTAACTCTTATGAGATGCCTCCCAAAGATCCAATTACCTACTTGGATTTTATATGACAGATTGAAAAGGGGTGGAACGATAGTTACTTCCAGAAAACTAGTTTGCCTAAATTAAATACTGTCAAGAAAAACATAAATATTTTTTTTTAAGTCTACAATGCCACTATTTAAAAAAATAAAAGCAAAACACAAACAAAATCAGCACAAAATCAAATCAAACAGAAAATCCTGAGCCAAAACCAACCAAAAAAAAATCAAAACCAAACACTTCCATCCCCTATAAACTACATCAAAGATTAAAATAGCAAAACTTGATGCTAAACTAGTTTTATCTTTTTCTTGTTTTGAATAAGCCAAAACTATTATAATAATTTCTGACTGTTGTTTAAAAAGAGATAAAGAGATTTAAAACCCCAACAAAACCTCATGGAATTCAAACACATACTGTACCTGTTGATTGCAATTCTTTTGAAATAGAGATCAATGATGCTGCAAACAAGGGTCTTGTGAAATAATTCATACATACATAATTCTTACACATTACTCTTAACTTTCTCAGTTCACCTTACTGCATGAAGGATATCTCTGAAAACACTTAAGTAAAGTAATAGGAAATAAAACTGTTTCATTAACACAGTCCTTCCCTAAAAATGTCTTTTCTATGACAGAGACATATTGTTAAAGGTATTTAAGTTACATTATGCAGAAAGCTCTTTCCTCCTTAAATTTATCAGATTATGAAATTTACAGAAATAAGACAATAATTTATTTTCAACCAAAGATACCATTATTACTTCAACCTGTACCTTGCAATGCATATTAATCATGAAATATTGTCACAATGGTCTATAAACCACAAGCTACCAGCAGTTAGTCAGACCTCTGACCTTCATGAAAACTGGCAATCTCACACCACCACTCCATTCTCTTCCCAACCTGGCTGCCAGCAGAGGACATAATTTCTTATGGAAGATCCACACTTTTGATAGGCAAACATTTTGCTACGTATACACTGCATTTTGAGCATAATTCTAAGCCTATATACCTCTCAAAACTCTCCCATCTTGTATGTATTTGCAACACAAGCCTGCACTGCACAGAGATACCAATGGGCACTCCTGGGTTTGGCAACCACATAACTTTAGCCATGAACCTTAGCCTACGTAACAAGCACCTTTCCTACGTAACAACCACCTTATGATGCTCAAGTAATTGTCATCTTAACATGCTGCAAAAATAAGCACCTTCCACACTCCTGATGACATAATTTATTAGATCAATAGGCACATCAGCTGAGGCCTGACATTTGTTTTTGATAAATGTCTCATACTCTAATGACATTTATCTGGCAGCATCATTATCTATAGTAGCATCTTTATCAAGCAGAAATCATTATGTTGCTACAATATTCTTTCTTGCTGATCAACATTTTAATGAAAGAAAATTAGCCATCACAAGGAGTACATCTTACTTATTTTATATCCTTGGAATCGAAGTCGTTATTAACGGGCTGTTTTAATTTAGATGGGGAAGACTATAAGACTGCAATAGCTAAAACAATGCCAGAACTTAGCTGAGAGGACCCTCAGTGTAAAAATACTGAGAGAAGGTGTGTTGTGTTAGCCAAACCCAGACCTTTCTGGTTTTATAGGGCCCCTTCAATAATACGAATACATTTAATTTAGCAAAGAACTTTAGGCTTTGATTTTCTCAAACATCAGCAGAACCAGTGCAGCAAAGAGTAAACACAGCTTGGGAACTCATTACTAAACCCACCCCAAAGTTTAACTTTTTTGCAGGGTCTGTTCCCTTAGACACGTGCTTTTTAATATCATCATCAATACCATTTTCTCAGTTTCACACCCACTAATAAAATCTGAATCCAATTCAAACAGAAACAGAGACTGAATTCTTCTAAACTTGCTTCTTTTTCTGCTCTTGGAAAACTGTTTCTTGTCTCTATTCCTGGTATCAGCAGTCAGTCAAATGTAAACATAAAAGCTAGTAAAAAGTCTAAGGGAATAACACTGTCTTCCACAGGCAAAGTGTTAAAGGACATGTTCAGAAAGAGTTGTCATTTGTTCTTGCAATGAGTTGCAGGACTTTGCAACATTTCAGGTTTAGTTACCTATATGCTTAATTGGAACTCGGGAATGTGGAAAGTGCTTGTAACACATGTCTGAAGGAAAAAAAAAAAAAAAAAAATCAAACATTCACTTTTAATTTTTTCTCTTTTTCATAAAAACAAATCACTCAAGAAGGTCTCCAAGAATTGCCTACTTGACATCTGTGGTGATGTCAGGAGCTCAAAACTTGACAACTATAAAAGATAAAAAGTAGAATAAATGCAAAACCATGATTACTTCTATTAAGAAAAGCTTGTGTTATTTAAGGATCTCTCATGAAAACATCAAATATTTTGTGTTCTCTTGGTCTCAGAGTAAACATTGCCTAATTAATGCTTTAAAAGCATTATTATTGAAGGTACCAACAGATTTCATAATTTCATTTTCCTTATTTAATTACATAACAATAAGGTGTAATATGCACAGATTTACAGATCACAGATTAGCTACAAGCTGCAATTACTGGTTTTCAACAGTATGACAGAATCTTAGACTGCATCTGCAATAAGATGCCATTATAGTACCTACACAGAGGAAGGATTTAAACAATTTATCTAAAGGAACCCAACAGGTTCATATACCACCATCCAGAGAAAGACTCCTCAACTGAAGAGTACATCGTAGAGATCAGACTTCGAATTAAGCATCATATTATCAGTAAGTGCCTTTTTTGCGGGGCCTGTTTCAAGCCACCTTAGCTTTCACTTATTACATTTTAAAAATAGATCAAATTTATTACAAGACAGAAAGAAACAAAAGTGCTGTAAGGAAAAAAAAGAAAAGGGAAAGCTAGTGAAAGAAATCAAAGGTAACTGCTGCCAGATTTCAAATGAGCATTTTTAGAAGTCTGGGCAAGGGAAGGGAACAGCTTGGCAGGTAGACAAAGGCCATTTTTCCCTCCAGCTTTCAAATGAGCAATAAACTAAAAGCTATTCACTTCCATCTCTCACTTAACATAGCCACAGTCAAAGCAATGATTTCTTTGCTCAGATGAAGTGCCCTTTAAGCATGCCCTAGATTTGCAATGAATTCAGTGTGATTTTAGCTATACAGCTTCCACTGACTTAAATGGAAAATGCATGACAAAAAGACCAAAGAATTTTACATAGAACTTCTTGAAATGATCGCTACACTCATAAGTCAGGTTTCGGACACCTTAGGGCATCTTTTTCTTTCCAGTTCATACCACCAGCAAATTGTAACACATGGTATTTTAATTTAAGTACATGCATATAAAGAATTACAGTAACTGTACTTCAACTATAATAAATACACCCATTTAGATGATTAAATAAGATGAGATACTTCTATTCACTAACCAAGTAGTTTGTTCGATTTATTGCATAATATTACATCAGAAACAAAATTAGCTTCCCCTTTTTTATTTAATTATATGGAAATACACAGTGAAAATAAGGTATACATAACAGAGCAGTTGTTTCTTGCACAGATCCCAAGAGAGAAGCTTTAAAATCCATCTTGAATAGCTAACCCCATATTGATGAAATGCTTCTATATTAGCTTCTTCACATGTTTATGCTTTTCAGAAAAAGGGACTGTGATTACTTCAGTGAAAATATGGAAGCTTTAAACAAAGGTAAAGGGAAAGAAAGTAGGGATTTAGTTTGTTTGGTTGCAGGGGTTTTTTAAATAACACATGTAGACAAATGCTTTGAAATAATACCATCAGTTTGACACTGTTCAGCTGCAGTTGAAGAGGACTTAGATGAGAAGCACCAGTGAAGTCAATCAAATGACATGTATGAATGAGGGCAGCATAACTGGTCTTCTAAAGCAGATCCTTTATTATAACTTTTATAATTTTGCATAAGGTCAAATACTAACTTAGAATATTTAATATTTTAAGAAATATGTTAAATACTAAATTTATTTTCAAAGCTATTGCAGCAGTGGAAGACATTTGATAACACGTCTTTCTTCACTGCTGAAGCATTAAGAAATCTCAAGCTTCCCCTAAGTTGCTTATCTTTTACAAAGTTTCACATCAAAAATGGAAATAATTTCAGACAGAAAGCAAACCCTTAACTGGAGATGGAGAATAATTTTTCCTAACTATTGTATATACTTTTGTGTCTGACATTATTTTGTCTAGTTTTTATTAAGAGTTAGACTGAAAATAACTATAAGGGAAATCAGTGGGAAACAATATAAAACTAAGATACCACATGTCTGCAGATCAACACCTTAATATAGGTGGCATGGCTATCACTGTTACTTTTGAATTGCCTGTGGTAGAAAATCCTACAGGAAAGTACAGCTAATGCTTTAGAAGGAAGCTATCGGAATGTTATTTTTTATCTGTCATTAGATGGAACAACATAATGAGAAATATTCTTTCTTGTTCATTGCTTCAGCTTTGTAGTTAGAATAACACAATTCCAGGTTGGAAGAGACCTCAAGGATTATCTGGTCCAATTTTTCCTGGCAAACGCACAGTCTAAACAAGATGGTCCAGTACCCTGTCCAGCTGGCTATTAGAAGTGTTTGACATTGGGGAATCCACCACTTCCCTGGGGAGACTATTCCAATAACTGATTGTTCTCATAATGAAAAATTTTCCTCCTGTATCCAGCCAGAATCTCTCCAGAAGTAACTTGGAGCCATTACCCCTCATCTTTTCAGTGTGATACCTTGCAAAAAGGGAGTCTCCACCTCCTTTGTAGCTACCCTTTAAACACTGCAACATGGTTATAAGGTCTTCCCTTTTTTCCTCCTTGTTTGTTCCTTGAACAAACCCAGTTCTCTAAGACTTTCTTCACATGGCAGGCTTCCCAGTCCTTTGATCATCTTTGTGGCCCTTCTCTGGACCCTCTCCAGCCTGTCCACATGCTTTTTGTATAGCAGAAATCAAAACTGAACACAGTATTCAGGTGTGGGTGTTGAGCAGATATATAGCTTGTTCTGGGAAATACTAGCAAGTGTAAAAATACAATAACTAAAGAGAGAAAATAGATGACTAAGGAGGGAGAAGCATATGTGTTCACTATGCAAGAGACTTTTAAGCTTAAAAAACCTGCAAATATATGTATGTAAATACACCCTACATATTACAGAGATATTTATATGCATATGTACTTTAGAACCCTCATTACACAGTAATCCATAAACTGTGATCCTTATGGGACAAAGATTCATGGGAGTCCTTCATCACGGGCTGCTTATTTCTGTGGAGTGATAAATTCAAACAGGTATATATTAAAAAGTAAAGAGATCATTGTATTTCACCATTCCACAGCAAAGAGAACACCACAAGAAAAGATTACCAGGAGTCTCCCTCACTTACAGATCAGTGAGCCATCTTGTCTGAGCAACTGTGGGTTAAGAAGATAGTGGTTTGAGAAACTGCAGTATTGGTGTCCCAAACCTTGTAAGCATGTTGACAGGCAGCACTTTGCTCTTGAGAAACTGTACAACCACACTTGAGTTCCTCAGTAAGAAAAGCAGGTCATTGGGAAAACATCTGTGAGGGAATGGTTATTGGAGGCTACAGTTCCCCTTGAATCAACATGTTAGTGGGTTTACTTTCCTCCTGCATCTACTTTCAGGATCAAAATAACCTTAGAAATACTGGTCTTAAAAATAATTGCTGTGCAACTTGCCAAAAGGCATAGGGGCACACGTTCTGTGCTAGAACCAAAACCAGAAGTGTGCTTTTCTCACAGAGCAACAGAGAATGACTTTCAGTAGCAAAGTACCAGTGAATTAAAGAGGTAAGACTCATGCCTATTAAGTCTTTCTCCCATGTCATACCATTTCTCTGGGTGATAAACCCACCTGGATGAATGAATTGGATTTTCTTTGGCAGAAACTTTCCTGACAAAAAAGAACTGACATCCAAGGCTTTCATACTATGCATATTCTGTGGTGGATTGGGTGACTCTAAGTTTCCACCTCATTCTCTAATCATACTGTAGCCCGCTTTTCAGCCCACCATTAAGGACTTCATGTTTCTAGCTAGAGAGCAATGAAGCTGATGAAATCTCTTCCTAAAGGGATCAGCTCGAGTGAAACTAAATGGGAGCCTAAGTAAGAGCTTCACCCTTCACATTAGTAGCTCCCTACAGTCAGGCTGTGTGAATCTGTTGATGTGAATCTGCTTCAATTTAAAAACTGAATGCAAACGAGCCCAAGTTCTGAAAAACATGGAAATAGGTTTTGCACTTCTTTTTGCATATTTTCTGTCCAGAACAAGAGAGACTGTGGCTGCATTCAGAAATCACAGTGCAGCTTGTATTTTAAACACAGCTGAAGGCTGCTCGAAAGAAGGTTGATGCTCAAAAGACAAAAAGAGCATGTTGTGTGCAAGTGTCATTCTCGGGAAGATATAAATTGTTGCATCCAGTGTTCCGTATCACTTCATTAGGTTTTGCTCTATCTGTAACAAATGCATATCCTATCTTTAGAGCGAGTAATAAAATAAGGAGGGGAAGATGCTGTTTAAATACAGCTAACTTGCAGATTCAGAAAGAAGGGAAAGTGCTGAGACAACAAAGAAAAGCAAAGTGGAAGAAAAGAAGCTGAAGTTCTTTGAGTCATCTCTTCCTAAAGAATAGTGCTGAAGCAAATGTTAAAGTGCAGGGCTTTTTGATTTGGTTTAGTTTGGTGTCTTTTTTTGGTCTCTGGTTTGTTTTTGTTTTGTTTTGTTTTGGGGGGGGGGGGGGGTGTGGTTTTGTGATTCTTTTTTCTTTTTTTTTTTTCCAACAAGGTACAGTTTATCTCAACCATGCTTAGATTTGAACTGCAAGTCCTTCCTTGGTCCTTGGCTCAATTTAGTGGTGCTGGAAACCAGCAAGACCAATTCCTTAGACCCCACATCACCAAAGACATGAAAAAAATGCCTCAAAACAAGAGCTCTGCAGTTAGTGCAAGCAGTGAGCTGAAGCGGATAAAAGCTCTTTGATCCCCTCTAGAAAGAGGGAAGGAACTGGCCAGGAATAAGGCATATTGGCGAGACTGCTGAGCAAAGATAACACTAGATGTGCTCCATCTCCAGAAAAAAATATACAAATCAAACAAACAAACCAATGCTCTTCCAGGACACATCATCTGTCCTCTGCTTCTCATAAGATACAAGTCAGCTGGAAAAACAAATTCAAAAGAAATTAAGGGGACAGCTTTAACTTTGCAAATTTCACTGGGACTGCAGGCATTTTGAAATATATGAACTTCAGGGTAAAATGCCCGCTTAGTGTCCACCCTGTCATTACCTCCTAGCACCTGTAGTTTTCCCCTACCATTAGTTTAAAACAAAGAAGTCACCATGTCGGAACACAATTCCTGCTCCAGAGAGTACTGTGAAAACTGTGTGGACATCAATTACTCACCCCAACACACAAGCATATGCTGTGAATTTTAAAACACTGTGCAATTAAAGAGACTACTTTAAATTGCTCACATATGGTGCTGCAGTTCACCTCCAAGAAAAAGCCAACAGTTTTCAACCACTTGGGTTAAACAGCTTCACAATATCACATTTGCTCTTCTTCTTCCTTGAAGAGGCACGCTCCCACAGTCACACAATTCTCTGAACTGTCTACAGATCTCTGATTGTGGATGAAAGCCTGACACTATGTGCTTTATTATGTTTAAACAAACAAAAAACCCCAACAAAAGAACAAAACACAAAACCAGCAAAAAACCCCCAAACACAATAGCAGAAAATCACATAAAGGCAAGTACGTTTCTTGAGTATTTCAGGATGATAGTAACAGTATTTCAGCGTCAAAAGAAAGCCTCTGAAAATTTGATATTTTGTAGTTGTCCCAAATCATTCAATCATGGAATTGCTAGGTTGGAGGGAACCTTAAAAACCTTCTAGTTCCAATCTCCATGCCATGGGCTGGGACATCTGCTACAAGACTATGTTGCTCAAACCCTCATCCAGTCTGGCCTTGAACACTGCCAGGGATGGATCACCCACAGCTTCTCTGAACAACCCATTCCAGTGTCTCACCACCCTCATTGTAAAGAATTTCCTCCTAGTATCCAATCTAAACCTACCCTCCAGCTTGAAGCCATTCCCCCTTGTCCTATCACTACATGTCCTTGTAAAAAGGCCTTCTTTGGCTTTCTTGAAAGTCCCATTTAGGTACTAGAAGGCTACTATAAGGTTTCCCCAGAGCCTTCTCCAGTCTGAACAACACTAATTCTCACAGCCTTTCTCACACGAGAGGTGCTCCATCCACCTAATCAACTTGCTGTCCCTCCTCTGGACTCACTCCAGCAAGTCCCTCCTGTGTTTGGGCACTCCAGAGCTGGATGCAGCACGCCAGGTGGGGTGTCACTAGAGCAGAGGAGAGGGAAGGAATCCCATCCCTCACCCTACTGGCCATGCTTTTAATGTAGCCCAGGATACTTTTGGCTTTCTGGGCTGCAAACACACGTTGCTGGACCATGTCCAGCCTCTCACCCACCAGCACCCCCGAGTCCTTCTTGGCAGGGCTGCTCTCGATCTGTTCATCCCACACCCTGTACTGGTGCCGGGGGCTGCCCTGCCCCAGGTGCAGCACCTTGCACTTGGCCATGTTAAACCTCATGAGGTTTCCATGATGTCAGCTTCCAACTAGCTACACTTCAGTCACAACATGCATGATTTTTCCCAGCTACCAAGTACTAAATATAAGCATTTTCCCCCCACAATTATAACTGGTTTGTTGTCTCCAGACCACAAAAATGTTTAAGGGGAGATGGATGGACTCTAAGATTAGCTCAGCTGGTTGGAGCATGGTGCTAGTAACACCAAGGTCACAGGTTTGACCCCCATGCAGGCCATTCATTTAAGAATTGGACTCAATGATCCTTGTGGGTCCCTTCCAACTCAGAATATTCTGTGACTCTGTGAGTGTATTGATTTTTTTTTTTTTTTTAATAATTTGAAAAGCTCCTTTAGAATACAACTAGCATTTTTATGCTTCAGAAGGGTTCAATAGAAACCAGTGTACTTAACGATTAAATAAACTAGGATGTGAAATTACATTATGGTTTGTAAACAGAATTTAAGGTCCTGCTAAAGGAACTCCAGCATCCTTTTCTCATCTCCCTCGGTTCTTAATGACACCTTAATGAAGCTTAGCGATAGGACTAGTTCTATTTAATTAAAACTAGCATTGCTTGAAAGGGAATTCGATTAAGAATAAGGAAGGTCATACGACTGGGACTTCAGACACCTGGGTCCTGTCACTGCCCTTAATTCACCTTGGGTGAAAATTTTTTTTTTTTCCTCCTCTACATTTCCCTGTCTGTACATCTGGGAATCAAAGAGAAGAAAGAAAGAAAGAAGGTACTGAACTCTGTTACTAAGCATCTGAATGTTAAAAATACTTTCTTTTAAATGACAAAGACACAGACATTTCAGGTAGCAGAGGTCAGAATGGATTTTAGATACATGGATTTGCATATCCAACTACATATATATGCATAACATACAAACATTTAAAAAATTTTTTATCAACAAGCATAGGGCAAGGTTGAGTTCACTTCAGTGTAAGCCCAAAGTCATTTTACCAATTCTGGAAGAGCTCCCCTCACTTCTGCCAGAGACCATGTTCTGGGCTTTAAACTGCATAATGCATACCACTCAAATCCATCGTCTTCACTCTGTGAAGAATTTTTATCCAGTATGAATGCTTTTTTTAATTGGAGGTAAAAATGGGAGAATACAAACAACTGGCTTTTTACTCTCTTTTTAATGGATAGAAAATAGTGCCCCGAAAATAGCACTTTTTTGTTTACAATGAAAACATTAAACACTGCAGGAAAACACAGATGGATAAATGCAGTGAGATAAAGTCCTCCAATTAGAAAGTAAGCTGTATTAAAACAGACATTAAGCCATTCTACTGAGTCAACTAGTGAGGTGGTCCAAATCCCCACAGCCTTTTTTATTAAAAAAAAAAAAAAATATGCAGGGGAGAATTGAAATAATAAGTATCACAAACAATATTAAGTTTTTAAAATATGTGCATTCTTTATTTTTTATACATATTCTTAATGAAGAAGAAGAAAGAGTCTGCAGTGCTAAACCTAATCACTAAAACCACTACAGTTCTGAAAAGATCAGCCACCAGATAACGCATTTTGCTGGCCTTGCTCTATGCAACAACCAGAAATCTTAATTTAGATGTGAAAAGGGTATTTTTGGCAGAAACCTAAGCTTTGCACGATATGAAATCTGATCATCAAAGTCTGGCTTTTGGCTCTGGAAATCCTACCAGCTGCTTAACCATAGTAACTTCAATATCCAATTTAAAATAGCATTTCACTGTCCAGTAAGATGTAGTATGTCTACTAAAATCTTCACAGTCTTGAATGACTGTATAAGATAAATATTTTTATCAGCACACCCTGTACATTACATTATGCAACCTTATTATATTCATTCACTCATTCAAAAGCTATGTTTCATTTAATGGAGACTTTGCACAGGCAATTCTGAACTTCATGTTATAAGAATTACACCGGAAGAGTATTGAAATTTCAAACTGGAAAGACTTTACACTTCCTCTTTAAGGTCACCTTCACAAAACTAGCACAATGATCTTGGTTCAATCCATATCAATTTTCTGTTAAGATTCTGAATTGATTCTGTAATCATATAAAAACAAGCTCAATATACAATTAGAGCTAACTGTTGCCCTTGCCACTGAAATGCACAAAGCAATTTGTAAAGAAAAAGGGAAAATAATTTTTCTTTTCTGGGGTTCACTGCTTAGAAAGGTATTTTCCATAGCAAGTGACATTTCTCAGCATAATTCTGAGAACTAATCAGATCAATTTCAAGAAAATGTCAAACCATTCCCCCAAGCAGTGTTCTGAAAATTAAACTTCCACTGCATTCAATTCAAAGGAAACAAATTACTTTTTTTTCCTAATGAATGCTTTTCTGTATATTAAAAATGAGCATATTTGCCATTTAATATAAATATGCTTTCAATTACAATCAACTTTCCTGTCCTTAATATCTTCAATGTGATAACCAGAAACTTTGATTATAACCTTCCACATAACAGGCGAGCAACAAACATATTTCCGATACCGCTGCATTTTCTAAAAAATCATCTTTTACTTGATAGACAGTTTGCATGAACTCATTTTCATAAGAATTTATAGCTTTCCTGTAAGTTCTGCACAGCACTTTGAAAGACAGGACTGGAGACAAAACTATGTATTTTGAGAACACTGAATGAGCTAGAGACCTAAAGCGGCAATATTGTGGAGCAGAGAAGATCTGGCAAACTAAAAAGATATTTTACTTTGCCCTCACAACAAAAACGGAGTTACAATCAAATGAGATAGGACCAGATCTCTTAACAGACAACTGCTGGATTCCAGACAGAGAGAGAACTAATTACACAATAATGAGAAAGTGACAGCAGAAGAGAAAGCAGCCCTTTAAAGAAAGGTCAAGTAACTACGAGCTGAACCTGTGCTGGGTTTGTCAGTCTCTTCTCCCAAGTAACAAGGGATAGAGCAAGAGGAAATGGCCTTAAGTTGCACCAGGGGACAATTAGATGGATTTTAGGAAATATTTATTCACTGAAAGGGTTGTCAAGCATGGGCACAGGCTGCTTACGGAAGTGGTGGAGTCAACGTCTCTGGAGGAACTTAAAAGACATGTAGATGTGGCACAGAGGGACATGGTTTAGTGGCGGACTTGGCAGTGCTGAGTTAACAGTTGGAATCGATGATCTTAGAGGTCCTACCTAAAGGATTCTATGAATTTCATATGGTTGTGAAAACGTAATGATGACAGGCACAGGCAGCAGCAGAGCAACCTTACTTGTTTCTCGGTATTGTAAACTGTTAAGTGGAAACACAAACATTGCCAACACCTCACCCTGTTCACCCCTCTAGCAGATCAGGATGAAGATCCACTAATCAGAACAACTCTCATTACTGTGCAGCTTTCCAGTAACTTTCCTGAGATTCTTAATCCACCCAGTAACTTGTTTCTGGTTCCTCTCATCTCCATTGGCCTCATGCACAAACACTCCCTCCCCAAGGACCTAGATTCAAGGATTCTGGCCATTTGGTTTTAAACACCTAAGTGTTTGAAAAGTAAAAGTACTTCTCAGCTCACCAAAACTAATGCTCATTACGTGACACGGGATTCCACCCACTAAAAAACAATCTGTCTCATTAATGTGTTTTAAGTTAAAAAAAAAAAAAAAATCATTAAGTTATTTTACAAGAAACTTGAAAGCGTTTTCCCACAACTGCTAGGGAAGTCCAGCCAAGGCTTCTGAGAAGCATGCTGCTAAATAGAAATAATCAAGTTTTGGAACAAATGTAAAAAACTTTTTTCCTAACCAGTGTCATTTTTACTGTTTTTACTATGAAATACAAAACTATCAAACATAAAATATTTTCTCATCTGACCAATGAAAACACTTTACTGAAACTGTAAGTTTGAAGACACTATTTTCTCTTCTCAACTCTGGTAAAGGACAGCACGTTAAGCATCACACCAGACATTTCTAGCAAAGAGGCAAGACAGCTCATTACCTTAAGAAGCTAAATGAAGCACACAGTTGCTAGATTATCTTACCCTACTCGACTGCTTTCACTGTTTCAGGTAGCAAAATATTCTGAAAATCCTCTGCCAATTCCATATTGTGCTAAAAATATGAAGGCCCTTAAGAAGCATACACAGACTGATAAAGTGTCAAAAGTGAAGCCTGAGCATCTTGACTTGAAGTCAAGACGTCTATAGCATATTTTATTCATCCTCTAATAATTTAGAACTTCTATGGCAATTTTCTCTGCTCAAAAATACACAGCAGTCTGCTGGCACCCACAGAAGTACCTTCACATTCACAAAGTACACAAGCACCAGGGTTAGAGGACGGAGCAAGTCAAGGGGTTAAGTACCACTTCATGCACAGGAGCAGCTGGC
>JAWWEW010000078.1:76888131-76958790 GCA_035583185.1 Anabacerthia variegaticeps | reverse complement strand
CCTTCCCAGACCATCAGGAGAAAAGAAGACAGAACAGCTTTTTTGGGTTATGGGATTCTTTTCAGGGCCACCCCTTCACTTCATGCACAGGAGCAGCTGGCCCTTCCCAGACCATCAGGAGAAAAGAAGACAGAACAGCTTTTTTGGGTTATGGGATTCTTTTCAGGGCCACCCCTTCTACTCACAAAATTCTCCTGGTGTCCCCACAACTTCGAAGAGGGGTGGGGAAGTAAAAAGCACCAATGTGTCCTGTTTTACTTCTGTCACTCTGCACCTTCCTAGACCATGGCTACCACAACTATAGTAGTAACTATTGTAGTAAAAACAAGGCAACAGTAATCAGCAAAAACAAAGGGAAAACTACACAACCTAGGAACTCTTCATTGCATGTGTAGATGGCCTTAGACAGATAAATAAAAGAATGTGAAAACTATTTGTTTGTGCATATGGCCATTCTTGCAATTAAGTTTTACACTGTTGTAAATATTCTACAGCCTGGGCTCCGACTGCTCTCCTAGTTATAAGAGAAAAGCTTACTGTTAGACTGGAGGGCTAGTAAAAGTAACCTGCAAATTTCACACACAAGAAAAAGTAAATAAAAATTGCTAAAAACAGTAAAGATTGCAAAACAGTAGCCCTATGCATACCAAATAAAGAGTTCACTGATTTTCCAGGGCTCCTCTGGACAGCATTTTGTAGTAAGCTGTTTGAGTTCAGTACATCTTTTCTTCATATCTAGGAATGAATCACCTTCCTCCAGATATATCTCAATTCTCGTTTAAGTACAGCACACGGGTTTTCAGCAGAGGGCTGCAAACACATACTGTGACCACCTGTGAACAGCTAACCCATCCTTTTGGAAACTGTGAATCAGTAAGCTCCCTATAATTGCCTGATATACAGCAACATTGGGGGCCACCAAACTTTCCTGACATCAACAGGCAACTGGAAAAATCTAAACGTTCACAGATGAAAGTATTCCTGTGCTAAGCACTTTTTTGTTTCACCATCTTTGTAGAAGGTATGACTGATTAAAAGAGAGTTGCAGTCACTACAACACAATTACCTCATTTTCAGTGGCAGCAGGTGACTTTGATTTTCACAGAATCAAAGGCTAAATGATGTTGGAAAGATCCTCACAGAGTCATTCAAGCCAACCTTCTCCTCAAAGCAGGGTTGGTCATGAAATCCAACCAAGTTGCTCGTGGCTTTACACCATCTGGGTCTTGAATACTCCCAGGCCTAGGGGCTGTTCTACCTCTCTGTGTAACCTGATTCACCACCTGGCTCTTCTCATGGTAAATTTCTTTTTAACCAAAATCCAAATTTCCCTAAGCTGCACAAATAATGCTAAATTTAATATTTGTGATGACAGTGTACATTGATACACTATGTGATTTCTATGTGAAATCTGTAGGTTTTCCATAGAACAGTTGGTTGGAATAATTTGTTTTAGTTGATTTCAAACAGCATTAGTTTTAAACTTTGGTATTTAAGCTACTCATCTTTAGGTCACCAAAATAATGCCATGTTTAGAAACTCTTATTGAAAAAACTATTCTGTCACTATCACAAGATGATTTTATGGAAAGTTCTAAAAACACCAAATGTAAGGGAAATTGAACAACAGAGATGTATCTTAATAATGCTTTACCACACAGATCCCACTGTGCCAGCTTTCATCATAAAAATGAGCCTGAAAAACAATGTTTAATGTACAACTCACAAAGAACCTCCAAGAGCAGCCTAAACCAACAAGAGGCAGGAAAAGAATCAGTAAAAACTGAAATTGCAACAGCTGGGGAGACAGGGAAAACACTTGAAAAACCTCATTTTAAAAGGTTGTGTCTCATACTTGGAACCATCTGGGCTGACAATATTCAATAAAAGAAATCTCCTACAGGAGAAAGGAAACACTGAAAAATTATGTATGCAGTTTGAGAAGAGGGTATCCCTTTAACCAACACAGACCTGTTTTTCCATGAGTTATCTGAATTCTTTTTGGTGCCAGTCATATACAAAAACAAAATCATATGTCTCAAGCAGGATCTGAATAATTCAAAATAAGCTAGCTCTTCTACCTTGCTAAAAACACATCCTTCAGTGGCTACCTACTAAGCTGTGCACCTGAACAAAAAACACAGCAAACAAAAAATAAGAACACACTTGAAAAGCAAATCCTCCTTTTTAAAAACCGTTTTCATTAGGTTATCTATTGCAACTAGTAAAAACAAAAATCAGGAAGTATTAGATCATGTACTATGAGTAATTTCTTCATAAGGACAAACAAAACACCTGTTTGCAAAAAGACTAGAATAAAACAATTTTTAAAACCCCATCAGGGTGAAAATGTTTGTTACTGCATTTATTACTCTCTACCCTCATTTATTTCTAGCAAGGTCAAATGTCGCTATCAGGCTGTGGTAGTGATCTCTTCACATTAACTAATTGCTGAGAATGTTTCTACTGTCACAAGAACAAAAGGTCAGTGAATGATCCACACCTGGAAAAAAAATTCAGGAAAAAAGAGTGAAGGAAAAGGGGCACTTCTGTGTTGTTTGGGAGGTTCAGAGATTTCAATGTAGACTACAAATTAGCAACAACATAATTAAAGTTATCTCTAATTTAAAACATAAAATTTAAGGGACTAAGGTAAGAGGAACACAAACTGGCATCATTTTCTCCCTCCATCAAGTGCATAGGAAAAAAACATGCTCAAAATACATGTTGAAGCCAAAGCTTTGGCTAGCCACTTAAACAGACTATGCAGTAAAATTCTCACAGACCTTAATACCATCTCTTTGTGCTGTGAACATTTGTCCTTTGATTTAAAAAGGTTGTTCAGGAAAGCTAAGATACATCCAGAAATATGATTCAAAACTCATAACTTGGAATGAGAACATATTTATCTGACAATCTAAAAATGCTCTGAAGAGAAAAAAACCATTTGAAATCACATTATGCATCCAGTTATGAATAGGTATAGGTCTTGATCTGTGGAAACAGATTTTTCTTCAGAATTATGCAATGACAGAATTATGTTATCTGTTTCACTTATAACTACATAAAATGAGAAATACAGACTTAAAGGGCATGCTTTTTTTTTTTTTTCCCCACAGCCATTCAGGATATAGACTGGGATCCAATCAGGGTCCCGTTCAGAATATATAGTTGAAACTTTGTCAGTTTAAATTACTGGATTAAGGTTTACACATACAACTTGATTTCAGTGTCATCTCATATTTGAATGTCCTCCAGAGTACTGATATATGGACTTTTGAAAGCAGTTTTATTGTACCTGGACCTAAACCCCTTACAAAGAGGGGATTACTTTTCAAACTTACAAAACACAAATAGAAATAAATTCTATTTGTGTAGCATTCTCAGTTTACAAGTGAAACATGATACAAAACTTGCATGTTATTCCTTTTACTACAAATTGTATGGATTTAAACTTTACAGATGTAAGCAGTCAAACACAAGCAGGACTAAACTACATTAAAGGCAGAGGGAGAGTGCCAGGTTTACAGAAGCACTTATAGACCTCAAATTACAAGCATGGGAAGAATTATGCATAACTTCAATCCCCCCAAAGCCAGGACAGATCATCTCACATACTCTCATAGTAAAGGCTGCCTGCCTTCACACCCTGAGGTAATCCTGAATATATAGACCTAAATCTCTACCTGCAATTGTAATGCAAAGCAATCTCAGTGCAGCATACCTGTCCCATATAATAGATCAATCAATAAAAACCCAAGAATAGCTGTGTAAGTGGATATGCACAAGTTAAAATGCCACTTAGAATTCTTCCCTGATAGCAGATTTAATTTTACTTTGCAAGTGAAATTACTGAGAACTGTTCTTAAGATATTAAGTAGGCTGAATAAAAAGAATACCCTTGTAAATGCTTCATTGATAAAATAATTAGAGTAATTATGTGTCTATCAAGATAACATTTTATATTAAACAAGGAACAGAATACAGAAGGACAATTTTCTTCTCCTGAAAGCAGTAGCAATGTTGGTGTTCTTCTCTTAGGGCATGTCTTCATGTCCATTTAAATATTTTGAAAATGGATCTAGAAACTCGCCATGGTACACACTAAATTGCTATAAAACTGCCAGATATATACAGATGTGAAATTTTCTGTTCAATGGCAAAAAGCACAGATAACACCCATGAACTGAAACGACAGTAAAAAGACAGTTATTAAATCCAATGCCAAACACACGGTCAATATATTATGTTCTGATATCCATAGTACAAAGAAAGTGAACCGAAAGAGAGCCAAGGGAACATTTTACACTGAAAAAAACTCCTTTTTTAGAAAATTATTTATCAATATTCTAGTAGGTTACAGAAAATCTCAATCTCCATAAATAGACGAGAAGATATAAACAAGACAGAAATACTACCTTTATCTGCTAGACTAAGAGGTGGGCCTCAGGAATAGCTGGGCTGATACTCTGAAGGCATTTCAAGCTTTTAACCAAGAGACCAACCATCCACAACAGCAGTTTAACAAATATATTTATTCACCAGTGACATCTTGCTTTGCAGGTAGAATAATGTCTAAAGAAGAATTTTTTCAGAAAGTTTCAGGAAAGACAGCTAAGTGAACTCGGTTGAACTCGTTTACTGAAATTGTCTCCCGCAAAAGATTTTTCCAGTTTTCTTTCTCTATTGCTGCAGTTCAAAAAAGAAGATGAGTTAAAGTAAATAGATAAGAAAAAATGAAGGAAAAAAAGAAAATTAGACTACAGAATGTCCCAGACTTTCTCCTTTACTTACAGATTTTTAGAATCATTTCCATTCTGGAGAGAAGGGATAAAAAAACCCCAAACAAACCCACAAATACAAAAAACCCACACACCAAATGGAGGATCAAGTGAGACTATGCCCAAAGCTACAAGAATTTGGGTGTGTGCAGCACCCTTGGACGAATTAGAACATAAGTATCAAACTCTTCATGACTAGGACTCTCAATTCCTAGACAAAATAAATGCATTTTAGTGAAGGAACACGCTCTTACTCAAGCTCAAGTTCTTTTTTCCCTAAGATACATCTCATATTTTTTTGTTTAATAAAAACCAGAGTAAACAAGGTTCCCTCTTTTGTAGTCAGCACTAGTATCAGTTATAATATTTCAGCTGATTTGGGTTATGGCTTACCAATAAAACTTAAAGTATCATTTCACACAGCCTTAAAAAAATCAACAAGAGCCAACAAAGGTAAATGATTGCATTTATGTTTACTTTGTTCCCTCTGTACATGTACAATATGCTGTGCAATCTCACACAGGCACATTCTTGGCAGAGATCCAAACTGCTGATTAGATGAGATTAAGGATAAATGGCAGGCTAAAATGTAGGCATTTTTTTAGGTTTGGTTCAGGAGTTTTCTTATTCCTGCTATTGAACTTATTCGTAGGTTTTTTTGTTTGGGTGTTTTTGTATTGGTTTGGTTTTGGTGTTTTTTGGGGGGTTTTGTTTGTTTTTTGTTTTGTTTTTTTTTTTTTTTAAGAACTAAATCTGCACTTGTTTCATCCTTACCTATCACCTGAATGAACAGAACAATCCATTACCCTAGGAACAAGTATTCTGGGATTATTTACAAATGCAAACATACATAAAAATAATTTCTGCACCACAGAAAGCAGATTATGGAAAAGCATAATATTTTACCATTGAACAGAAAGAAATTTGTACAACCACTATTGGGCCTTTATTAAGCAGAGATCACTGGTTCAGAGCATTTGTTTTAGGTATTTAATCATTAGGATTCATTCTCTGAATACTAATGTAATTTATATTTTATTTCTTCTAAGAGATTAGTGATCTGCTCTATTTAGCTGGATTCAAGTTCATCAAGTGCAACAACAAACAAGACATGTCTAAGGAAGAGAGACTAAGGAAAAAACTTAGTTTGTTAGACAGTTGGCTTAAGGAAAAAAGGGGTACCTAGTAACACTGTTGTTTATTTTAATCATAAATTCTATGTAAAAACATCTGCAAGGTGCCAGGCAACATTCCAAGGACTCCAAGAAGTACAAGTCATTGTATCTGTCTTGTAGCTATTGAGTCATGGGCGATTCTGAACATTTAGAACAGACCACATCCAGATTAAGGTATCTGTGCTTGTGGTCTAGTTTGTTCCTTCATTTTAACCAATAATTATAAAAGTCCTAAGTCATCTTGATGAACATTTAACTTCCATGTTTCTCTCAGACCAAGGGTAGATGGCTGAAACAATCACAAGTCAAATGGGAACTTTCATAAACTCTTCAGCATGCAAAAAGACAAACCAGAATCCCCAACATTTCAAGTGTCTCTCTTTGTACCTTTTCTTTTCCTTTCCCTGTAAATTCCAGCTAATACAACTGTGAAATTTCCATATTGCTTTAAGTCTCAGGTAAGGATAACAAAGTAACAAACACCTAGTTCTATTGTTTAATTCACTCTGTATCATCCTCTCACTGCTGTCGTTACACTTCCATTTTTCACATTTAGTCAATCTAGTCTTGAAAAGAAAAACAAAAAACCCACACAACCACTATTTGGAATAAAGACTGTCTTGTTTTATAGATCATTATGCTGCTGACGTAGTGAAAACACAGATACTTCCTAAAATACATTCCAACATCTGTGTATACTTACATGGAACAATTAAGAGTTAAGAATTTCTCCAACTTAAAATTCGTCTGTGTTTTTAGAACAGAAAACACAATTGTTTTCAGGTGGGGGTGCATTAGGGGGAAAAGGGAAAAAAAATCCACCTCTTTTCATATTAATGTCTCAGAACATCATCCTGAAATTAAAACTAAAGTAAGGATGAGTACTGTTGAGTGCACTATCACAAACAACTGATGAAAGCACTAATTCAAGACATGGAATATAGCATTTTTTCCCTACATAAACAGGTGTCTGAATTAATATTCATTTTACTGAAACTTGTCAGCAATGAGAATGGGAAGTCAAGTTTTGAAACTAAGTCCATGGTGCAACAGAAGAAGAAATAAGAAGGGAAGACAATTATACAGGCTGACGTTCACTGTATCAGCAACCTTCACTTTGAATTTGAATCTTCCTCACATGAAAGCAGAGTCTGAAAAGTTTTATCTTTAATACAGACTCAGTCCTGTCATCTTGTAATTATCATCCAAGTTCCTTGAACTGACATTAGACAGAAATAAAGAATAAAATTATCTCCGTCACCCCCATGCACAATTCTTTTAACACCCTTTGCTCCCTCCTCCAATGAGAGTTCTGAAAACATCAAAGCATTGTCCTAAAAACAGTCATAGGGAAGGATTTGCAAAGTCATCCTTCTAAAAATGGACCCCCTATTCCTTTTTTTAGAGCTAGAAAGCCTTCAATACTGCATTGTCTACAATCCTCTTCTTTTGCTTTTGTTATTCATTACAGATTTGACTGATCCTGCAACATCTTGTCCCCTTTGTTTTTGATTTACTTGGTCTAGTCCCTCCTTTTCATAGAGAAAATTGTAGTTTTGTTCCATCATAGCAATGCTGCAATAGAACACAGTTTTCTTCTGGTACTATGATGTTGTAATTTTATTCTTTTTATTACCACAGTAAAGTTCAGAAACCACAGATACTATGAAAAGTAGTTATGCCACTAATTCAGTCAGCTCTTCTCAAGAGAAACAAACAAACAAATCCCCCTCCCAAAAAAACCCCAAAACTAAATAATGTTCAGGCGAACATCTATCTACCCAGAAGCAAGATTAACAGAAGCAAGGGACACAGAATGACGGAATGGTTGAGGCTGGCAGGGACCTCTGAAGATCATCTAGTCAACCACCTGTGCAAGCAGGGCCACCTAGAGCAGGCTGCCAAGAACCACGTCCAGGCAGCTTTTGACTATCTCCAAGGATGGGAATTCCACAAGATCTCTGAACAAACTGTGCCAGTGCTTGGTCACCCTTAGCCAAAAGAAGTGTCTCCTGCTAGTCAGAGGGAACTCCTGTGTTTCAGTCTGCGCCCAGTTGCCTCTGTCCCTGTCCCTGGGTGCCACTTGCAAGGAGTCTGGCTCCTTTCTTCTTTGTATCCTCCTTTCACATATTTATAGACATTAACAAGATCCTCCCTGAGCCTTCTCTTCTCCAGGCTGAACAACCCCAACTCTCTTAGCCTCTCTTTGTAGGAGAGGTGCTTCAGCCCTCTCATCATATTCTTGGCCCCCACCACTCTCACTCTAGTATCTCTATGTACCTCTTGTACTAGGCAGCCTAGAACTGGACACATCACTCCAGCACTCCAGATGTGGCCTCACAAGTGCTGAGCAGTGAAGGATCACCTCCCTTGGCCTGCTGGCAACTCTCCTGATTCAGTCCAGGATACCATTTACTGCCTTTGCATCACAGGCACACTGCTGGCTCATGGTTAACCCGGTGTCCACTGGAAACCCAGATCCTCTTCTGCGAAGCTGTTTTCCAGATGGATGCCCCCCAGCATGTATGGTGCATAGGATTGTCTTTCCCACTTGTGAGTTACTTAGCCAGGAGACATTTGTGAAGTCACACAACAGGCTGTTCAAAACCTGACACGAGCTAACTGGAGTAGTTTTCAGGCAGTAACTGGGGAGTGGGGAAGCGGAGCTTAAGTGCGTTGTACTTGCTTAACACCTCAGCTTCTGGTATAGTTTAGCAAGTCTTCCTGCATTTTCAGATAATAAATAGGGTGCCTAAAGTCATGCAAACTGGTAGCCCTGGCTATGCATTCCGCCTTGGTTTGTATTTCTGTTTCTCCTCATCCTTGCTGCTTTCCTTCTAAATACTTCCTTTCTTCCAGCTACATTTGTGCTGATGCATAAAGCACCATAAACATCTTTTCTCCCCCTAGAATTATTTTTCCCTTCAGTTGGAGAGGGAAATGTTACTACTATGAAGCAGGATGTAGAAAAATAGACATGCCACTAAATCCACAAACACAATCTGTGGAGAATGCATCAATGCTCAAAGCAGAGCAGCTTTCCACTTCCCCAAAAGAACTCCCAGGATTTGTCATAGCAGATCACATTGCTGCTCGGTAAAATCCAGCATGCCACCTCCAGCCCTGGCCAATACCCGATGCTACACAGAAAAGTGAGTAGCAGCATATTGTACCTGGCTAACCTTGAGAGACTGGCTCTTTAATTGCTAAGCAGAGCAGAAAAGAAACACCCTGAAGTTTCTCTTGGGCAATGTAAGTCATTTTGCTTATGTTTAAATTTAGCAATATAGACACCTTCAGGTGACACTGCATTAAATGCAGTCAATTAGAATCTGCTTCTTGCATTTAGTTGATAGAGCCAATTTAGATAAATGTTCAAGTAGCTACAAATAATACAGCCGCGTCTCCCATACACGCCAAATTACCAATGTGACATCCCTAGTCACTACATGAACAGATACTGCTAAGGAGTTTGTTTCATATATTTTTTTTCCCTATAGGCGAAAGGGAGGGTACACTACACAGGCATGCAGGACTGCTAAAGTTGTGATCTGGGCTAGCATAAAATTAGTGTCCTGAACAGTAAGGAGGTCAGACTAATTTTCAAATCTCCAAAAATATTTCCATAGATCAGAGTGCAGCAAATAACAACATCAACAAGAAAATAATTAAAGGTTATCACATCTGGTTCAGCAAAATTTATCTCACCTGTTTATTGTTGCCCTCCCTTCCCTCTGTATCCCCACCTTGCCCCCAGTCCTTCTTATCTTCTGTTTCTGGCTCTACCAGAGAAAACTCCAAACAGATAAATTTCCACAGAAAATATCATTCGTTGTATATACTGAAATAATACTCAGGCAGTGATAAGAAACAATGAGGACAGAAGAGCCACATTTTCGTAGTGAATGGTTACAACAACTATCTTTGACAACACGATATGAAAGTCATTTATTCAACCCAACAGCAACATAATGATTTCATGGAAAAAAATGAGAACCCTTCATAAATTACTTCTTATGACTAAATTATGCCACATTCAGCTCACATTTTTCTCAAGTTATCTCATTTGCTTTACAGATTGATGATGGTCTTCATGCCCAAGCCTCCATATTCTACAGGATAAACATTTTCAACCTACTCATCAATCTGTCATATTCCTCACGTTTTATGACCCTCTTCAATTTAGTCAAACTACTTTTGTTGGCAGAGTAGGGTACAGTGCAATTGGTTTTCTCACCATTTGAGATAAACAAGATGGACTTTATCCTTCCTTTCTCAAGCCTTTCAAAGATTTTTGTACAGGTATGATAGTGTATGGGTTTGGTAGGCTGGATTTTCTTACAGGACTAACTTTGGCAATTTTTAAATGGACAAAGATGGAATTTGAAACCAAAGGAAAACAATTAAAATGTAATACATTTTTTCAAGTCACTCCCACTAAGTAATTCCTGTTACACTTAGCCCTTCACTATAAGCAAATCCACTTCAGGTGAACCACTTCAGCTTAACTAAGATCCTTAGACTGAGAAAAACAAAATTCAAAGGCTTTCTGTTTCTATTGACTGACTTTAGTTTTCTGATATTGGCATCAGAAGAGGCTACTGGCAAGGAAAAGACTGAGAATCCTACTAACTTAGGGCAATGTTATCTCACTGTGATTTTCCCCAACAAGTAAGTGGCAGACAGCATATATTCAAATAAAGAGGGATTGCTATTTAGCATTGCTGGTTTTATTATCATTGATGCTAACACTGGCTTAGTTGTCATACTACTTGCTCCTTTTTTTTTTTTCCATCATGTTTCTAAAAAGCCATTTACTGTTTTCTGGATTAGTTATGTAGTAAATGCACACTCTCCAACCCTTTCAGATGTTTTTAAGCAACAGAGAACTTTATATCCAGCCCATTACAGAAACCAGAGCTACCTATTTTGTATACAAAAGCTCTCATTTGTAAATGCTTTCATCTACTAAGTGTAGTACTAAGAGATAATAACACACTTTACTGCTACTGAAGAAGTTTCCAAGAACTTCTTACTCAACCCCTCCAATACTGGGAATTTGAAAGGATCATATGGTACTTAGACAAACTGGAACATTTTGAATAATCTAGAGTAACGTTGGCTCTGGGTTTCTTTAATCTGTAAGTGAAGAAGTTGAAAAGCTTCATATTCATTACATTTAGTAAAATATGAATTACGCGCGAAAATTGAGCCAAACTAAGTTGGAAGTCACAATGAAATTGATAAAAATTAATCCTTACATCTTCACAGATGTCAAGACTTGTTTGCAGAAATAATACAGTCTGTATTCTTCACCTTAATAAACTGGTGAGTAGCAATGCCAACCAAGCAAAGATAACTAACTAGACTTTCTACGTTCATGTCCACCCAACCTAATTTGAACACAGGATTGAAAACTCAGTATGGCCTAATGACTCTTGATGTTGGCAATACCTTTTTTGTGGCTGATGTAAATCATAGAATATCTCAATTTGGAAGAGACCCATATGAAACATGGAGTCCAGCCCCCTGCTCCTCACAGGTCTATTCAATACTAAACCATATTGTTCAGAAGCTCCTTGAGCTCTGACAGGCTTGGTGCTGTGAACATTTCCCTGGGAGCCCATTCCAGTGACTATCCACCCTCTCAGTGAGGAACCCTTTCCTAATGTCCAATCTGAACTGTCCCAACAGAGCTCAGATATTATAAGCTGACATAAGCAGACAAATTATTATGCTTGTATAAAATACATGAGCCTGGACTGCAATCTCAAACCTGAACAACTTTGTGTCACCACGTAGAAATGTGCAAACTTCATCTGTCAGGAGTCTGTAACACACACAGTAGTTATAATGGCAATTAAACACTCCGAAACACTGTTTTCAACATGGCGCCCAACATGGCTCAATCTCTCTTCAACAGGATCAGGTAAATTACAGCTCTACACTGCTGAATTTCCCCTTCTCCTACATTTCTTCTGACCCTCAAAAGGAAAGACAACTGCATTTCAACATTTCTAGCAAACTCCACTGCCCACCATCATTGCTCTGCTTCCTGTTTTCCATCTCCTTAAACTGCTGTTGTCAGTTTGACTGTCAGCAGAGATCATGTCAGGTACCCTAGAAATGGGTGCATTCAAAAAGGGTGAAAAAAATAACATTACAAGGTGGGATACTGAAAGCAAAGGACTACATTACACTTATCTTCTAGGAAACAGAATCCTGACGGTAAATGTTCAAAAATCGTTTCTGGAGCTATAATGACTCAGACCTCAAGTAACCCTTGTTTGGAAGTGTGAGATCACTTTTTTGTGGCACAGCTTGATCTCAAGTAGGATCTGCACTGCTAACCAGATGGGAAGTGACAGCTATCATGCCTCTGCAGGGGAAAGCTACCAAAGTAGTGCACTTTTGAAAAGACGTTCACTTTTCAGATTAAAACGTTACTTGAGCCTGAGGCTAATTAACATTTTAGGGGAGGTGGGGAATGAAGTGAATCCAACACCGTCAGCAGTGCTGTTTACAGGCTTGATTCCAGGAGCCAGGTTTCATTAAGTTGCTGGAGCCAGGTGACTGATGACTGACCCTTCTTTTACAGAGCAAACCTGTACCAGTTTCAGTGGGAAATATGTTAAGACCATAGCACAAATAAGACAGCACTATGTTTTGTAGCAAAGTGTAACTCATCATGACATATTACAAGAAAAATTTGGAAACACGAAATCCAGTGAAAAATCCCATGTTGTGTTTCTTAACCAAACCTGGAGACAGGCAAAGAACATGACAAGATAAACCTTTTTTATGCATCTATTATTTTCCTCCTTCTACTGTACTACATATCTAAAATTATATGGACTCCTAGACAGCATTCAGGAAGTTTATTTGCTTTCTAGTTACATACTTAGTCATATTCATTTCTTCATATATAAGGACAAAGTATACTGACAGAGATCCAAAAAAAACGGTCTCCATCCTAACTGCTCCTGCTGGCAGAAGACATGAGCATGCCATACTTGAGCAGCTCTGCAATTGCACAGCTATCAAGGAACTGTCATCACTGCACATGCAGCAGGAGCTGCAAGGTCACTCTAAATTGATCCAAGGACTGAAGAGGTCTGTGATACAGGTGAGTAACAAAACCATGCAGCAGTTTCCCTATTGCTCTTCATCACCCTTCTGGAGTTCTCAACCACTCATGTTCAGGATAAGTGAGAGCAAGCCTTTCCCTCCTTCCTATGGGCCAAAAAAGCAACTGTGGGGTAAGTTTTGAGTGAACAGGATTTCACACCACGCACACACAGCTTCTCAGGCAACTGGTCCTTAATTCTGCTATACGTAGCTCAGGCCATCAGACTTGACCTTCACCTTTCAGTTCCAAGTTCTCACCCTGTTTTATTCCTCTTGCATCTCTTCCTATTATAGAAGAATTTGTAGTTTTCCATATCAGGGTTATTCAGCAACTCAACAGCTCCTTAAAAAGCTAATTTAGGATTAAATACTCCTTCTGACATATGTTACATAACTTTTCCTATTTAAAGGCATCAGTACCAAGTAATTTATGATTTCAGATTATCAACACTTCGAAATAATGTTTCATCATTAAATTCCACACTCATAAGCTTTCTTGATTTCCTCGATAAACTTGCTTCAGATAACCTGGAGTTCTCCTCTGGGTGGTAGTTGAAGAGAGTCCTTTTTCCTGATCTTATATTCACTGCCTTACAAAACATTTTAGAGTACGTCCCCACTTCAGTACCGATGGCACTGAAACATGGGAAATTTGACTACAGAGGCTCAGACAATAGTGCTGCTATTCAAAGAACAGAGCCCAGTAGCCAAGCAGTAACTGGAAAAAAATTAACATTTTTATTATTCTTTTTGGGTAAATAAAACTTAAATACCTCCAGTGAAGTCTCCACGAAAGCATTCATGAAGAAGTCAGTGTCCTGCCACCAGCTCCCACTCTAACCTCAGCTGAATATTCTGATGGATACGTATCATTGTAGCAGACCATACGCATCAAGTTCTTTACCCCAAACAAAACCTTGTTTTCCTGTCATGACATATGTGGACAGTTCTTAAGTACAATCAGAGCCATGTTCGTGCTAACATCTCTTACTACCACAGCTATTTCCACTGGTTTACAGAACTGAAACAACAAACTGCCCCCACCATAGCAGTGGTCACAGGCAGAGTTGCTGGTTTGCCAGCAGAACTTATTCCAAAGGAATATGATACTAAATTTAAGCCTACAGTAGACTTGCTAGCAATGTTCTGCTGCTACAGCCACATCAAAAAACTTCTTCAGTTTAGGCATATCCTTAGGGGACTTTTTAGCTCTAAAGTCACAGCATAGATGTCAACAGTGATACTCAAACCCCTTAGAAACTTTCTCTTTTCTTCCTCTTAGGATCAGGGCACTGGCTTTTTAAACTAAGTTGTTTTAGTGTTTTTTTGTGTGTGGGACTTTTTTGGGGGTTTTGAGTGATTGATTGGTGGGTTTGTTTGTTGCTAATCATGTTTCATTTAAATTAATATTTTAATGCAAATACAAGAGACAATCTGTTGTCACACAGAAGAATTGTTTTACTTGATGGCAGATAACCTTTGCCAGCCTCATGCCTGCAGCATGATAGGGAGGTGCAGAGGACAAGAAAGGAAAGGAAGAAGATGGAAAAATAGACTGAAAAGTGGGCTGAACATGTAACGCCAATAATTTAGGAATAAACATTGTTTCATCAAAACACATGATACATTCAATTATGGTTTTGGAATTCTGAGAAGTCTCTGATACTATAAAGAAACAAGCTGGAAAAAATTACTCATGTAAGACTAACATGTCTAGGATAAGTTTGATGCAAAATAAAGGCATATGGAAAACTCAAAGTTTCTTAATACCGTATTTATAAGACTAAAAAGTGTGAGGTTCTGACTGGGAAATAATTTTCCATCTCATTTAGAGATGTTCTTTAACCCTCAGAATTAACACATCATTTAATTCCAAAGTTTCAGATGTTTGGGTTTGGTTTTTGTCTTTTAATTGAAGAATTTAAGCCTCAACTCCTCTGCCAACCCCCAGGATTATTCATTATCTTAATCAGTTCTGGGTTTTGACCTCTGATAAATAATTATAATTTCTAGTCTTCTATTACTGTCTGTTAATTTTTTCTTCTGACTGGTTCCAAATACATGTTCCACAGCTACACTCATGTGCACCACCAAATATCCTAAAGATAAAGCAAGATAATTTTTCTTTAACTTGACATTTATAAGCTTTACAAAGATAAGGTATTAAAACAAACTGTCTCAGTTTTTAATATTCTTCGTAAGGAGGGGGGAAATAGATTTGATTCCGTCATGCTTCATGAGGCCATTTTTGCATACCTTGGTGGTAGGGAGTAGATATAAAGAATTTTGAAGAATTTCAATTAAGACCTTGAGATATTAATTTTGAGAAAAAGAATATGTAAGATTTTCTCATTCTGTTTAAACAAACAGAATCTAAACTGAAAATTTTTTGAGTGTTGGTTAGCTAAGTTAATTACTCCACCTGCATAAAGTAAGGCAAATACTCCTTAGGTAAGTCTAATTTGGAACAAAAACATGAAAGTTACTAATTTACAAATTTACTGGCTAATTTGTGGTTAAATGATGAGCCAATTAAATACAGATCCTAAATTCTCTTTTCAAAGAGCCACAATTCCAAGTTAGAATGTTAAAGCAATCTGGGATAGGAGCTAATGAGGTTCAGCATCCTAATAATGCTTGAGCTCTTCTAAAAGAGAAAGTCCAGCTGTTTTCTTGGTCAGAAAATAGGGCAGATACCTACAGTCTGCATGTACTAAATGTCTACGGTAAGATCTTTGAGCATTTTCCACTTTAATAACTGTAGAGTTGCATGAGGAAAGATACCCAGACACGTGTTGCCTAGTTCCAATAAAGAGCCGAAGCAAGTCAAACTCCATGCAGGTATTTCTGTATTTAAGTTTAAAGTACATTTAAACCTTTCCAAGATGTAGAAGAGTTTGCACTGGTCACTCAGGACTAACAGCTTCACAGCTGCTGCAGCACGTGCCTGGAGCACCCCTCAGCCACATCCACAAGCCTCGGGAGGCCCTGCTCTTGGCGGGTACATTTAACAGGTAGTCCAGCTATTATTGACACCAGCTTAAGTGATCTTCTTTCTCTCCTTTCTCACTGTAAGTGTCAATATACACTGACTGTGATGTCCTGAGGTGCGTTCCACCTCACAGACAAAAAAACTACCACTGAAAGCCATGTCACTGCTGTGCTCACTAAGTGACACATCAATAGAAGAAACGGCTTGTTATCAATAAAGTGATGCATTTCCTTGAGAAATGTCACATCAACTGTATGGCCACCACAGAGTTGAGTATAATTACCAAAAAGAAGCTCAAATTGATTAAAAATGGCACATCACTTTATAGGTTTCAAGTGTGGAACCAGTGGTTCAGCTTGATAGCGATTTTCTAGTGCAAAAGCCCCCCAGACAGGTCCTGGGCTTACAGCTGAGAAATATAACTCCTGTCCCAATGACATAACATGGTCACTGCCTTTACAAACTATGAAATTAAGAAACCGGGAAGACAGAGGATAAGGGCAGCAGCAGCCCAACCACCTCATTATAGTAGGATTAACGATTATGCACCACTGAGTAGTGCTTACATTAATCAGCCAAAGATATGTCACTGTATCAGGCAGCAACATGCCATGACACCTCTCAATCTCTCACAGGTCTGCTGAAAGGGAGAGGGGAAATGTTTTCAACTGGGCCCTTTTCAAATAAAATCTGAAAATGAACAGAATATAGCTGATACAGACTTATGCAAGCTTTCTAAAGGCAGCTTATGTAAGAGTTATCGGGCAAAAAATGCTTCAGGTGTTTCAATGCGATATGGAGACTGAAAGAGAGATGACTGGGGAGGGGGTGATCAATATAGTCTACTTAGATTAACCTTTTTTTAAGACACAATTGAGTAGGGACACTGTCTCATATTCATACTTCAGCTTGGCACACTTTTTATCTCCCAGCAATGGATCTGATGGAAAGCAGGGCAGAAAGATTTAACAGGGTTTTCCAAAGCCTGCAAATTCATTAGATTATTCTAAAAATTTAGAGCTGTAAATTGCTGAATCAAGTTTGCTACACAAGGTTCAGTTGACAGACATTTGGGAAAAAAAAATCTGTTAATGCCTGAACTTGGTTTGGGAAATAAGGCTTAAATCCAGAGTTGGTTGTACTTCCCTTAAAAAATTTAGACTAAAGTTTGTCATGTGTTTCTCTCAAAGAAGACATATTAATCAATATTAAGTCATGGCACTAACAAACATTTTTCCTCTATCACACTTGTACAGAGGTGCAATTAAAGACTTATTTGAAGCAAAAGATCTTATTAATGGGTTGTTACTCTCTATAAAATCTATTTCAGTTCAGTAGCCCTGATTAAGTCTCAATTTATAGAAGTGGAAAGAGGCCAACACGGAAAATCGGTGTAACTCCCTAACTACATAGATTTTTATTTTTTTTAGAGAGCAGTTCTGAAATAGATTACAAAGCCTTCTAATGAAAATCAATGACATTTTAAAGTTAAAGGCTTAAAGAGCAATCAAAGATTTAAAATGCCAAAAATGGAAACATGTGCTTCAAACTTCGATTTTCTCTTGTGTGCCTGAATTGGTTTGGTTGGTTCACAAGTTTAAGGCAAAAAACGTGACTTTTTGAACTGTTACTACCTGATTTAGGGTAAAGAAAGGTCTTCATAGACTCACACGTGGAGTGGTAGGTAACATCTTCTGATAGACTGTCCATCACTGATGTGGAGTTGCATTTTGTTTGCACCCAACCTTGCAGTCCTCTCCCTGAGCACCTCCTCTCCTCAGCTCGTGTGGTGTTTGTGCCATGCCCCACATGGCACTTCTTGCCTACAGCTGCAGCACCAGCAATGGGCATCAGCAGCCCACCAGCCTCACACCTCTGGCCTTGGGGCTTCACCAGGGAATGCTTTAAATGGCTATGGGTATGTTTTAGCTGTAACTGCAAATATTGATGAGGGTCACAAGAGGGTGGGAAGATTATTTCCAATAGCTGGACACTGACTCTGGACATTGAGAGCAGCCCTGAGGAGAAGGACTTGGAGGTGTTGGTGAACAGTAAGTTGGATGTGACAAAGCATCATGTACTTGCAGACTAGCAGGCCAATCCTGTCCTGGTTTGCATCAAAAGCAGCATGGGCAGGGAGGTGATTCTGCCCCTCTACTCCACTCTGGTGTGACCCGACCTGGAGTTAGTACTGCATCCAGCTCTGAGGTCCCCAGCATAAGAAAGACATGGACCTGCTGGAGGAAATCAGAGGAGAGCCATGAAGATGATCACAGGGCTGGAGCACCTCTCCTGTGAAGAGAGGCTGAGAGAGTTGGGGTTGTTCAGCCTGGAGAAGAGAAGGCTCCACGTGCTTAGGGTACCTAATGGGGGCCTCCAAGAAAGTTGGAGAGGGACTTTATACAAGGGCAGGTAGGGATGCAACAAGAAGAGATGACCTTAGTCTGAAGGAGTGTAGGTTTAGATTAGATACTAGCAAAAAGTTCTTTACAATGAGGTTGGTGAGACACTGGAACCGGCTGCCCAGAGAAGTTGCGGATGCCCCATCTCTGGCTGTGTTCAAGACCAGGTTAGATGGGGCTCCGAAAAACCCGGTCTATTGGAAGGTGTCCCTGCAAGGGCAGGAGGCTGGAAGTAAATGACTTTTACTGTTTCTTCCAACACAAACCATTCTATGATTCTGTGACTTTACAATGACCTATTTTCTAGAGCTTGACAGGCGACTCCTTTTCTACCACTTAATGCTGACTGCCATGATGCACTTTAACCTTTCTGTGATAAAGGTCTAAGTGAAATAAGCAGTCCTTGTGCAACTACCCTTTGAGTCATTTAGAAAAGAGTGGCTGAACGGACTGCAAATATATAAAGCCAATCCTAAAGAGACCTGAGATGAAGGGGAAGCTTCCCTCTCATACAGACAGCATCACAACACCCCAAAGAAGGGCCAAGCTTGTTGGTGCCCCCGCTGTCCTCATGGAAAACTAATGACATCGAGCTCAGAACCCAGGGGATGTCACATGAGCATGACATAAAAGGGGTCGATTCAAGGAGATGTCTGAACAACTTTATACATAACACTAATGAGGGGGTTTTTTGAATCCAAGATAACCTGGTATTATTAGTTCAATTAAAATGACACTCCTTGATTAGACTGCTACAATTTCAATTAGATTAACAACAAATTCTTGTCTTTGCATGTAAGGTGTGCTTCTTTGACCTACAAAATGTTTAAGGTGTAGTGCGACACTGTACACTTCTAACCACGATTGCTTAGTTTCTGTTTTCTGTATTCAAGACCACAAAGCCTTGCTCTCTCCCAACAGTGCTCACCTTTCCTGCTCTCCCTTCAAAGCTGTACAGTAACTGACACAGTAGCACCAGTGTCCTCCCTGTGCCTCCTCTCTCTGTTGGCCGGAAAAAACAAAAACACCAATTGAACCAAAACACACACCATCTCCACCACCACTCATTTTTCCATCCACAGCTAGCACAAGCACTGACTCCAAGGTCCCGCCCAAACAAACTTTACCAGACTAAGAAGGCATGGGCGCACGCTGCATTGATGCAGTCAATGTAACACAGGGTTGCAGTGTGTCTAAACAGTATAGATGCTTTATTGCTGCTTCACTGTATGGAAAATGTATGTGCTTGCCTGCTCTGGATAAACATACTAACTTCATAATGTGAGTTCTCATAATTCTGACTGAATGGATTAATTAATGAATGTTGAAATGAACACAGAATACTAAGAACACATGGAAAATTAACTTTCAGAAATCACCTTCACATCAATATTGGGAGCTTGATGCAGAATGCTGCATCCTTTGGAGCTTCCTTTTCAGAATTACAGATCTGAGATATCAAGTAAAATGCATTAGCTTAGGAACACCATTCCTCATGTATCATAGGAGATCAGTAACTAGTCTATCAGCCTGAGACATAAGTACTTTTTAATCTTTACCAAATCTCTCACCTGAGGAAACAATTAACATTTTTGACCTTTACATTAGAGATTGAATTTGTGTTAATTCGAACCAACCCTTCTCTGTATGAATTAATAATTGCCTTTTATTCTAAACTACTTAATGTATAAGAATGTTATTTTATATACAGTGTATGTATCCATCATCAAAAAATAACACTGAATCAAATTTCCTTCTGCTTACTAAACCTGTCCAAGCACGCACACTTAAAACTACTCTGGCCCAACTACAAAGAGAATATAAGAGAGGCAAATATTAACATTCTAGGTCTTCTGTAATCTACTGAACAGTAGTCCATCAAATAAAACTATAAAGAGAAGTTTCAAAAATTTTCTAGGAGAAGTGGGGTTTTTTCTGATTGATTAGGAAGGTAGAGAGCTGTTCTGCAAGACACACACAATCTCAGGTAATTTACACCATTGTGTCATCGAGGAGGAAGTTCACTTTTGAGCTGTGAAAAAAAAGTTCACTGCCTTCTTTTTTATTCAGTTCTATACACAGTAGCAAAACATAAAGAAATATAAAATTAGTATTTGTTTAGGGAAATATTTGCACGTCATCAAGTAGCACCACAAAACTGAGACAGTTGTCAGAGAATTTTAGAAATAATCTAAATGCTAATGTGTTTTTACCCATCAGAGAACTTTCCCACTACATATTTACAAATTTGTGACAGGATATGTATCCATCCCTTTTGCTCCCTGCAATAGGAAGACCAACCCAAGAACAGAATATTCTTCCAAACTCACTAAAAAGACAGATACTCTTCAACCAAATCATGCCAATGCCTGAAAGTACACTACATGAAATTTCATCCTTCCAAGATAGTCATCTGTATGTGCACAAAATACTATAAGCCTATGAAAGGGTGACCAATAAAATCTAGAAGAACTTAGAAAATAAAGACCATAAACACCCCTACACCAAGTTCAAATAATCAAGACAACTCCCAGGACAGACAGAGGCAGCCGAAAGAGATGGGGAATGAACTAGCAATAGGACAAGAGGACATGGTTTTAAGCTGTCCGAGGGGAGGTTCAGGTTGGGCATTAGGAAGTTCTTCCCAGAAAGAGTGATTGGACATTGACACAGGCTGCCCAGTGAGGTGGTGGAGACACCCTGGAGGTGTTTAAGGAAAGACCGGACGTGGCACTCAATGTCACGGTCTAGTAGACAAGGTGATGTTCAGTCATAGGGTGGATTCAATCACCTCAGAGGTCTTTTCCATCCTAGTTGATTCTGTGATTCCGTGACAGGTCAGCCTAGTGTTTCTTAGGATTACTAAGGCTCCATGCATAAAACTAATATTTACTAAAGTTATTCCAAAACCAAATGGTTACCCCTTTAGCTTTCCATTTCTTTCCCATAGGATGTGCCAACTCCTACCCCAACCTCAAGCACGTACTGCGAGTCAGAAGAAATGCATCAAGCACTCACTTAAATTGTCCATCTCATAAAAAAGTGCAGGCAGTCTCTGCACACATGTCTCTTCTGGAGAAGCATATTTCCCAGAACCAAGGAACACTCAAGAATGGGATGTTCCTAGGGAATTTCTCCAAAAAAAAAAGTCTCCACCAGTTGGCAAGACACAGAGCCAATATATATATTTGCATTTTTTAAAAAATGAAATCTACTTTAGGGTGAGGAAAAAGCAAAACATTAAGAAACTCAATTTTATTGGACATTTGATTAATAGTTTCGTGTTGGTTTTTTTTTTTTTTTTCTTTTTTCCTCATGTGTGTCCTTATTAGCAATATCCCCTGTTCACCAAATAGGTTACTAAATTAAGTGGAAATTTCTCATAAATGCTCAACCTGCCATCTCCGCAGCACTGCTTCTTCTCTACAATTACATTTCACAGAGAAAATGCTTTGGTTTACCATTTAATTTCTATTATAGTGGCAACGAGGAAATATTAATTATATATTCGCATTGCTACTATGAAATTTAAGCTCTTCCATTCTTTCAGAGACAAATACTTTCTTTTCCAGGTGGGTAAAACATTTTTAAACTCTTTTACAAAAGGGTAGTACTAGAACAAATGGCTCTGTGATGGTTGGTTCTTTTTTTAAAAAAAAAACAGCAGTTTGACAGCATTGCACAGCTTTCCTTGGGCACTGGGAAGTTTGAGTCAGCTCAAAAAAAACAGAACAAAACACTAATTACTGAAGTATTCCTGAAACTAGGTGTCTGCTCAGAAAGGTGTAACTTTTTTGCTTACTATACAATCTCTTTCTCTGCTTATTCTCTCACTACGCCATCTGTCAAACAGACTAAAAAAAAGCTGCTAAACCAGAGAACACTTTTGCCATCTCTGTGCAGTAACTGGCAGCTCAAGATGAGCCATTTCTGATTAAGGCATAAGTCCCACAGCAGCATGCACTACATATATAAAAATGCAAGATAGAAGGAAATATCCCAGGAACATTATCCAGGTACAGGAAATAATTGAAGAACAGATGTGACTGCTAACAACAGAACAAGAATTTTGCCAAATCTTTAGTGTGGGAAGGCAGACAACACAGAGAAGTGAATTAGGGTCTGAATATACATTTCCAAGATTTTTCTCTATAGTACTATTTGAATACCTGTTCCTGCAAGTTTTTCTCATGTCAGTAACCCCACTGATTCTTTTTAATGTCACAGTTAATGAAACCAAGTCCTCAAACTTGGTTTAACAAGTGGGAAACAAAGAAACATCAGAAAAAACACCAAGAGAAACCAAGACAGGAAGAGGGAAACTCATTGTATGCAAACTACAGGTAAGTGAAGGGAACTAAGAAATTGAATTATATACATTTTTCCTTGGTATGAGAAACAAAAGATTCTTGTGTGGTATAGCTAGAGACTTATTTTGATGCCACTACTGTGGCATCAGAATGTATCTTATTAATAAAACAAAAATATTGCCATCAAGATCAAAGAGAGTTACAAAAAAAGAGATTAATTTCCAGTTCTGTTGAAGATCTTGCAGTGCACTCTTGAAGTATTCCTTTACCCGTGTTTCTGCGATATGTCACTGTTTTCATAGTCATATTTGACACCAAGGAGGAAGCTGAAATTGAAACCCTGATACAACAGCAGATTCTGTATGAGGTCAACAATGAATATTCTCACATGCACAGCTTTGAAATGTCATAAAGTTACAGAATAAGATATGTCTGTGTTTAGAACTGAATATATTTTTAATCAAGTCTTTTTTTATGGCTGATGGTTGCACCTTTTAACTTTTGAAGTGGCAAAAGTGAAAGAATCTGACCTAGGAAGCATGTTTTGCCTTTCAGCCCCCATCATCTCATTGCAAATCTTTTAGGGTTCCCATTCTAAAACCCATCTAAACATACCCAGCAATCAAGAGAAGTTCTGATGGAGGCATGTGAATAGCACAGGGCCCTCCTCTCCTTGTGAATGACATGTGCTACAAAAACTCAACCCACTCCACCAAAGGACTTCAAAACATCTCATCTCTGCTTTGTGCTGTATGGTCTCCGAGAAGCAGTTCTCAGTGTCATAGGATTATAATCACAGATTCCTGTCAAATGGACACAACCCATCAGCTGCAAGTACTACAATCATTTTGCAAATTAGTAAAGTAGCTTTGAACACAAACAGATTTTCTCAGCATCTTCTAGCTACTAATTTCTAAATGCAAAACCAAAACATATTTAATGAGTGCCCCAGTACCTACTATTTATCTTCTCTCATTGACACTTTTCCAGAAATGGATGTTAAAAACCCCGAAACAACTGGTAAGGGCATTGAGAATGGAAGTTTTCTTCCAGCGTAATTGTGTGATGTTTGGCATGTTATCAAAACCGGTCATGTTTTTGACAATCAGTATACACAGAATTATTGAATTATTAACATCTTCTTTAAGCAATTGTTTCACCATGCCTTCCCCCACATTCTAGAGCAGCACTTGTGTTATTTAGCATAATTAGCAGACAGTGACAACAAACTACATTTCCCTCAGTTAGAAGTCATCTTCCCATACATGTTGATGTCATTTTTGATCCTCAATAGTAAGTTATAGTGAAGATATTTTTGTGGCAGACACATTCAAATGTCTCCTGTTGTCTAAATTCACCTGTTAACACACCACCAACACTCACAATCTATTTTGCCATTTAGCACATGTACAAAATATGAACTGGTTCACAGCAATTAGTCACTAAGCACATCTTCATCTGACATTACCTGTCTGTCATAAACATCTCATCAACTCCATTGCTGACACTATTTTGCTATCCCTAGAAATGTTTTAAAATAATCATTTGATCATTCAAGAGAAACAGACTGTGTATGTGAAACATAACATTGTTCAGAATACTGAATTTGCTTTCTCCAACTGGTTTCAGAGTACTCCCACAAATTCTCATTACACCATTCAGGTTATTTATTAAATTCATATTTTTGCTGTTTGGGGTTTTGTGTGTGTGTTTTGTGGTTGGGGGAAGGGGGGTGGTTGGGTTTTGTTTTGGTTTGTTTTTTAAATAAAATAAATTCTAGTTAATGCATACAAATAAAATATAACCATCTGAGTTGAACTACTTATCATTACGTGGGGAGGTTAGGGACCACCAAGAATGATTTCATGCACAGAAATTAAGTCCAAAACAGAAAACTATATATGGTATGGAGACTTCTAATATAGAGGCAGATAAAAGTAATCCAAAATCTTTAACATATTTTTTATAATGCAGTTACACAAAGGATGTGAAAAGTAGAAATGAGTAGAGACTTTTCCAGTTGATTATTCACAGCTGAACATAAATCTCTGAGCTTACAGCTTTGGGAAGCAACGTATTTATACAATTTTTTTATTAAGTTTTTTCCATTTATTATAAATAAAAGCTAGTACAATGCACCTTAAATATTTTGTTTCACAGCAAGTGTTTGCAAGTAGAAAGCAAAAAAAAAGTAAAGCAAATGGAGTAAGTGTATTTAGATGACCTTAATTATATATAATAAATAAATTTTGTTAGCTATGAACCTCTGCAATCCAGTAATGGACAATCCTTTGTCACTGACTAGGTTTCTGGGGTTATTTAAAAAAAAAAAAAAATAAAATCTGAGCAAAGGAGTGTATTTGCTTAACAGCATCACATCTCTGTTTTTACAGTATACACACGTAGGCACTTTTTTCTTCTAAGTATTGCCTCTTTTGTTTAAATTACAATTTAATGTTGCTTTCGGTCATGCCATGTAAATACCGTACTAAGAGCAGTTTTGAGGACAGTTTAAAACTTGTATATACAGAAAATTTTTCTGACTTTTCCAGACATAGCTCAATGCAAAGGATACAGCACGTGGGACATCACTATCTTCCAACTACAGGCATAATATGGTGACATTTGTTTCTGCACTGAAGAGAAGATGAGAACTGTGTATCAAATACCAAGTGCATGCCAAAATACAGCCTATTCTCACTTGGAAAACTTCATGTGGAATATAATCTCTGTTTCCTGGCAGATGTAGTCAGGGCCGTACTTCCCTTTCACTGTCCTCTGCATCCCACCCACACACACTTCAAAGGCAGCTGCTGGATGCTATACACAGAGAACAGATTTAATATACATCGAATCCAAAGTGGAAAAAAGTGCATAAAGCTCTGGAAGTTCATTAGTATTTCTGGAGTTCTGTTCCTACATCTCAGGCAGTCATCACATATTTGCTATTAACATAAACTTATTCAAATATGAAGAAGCTGTTATAGCAATTCTCTATTCGCAGTTCTTGAAACATGTTGTGGTGATTAAAAATCCCACATGCATTGAGAAAAATTTACAGTGAATAAATTTCTTACAATACCCTCATACCCTATGCTCATTTGCAGCATTCAAAGCACACTGTTAAATTACATACATCTTGACTCTGTACTGGGTATTTTCTATAGACTATTACATATTGCCCTCAAGCACACTGGGCAAGAGTTTGCTAATTTAAAAAGCTCACTTTCTTGGCATTTAGACTTCAGTTGCCTACTCAGATTGTCCAGTAAGAGTCTGGATCTTGAATATTATTGAATGTGATTAAACACTGGATAGTTTGTACGCACACATTCACTCCTGCTTCAGTGTTGCCCAAAGGATAAAGTAGTCCACGTATAAATTTTTGCCGTCTGAAACAATTTCCTTCTGACATTATTACACCAAAATATCAGAAAGTTACTGCTCTACATACTCTACATATGTGATATGACTACTGACATCTTCAAAGGACCTTTTTTTTCTTAACAACAGAAAAATAAGCTTACAACAGGATGCAAACACAGTGGAAAAGATCCAATGATAAAACACTTTTTGCCAGACTAAATGCTGAATGACTACTGAACATCAACAAAACCAGCAGCAATGAGGAAACTGTCCCTGTGACCACTTCCAGTAAAAAGCATCCTTTTGATTTCATGCCTTTATGATCATTCCAGGCTCTCAGATCATCAGTATTAATCAATCAATCAATCAATCAATCAATCAATTATTGATCAGCTGTCAGACTGTGACAGCATGTAATTTTAAGGTTTGCAAGTTTGGCAAATTCTGAGCTGATACAATTCACACTTAGGTAACAGACTATAGACTATTCCTTGACTCAGAACACAGTACTGTGTAGTACTAATAATCAGTACTAGTAGTCAGATAGTGTGTCCTATTCTGTCTTCAGCACTAGTCAAAATGATGTTTTCTCCCTTACACTCTTGTCAAGTCTGTGGGAGAATCCTGTTTATCTGCCTGCAACTGATTATTTTTCTTCCATTATTTTTTCCAAATTATTTTTTTTTTTTTTAACACAAGAGGATTATTTATCTATTGACTTATTTTTAAATTGATGGCTGCAGCAAGCATTTTCATCCAACTACCTTTATTAGGGGAGAATCATTGGCTTGTATTCTCAACCTGTTTCTTGCTTAGTGCATTTGATGACCACATTTCCATGCAAGTGCAAGAGAGATACGAACTCCAAGTTCATATCCCCATGTTCCCTGTGACTTATCTTACGCTCCTTCAGCTATCCCTTCTCTAGGCTGCAGATTCCAAACACCCACCACGCCTCTCAAAGAAGCTGTCCCATACTCTGATAATTATTTCAATTTTCTGTACTTTCTTGATCCCTGCCATAATTCCAGTGGTCAGGGGGATGAGTCTCTCAGAAGCCTGAAATGTGGCCTCTTGAAAACTATTTGACGTTTTTTTCTTGATCAGCTATAAGGAAGTAGGCTTATCTTCTATAAAACATGATCTTTGACAGTAAATACTCTTATTCCCAGGATCTTCCTTGGTTCATACAATCAATGTGTAAGTCATGTTGGAGAGCCAACACTGAATTCACATCAGGTTGCTCAGGGCTTTGTCAGGTTGGACTCAAAAAATCTCAAGGACAGAGATTCCACAGCCTTGCTAGGCAACCTCTCTCAATGCTTAATTATCTTCACAGTGAATGGATATTTCTCCTTAAGTCTGAGCCTCTTATCTTGATTTACGTACATGGTTTCTCATCTTCTGGCCAAGCACCTCAGTGAAGAGCCTACCTCTATTTACTAGATTGTCTCCTTGTCTGTAATAGAAGGCTGCCATTAGATTCTGCCCCCTTGAAGCATCTTCTCCAGGCTGAATAAGCTCCATTCCCTCATCTTCTCTTCAAAGGATTTACACTTCAGCCTTCAACTGTTTTGGTGGCCTTCCACTGAATATACCACTGAATATATTCCAGTCATTCAATGTCTGTGTTGAACTGGACTGTGGGGAGGAGGGGAGATGGTGTTGAAACCTCAATACAATATTCCAGGTGGGTTCTGACAAGTGCTGACAAAAAGGGGAATGAAACACTTCCATCAGTGTGCCGTCTACCACAACCCAGGATGCTATCAGCTCTCACTGATGCCAGGGGACACTGCAAAACCCTACATTTGTGACTGAACTTTAAACAAATTTGCTCATCTCCTGCCCACCTCTGATGAGAAGTCTGATACAGTTCCACGGAGAGGCTGCTCTCTTTCTTATGTGTTTGCAACATTGTCCTTGACTTGACTTTCTATGTGCTACTGCAAAATCAATTGCTATTGCAAAAAAATGAATTCAAATTTCTCCTTATCTTTATGGCTTAACAACTTTAAATACAGTAGGGAAACATGTAAGACACTTTGTCCAGAACAACCCTTGAAGCAGTGGAGAATGGCTCAACTTGATGATTAAGCAGAGCGGAGAGATTATGGGCACTAAAAAAACTTCCCTCACCACAGAGCAATCCTCCTTGTTTTCCCTACAGTGATGGAGAAATAATTCTACTGTTCATGAGACTGAGGAAAATGAGATTGTAAAAATTTGATTTTGGCTCTGACAGGTATTTGATTGGGGAGATTATAGGCTCTAAAATGTTTGGAATAGAGATTGTACTTGAGCAATGCCTATGTTTAGGGAATACATTTGCCAGACAGACAGTAAACATTACAGCAGAAAAAAATCTCAGCTAAATAGAAAAATAATTTAAACAGCAGAGGTGCTTGTCTTAAGTTTTGTCAAAAATGCAATTGCTCACTGTAGACTGACACATTAGAGGCTAAGTTCTTTTGCTCGAACTCTTCTTGACAGATTTTAATGTTAATTGGTTTGGGGAAGATGCCAGGCAATCTAAAACATTTGCTTCAAAACAAATGTGAAGGAAATATGGCTCAGGGTGCCGAGTCTCACAATTCACTCACAACTGCAGAGAAAAAGCACCATTCTCTACAGAAAACAACAGAGCGAGACGAAGGAGAAAAAAAATAATTTTAAGAAGTGGCAAGTAACAAGCAACTCTGCCACAGGATTTACTTCCTGTACATTAAGCAGCAATAAAACATTAATTTCACTATAGCAAAAATGCTGACTATAAACTCCAGCAAGGTCTCAGCAGAAATACAAAGCAGTTGCAGTCAGCAGCATCTTTTCTGTATACAAGTTACCATTTATGGCTAGCCAAAAAAAATATTCATGAAGACAAAAGCAATGACAACTGAGTTACAAAGAAGGCCCTCAGAGAGAAGGCAACAATGGTTGCTCCATCCCACACACTTACTCAAAGAACTTGCCCCAGCTGCTCATTCCCCCTCAAATGGCAAGCGAGGACAACCACGCTGCAGACATCCAGTTCTCGTGTCAAGGTCTAGCAATGTTATTATACCTCAATAGAGGTACACACTCAATAGACCAACAGGACCACTATTTCCAAAGGAAGGGACCTTTGAAGAGCACTGACTGTTGCAGCACGTCTTGTGTTGGTTGTGAAGCCAGTGGGATTTCAGACTCCTCAGGGCACATTCAACCAACAGGTCTGCAATTCCAGAACCCCTTCTCCCACAAGACAACCATGTCTTACACTCAGCAAAAGGACTCAGCATCCCAACATGAAATGGAGGGAGGGACTTTGAATCACCAAGCAGCCTGACTGCCCAACTCTCATTCATTTTCATTAGACCTGTGTGCACTTGTCTATTTAACAGTCATGCAAACTGAGGAAAAGTCAAAAAAAACCCAACTTTGAGTAAGACTGCACAGACACGGAGGCCAGTCAAGAAGATTTCTCTCTGGACAGAGACTTGTCTCACAGATCCATTAAGGAGATGTGAGCACATGCAGTCTACTATACATTCTTTGTGTAATATTGAACTTTATTTCTGCATAGTCTTTCCATTTCCTCTTGTGGCCGCTTATAAAAGTCAGCAAGAATGCACTTTTCCTTCAAAATGAAATGGGTAAAATACTTCACAGTCATATCAGGTGCCAAAAAAGGGAAAGGAGCAGAGGAGAATGAGAGTCTTCATGTAGCACTTCTGAGTAATGGCTAAACTAAAACTGTTTCTCCAATGAGGAATCAATATATTGACATAAAGAGGGTTCTGACTAAAAAGAGAAAGAAACTCTCATTTGTGCCACATGCAGGAGCAAGGGAAAACAGCCCAAGCAATTTAACCCTTCAGAAAGAAGTAGTGAAACACAGACATATCCAACTGCAAAATACCATCTTTCTCTCCTGGAACAACAAACAGGCTACACAAACTATCAGTCTCTCTACCATTTACAAAACAAACCATCTATTTATCCCAGCACAAAGGCTCAAATATTAACACAATCCACTGTTCAGCAGATAAAGGAAACAGAGAGATAAAAGAACAAGAATTTTTTTAATAGCAGAGAATGCAAACAGAAGTGAAAGGCTTTACTCCTTCTCTTAAAAACACCAGAGAACCCACAGAAAAATATAACATTGAAATTCTTCCACATACCTAAACATTTTTAAAAAGTAATATTTTTTTACTCTAAATCTTCCAGTACAATAAGCCTACAGCAAACATTTGCTGAATTATCTGTGCATACAATTCTTACATTTTTTTCAAAGCAAAAATTCATCATTAAAAAGTTACAAATTTTGTGTCCTCTGAAGTTATTTCTATCTTTAAACCCAGTGTCATTTTTAAACCATGAGATTAAATTTAATCTTGTTAAAAAAAAATAGAATAGCAATTAAAGAATTTCACACAGAACCTTTGACATCATGCCACCTGTATTTAAAAAAAAAAGCACAAAAAAAAAGCAAAACAAAAACAACCAAACACACACACACAAAGGTTTATTTAATAAATTGTAATGATGACTTTCTAAGGCCCAGTACAGGTCATACTGTTGTAATTTATTCTTTATATAGTAGCAAATAAGCATTACTACTTGTCGTTACAACAAAATGATATCTAAGCATTGTAAGAGGATCATCTTTATCACTGAAAAAAGTTTAAAATACAGCTTACTTCAAGAGACTGCTACTAATGAGCTATTATGAACTAATGCGAATTCATTAATGCTATTAATTCCCTCTGCCCCTTAATACAGCAGCAGAGACACACCTGACCTTCCTTCCAGAACTGTATCCTCCAAAAACACATCTTCCTTTTTAAAGGGAACTACTCCAATGGCCAAATCAAGAAAATACCAGCTCACTCAGGCAACTCAGGCTAGTTTGCAGGTATTGGTTTGAAATGTTAAGCAAGCTTACCTGTGAGATCCAACTACTGAATACAGTGGTTATTTAGCTCTCCATTTTCTTTAGAAGAAAATTTCAAAGATAACATTATCAAACCCAATGAATCATGTCCTCCAGTGGAGGATGTAAACAGGATCTGTTCTGCTCATGACTTGTCAGTAGAGAGACTGGAAAACACAGACAATCTCTTTCATTATTTTCTCTTTTCTGGATGCAGTTGTTACACAGCTGCTACAGAAGCTTGTAAAAGAGTTAGCAAGTCTCATATGCTGGAAGACATACACGCATACTGTATTGCAACACTATATACCTCTGTGCCCTGCCAAGTGAGACTGAACAACTGGGTTTGCCCACATGTTGCCAAGATTGCAAGTGTTTCACAAAATCATGCTACAAAACCAGAGATCAGCATTGCTAGAATTACATGGACACAGCTGCTTCAGAGAGGTTTCTCTGATCAGGCTGGGAATTCAACCTATTACTCATGACATTTTTAATGCTCTGGTTTACATGCAAGCCATGCATTTACATGAAAGCCCAGTTGTTCTTTAACCTACATGGGAGTACCTCGGAACCAGAGAGACACAAAAGAAACTAGTCTGCCTCTGGAAGGGCAGGTGGGCAGCCGTGGTTTCATCTTCCCATACACCGAGACTGCAAACCACAAGAGAATCACTCCCCAGCCCTCAGGGAAGTGACAGATACCTTTCAGGGCTTTTTAAGGAGCCATACAGCACCATACTTGAGACTGCTATAACAAACCTGACAAAATGGAAATTAATACAATTAGCACCCTAAAGAAAAAAAGCTCTATCCATTTTAAAGAAATATTTATTGAACAAATTGTAAAATCAAATTTTTCAGCAGGCAAAATCTCAATATGGTACTAAAACTCACAGAAATACTTTACCATAAGGATTGACAAGCACTGTCACTGTCACAGTGTAGGCTTTTTGTTGTTTTGTTTTTTTTTTTCTTTAAGAGTCACTTATTTTCAAAGAAATTAGAAATACCATACTTAAATTTTGGGAACTGTTTGTCCTCCACTCCCAGCACAAGAACGCTCTTAGTATGTATACACTTCCACAGTAGAAATATTAATGTAATGTTTCTATCCAAGATTCAGTCCAGAAATGTTTGGGTTTTTTTCAGCCAACTAGTTTAGTCTGCCAAGGCTAAGCAATTTCTGTCAGCCTTGGTTTTCACTAAGGAAAGTATTTATTGCACATGCAGTTAGTCTGTGCTGTTCTTTACGATTAAGGCTGACTGCCACATGGGGACAGGCATGCCTTACATGTCAGTGGTAGTAGACACCCTTCTAAAAAGTCTCAACTTGAAGCAACAGAAGACCAGCACAATGTTGTCTGCAATTATTACCATGCATGCTACATATTTTAACTCCATCCCAACGAAGAGTAACATTTTTTTTAGCAGCGTGGGTGTGGAAACAGCAGACTCCCTCCCACCTGGCATCCATGAAGCTCAAGGAGGTATTTGGCTTCTAAGACAGAACAGCTCCTAGCATGTCCCTTGTATACAGCAAATCGATTCTTTGCCTAACATTGCTTTTAGTTACACTTTTTTGTTGTTGTTTTTGGGAATTGGTAATTTTGGTTTGCGTTTTGTGATTTTGTGTTTTTCTTTGTGGTGGTTTTTGGTTTTTTTTTTTGTTTGTTTGTTTGTTTTTGGGGGTTTTTTTGTTGGTTGGTTGGGTTGGGTTTGTTGTTCCTGTTGTTTATCGGGTATTTTAATTTTGTTTTTAAACTTCCAAGTTGTTCAAGTGGGAATCTTAACAGAGTTGCCACAGACACTTCTCCATCACCAATAGTGCTTACTGGTCCATGGATTTAAATCCTGTTATTTAGAATATATGCCTGCATATATGCCTGCATAAACCCCTTGTACCTTGATCTCCCAGATTCCCTGTCTTGGATACAGGCTCTGTAACTTACCAATGGGGAATTCAAGAGCATAGTAAGTTTCAAACAACCACCTCACAAGAACTATTACTGTAATGGGACTACTGTATAGGATATATTTTTCCTAGGATTCTAAAGCTTTTAAGGTACTAGGCAAGTGCATTATTTAATAAACCATGTTGATGTATCGTACTTTCAGCATTTCAGTAATTGAGACACCCTGCCCAGTTAAGAACCTGTTCAAAGCCCCATTGAAGACAGGCTCAATGACTCTAATTTGTCTGCAAGAAATAAGTTAGCAATGCTGAATAGCATGAAAGCTACACTGCTTCAGGTAACACATATCATTCACAGAGACAGCCATGCCTTTCCATTCAAAGGTATCACACTATTATTAAATTCAAGGATTTTGTAGAGACATAAATTACATTTCATCCATTATTTCAGAGCAGCCAAATGGAGGAATTAGAATAAGAGGATTCTTAGCATTAGTTGTTTATTCTGGATAGCAAAAGGCAAAGATAATTGTTTTGTTTTGTTGGTTTTTTTTAAATGCCAACTGTGTTTCAAGCAATTTACAAACATTTGGATTGTTTTAAAATGAAATGACCTAAAATTTGCCAGATTTTCACTACAAGCAGGAACTATTTCATGCCAAAAAGGTTTGAGAGATTATTAAAGTCCATGACATTCATAGCATTAAAAAAGTCCAAACAGAGCTCAATATTTTGCAACATGGCATTAAAAAACAAATGGAAAAAAGGATCTGATACCACAAAGTAACAGAGACACTATTACAGTTTTCCACCTCTGAAAACACAACAGATATTCAGAGCTTCATAACACTGCTTAACAAAACAGGTGGTCTATAAGAAAGGTAAAACCCTAAAAAGAAAAACTGATGAGTTTCAACTAAACTGTGAGAACAGTTCAACTATCACAGCCGCCTGGTGCATCCAAGCTCAGCAAACAGAGTCCAGTGCAAGAATAAAAGCACCAGGTCCAGAAAACTGCATTAACAATGCAGTATCTGTGCAACATACAGTCACTGTTCAGTCTTCAGCAGTAATTCCCTAGACCACAGAAAATAAAGAATATAACAATGGAATAATCACACGCAAGAGCAAGAATTAAAGATGTCAATGTTTATATCCATAAACACATGTCATGAACATATAGGAGCTATACATTCTAAACATCAAAAAGACAGTATTTCTTTTAAGTAGTATTTGACATATTATTCCTCCCCAGTGAAAAAGGCCAAAGCTGTTCCTTTCTGGCTAAAGCAAGGCCAAGAATTACACTCCTCTGCGTGGAAAAATCTTCTCCAAAATCCAAAATTATTTTACATTTGTCAAGATCATGACGTATCAGGGCTTAAATCTTACACCTCTAGCAAAAATAAGTACAATAAAGAAAACAGAAATGTTTAGTTAAACAGGAGTAATTAAATTCAAAACTTAACACAGTCAGCTGTATCAAGTAGAAAGCTGAATTTTGGCGGCATGGGATGTTTTCCACCAGACTTGGAACTCTTTCTGCACATAATTTGTTAAGCATCTCCACACAGCAAGACATTTTTCTCGTCTTCGGCTTTTCCTCAGTATCATTCAGTGCAGAGAGCCAGACATCTGCTTACGAAGAAGTTTTCCCATTCTATATTAAACACAGCTCCACACTTTCCTTGGTACTTCCTTCACTGTCCAAGAATATTGGTGTCCACCTCACCTCCTCTTCCTCAGGTAAAATAATGTTACACCATGTCTATAGACTGGAAGCCGAAAGTTAGTCAAGTTTAGTTGCAATAAATGAACCGCAGCCTGAAGGTGTACACTCTTCTCTATGAGGGGAAGCAATCAGAATTGTGCAAGTCTTGAGTCAGTAACTTTCTAAACTAAGTTCTGTATTACACATTAGTTTTACCAAGGAAAATAAAGTACTTGTATAAGCACATACTTGGACAATGTTTTTTCTCAACCTAAACTGTAAAGTTTCTCAACTGCTAAAATTAAAAAGCATGTAATTTTGCTTTCAAAGTAAAAAAATCTATTTTTTTCTAAGCCTCTGAGAAAGCAAGCCTTTGTAACTGCCAGAATGTGGGGGAAAGGTAACATTACATCAGTAGCTGTGGGTTATAAAGCATAAATCGATTTTGTTTCAATGTCATATGCATGTTAAATGTTTTTCCTATTGACAGCCATATTTTATAATTATTTGATGGCCATGTTTCATAACTATTTTTCTAGTTATTTCAAGACCAGCTTGCAAATGTGTAATTTCTCCTCTATAAGCATTTCAGGAGGAAAACTGTGCTCACAAAGCAACATAGGACTCCCTTGTTCTTCGTACTAGTACCCTAGTCACTAGTTTGGACCTCCCTTATCAAAGTCAAGTTATTTTAACTCTACAGTGAAAGCCCTCTCAGCATAGGAACAACTGGCAGGAAACCAGCTGGACTCTAAACTTTTCTGCTCAAATGGAAAATGATAGATTGACTTAACACCAGTTCTGCTTTGTCTCTCCTCATCCTCCTGTAGGATCTAACTGAAAAAACCACACAGCTTCTTTCTGAATACTAGTAGAATAATGAATAGCAATCCTGACGGAGTAAATTTCTTTGATGCTGTGGCAAGTGGTATTTTAAAAGAATTTAAATAAAATATGATGCTAATTTGTGGCAAAAAAATAGGAATAACTGAAAGAGCAATGAAAGCTAGTACACCTAAGACTTTATAAGGTTGCCAGCATGATAATTATTCATTTACCTTGCAATCTTTATGCCTTCATGATAAATACATTACTGGATGCATTACCCATACCATCTTTCAGAAAATTGAATTCATTCACCACCAGTAGGATGTACTTCCAATAGAATCACTTAAAAAAGATCTCTCTCCTACACAAGAAAACTTCCAGCCTACGCCCCTGCAGCTAAAAGAACAGATGACTAGACTCAGACTAATAAATGATCAGTTTACTGCTGGTGAAAACACATTTAACACTTTTAGGAATCAAATTTCAGGCTAATTTCCTTAAATCAAATCAACATCAATTCATGTAAACAACATAAAATTTTTCCACTGTCTATTTGCTTCAGTAAAGCCTACTCCTCCAGACTAATCTATGATGCCAAACATTATTCTGCCTAGGTACAGCATGGCTTACACAGGCATCTCACTGAATTAACTTTTCTAATGTTCTCACTGTGTCACAGTGTCCATTCTCTCGGATTTCTTCAGTACACCAACATATAGATCCACAGGACACACTTCAGCAGTTTTTGGGAACAGTGTATATACCATACCTTTCACCTCTGAGCTGCACAATAGAAAGGAAAGTAAAAATTCCTCACACTAGGGCTGGGAAGTCTTTACAACTGTTTAAGGAAAACTCAGGTAGAACCATGACTTTATGATGACCCCTGTGCAGACCTACGAAGCTTCTGCTACCACATGTAAGCAACCAACTACATCTTATCCCGCCACAAAATCTTCGTGCCAGTGGGAGAACCTTATGAGAGCCCAAGTTAAAGAATAAATAAAACTCCATAAAATTTAGAAAGACTTCCCAGACCCTGACAGCAAGAGATGCCATGGAATGGAGGTGCAAGGTAAACCACTTTTTTTTTTTTTTTTATTCCTATTAATTCACATTACTCATGGTAAGAGACAGAAAAAAAAAAACAAGACATTAAGTTACATACTCAATAGAACACAGATCACTGTGAAACACACGAGTGTTTATCATTTATCTCCAGCCTTAAGTTTTAAAGAAGCATCTGGCTCTTCAAACAAAAAGAAAGGAATAATGTAAACCCCACAAGCCATCCACAGTTTTTTTCAAAACATTTGAGGAAGATGCAGCAAAACCTCCTCCTTTTTTTTTTCATTTAAAACAAAACCAAGAACAACTTTGGTCACTGTTTTGACCTGATACCTATGGCATAAGGGTCCCCTGCAGGGAGCCACAGACCAATACGTCCCCCTCCCTTCCCACATCTCACTCACACCCACCAGGCAGCACCACCGACACAAGCAGCGCTTCAGGACTAATGCACTGAAGAAGCATAACAACATCTTGGTGATTGAGTTTCTCTGATTGTGTTTTTCTGTTTTCATTTGGTTTTTTAAGTGTTTTTTTTTCAGTACTTAACTGCTCACAGATGGGATATTTGTGAAAAACATATGCAACACCCCACAGAGACCCCGTAAGATTCCCATAATCTTTAGTTACGTCAGGAGAAATGCATGCAATGGTTCACTGGTGAGCAGATGCCGATTGCTGTCTGCATGTAGGAAACGTTGCTCACATTATCACAGTGTCACTGTAGCAAATCTTACAGGCCAGGATGGTGGGTTTGTTTTTCAAACAAAGCTGTCTTCACTCACACTCTTCCTTTCATGCCCAAATGTTCAATGGCACCAAAACTCACGGGTCTGAGCAGTCTGCCCAGCGGTGAGGTTGCAGGGCCAGGGTGTCACTGCATCCATCCAAGGCCTCCCATGATGATTTGGGAGCCAAAGGGATCCCAGGGTGAGTCCTCCTCCTGTTGGGATGGCCACCACAGGCAGGTCTGTGTGAGTTTCTTGTAGCCTTCAGGAGCTGCCAGTGATCAATCTTTCCATCCTGAGGGTCACCAGGGTCTAATCACTGACCTGTAAATCTTGACTCCAGGTCTCAGGAAAAGCTGCATTTACACATGTTCATTCCTATAGACCCTTTCCTGCAACTCATTCCTCCTCATGCTTCCACACCCATACATTCCTAAGCAGATCTCCTTTAACAATACTATTGCAATCCTCTACACTTGCAACAGGAGGGATCAGACCCCACTGACTTATTCCAGCTACATCTCAGTCCATGACTAGTGCAGGAGACTCTGGGAGGATATCTTCAGGAAAACAGAATCCATTCTGGGTGAGCATGCAACAAATAGCCTTTTACAGAATTTCTTTCTAATCCCTTTGTACTTAGCAGACACCTTAAAGTACAAAGACATATTTTCTGGTTTAATCCCATTGAAGGAAACATTTATATTTTTTTTTATATTTACAGTTTTTTAAGGTAATCTTTTTGCCCTCCAAATCTAATTATTTTTTACAGGAGTTTATCTCCAGTTACTTAATCCTCATCTAAATAAGCTAATCAGCCTTCTTTATAAGAACAGATCGGACTTAACAACATTTTAAGGTCCATTATTTTGTTCCGGAAAGATATCAGGCAGGCACAGGAGCGTAGAGACTTCCACAATGCCAGGCACACAAAGCTGACTCTCACTGCATTCATTGCTTGCAGCCTACTTACTTCGCTGCTTTGGCTTCTCATCTCACATTAGGGGACTAGAGGGCCAAATGCAGGACAGTGCATTATAGTGGAAGAAGCAGCAGCTTTATATTAAAAGTTCTATCACCATCTGAAAATTTACAGTTCCTAGCTATGTAGGTATTTCGGCTTGCTTGATTCTTTTCCAAGCATTCCTTGATGTAATTCAGAATCAACCTTCCAGCTGAAGTGCTTTCTTGTGCAGCTATAGCTGATGCATTTATTCACTAGCTTTTGTAAAGCCCTAGGCACAGTGACAGCATGAATAACATAGAAAGTAAAGCCCAACATGCTCAAGAAATACCATAGTTTATTACAGAAAGTAAATAATTTGGGGTGGGTAGGGGATGTTCCCCTTTCTTTTTTTAACAAATATGTACAGTCTTGATAGACAGGACAAGCAAGTTCCTTATTTTTCCCTAGATGTGTACATATTGGATCATAAATGAGTTAAAATATGCATGGCATGTTCTACTTAAACACTCTCATAAAACTGCATATACTTCTATTAGTTTAGATTTAGAGAAATAAACTACTTGAATTTTAGTTCTAAAGTTTATTGATTCTCTGTGATCTCCAATAATTTTGCTCATAACTCATACAGAGGAAAGGAGGTCACAAAAACCCTGACAAAACATAATTGGAAGCAACAGTCTGAATTCATTAGTCCTATAAACTTTGAATTTAATACTACAGTATAACATAAGTAGTAACAAGTATTCTTATCAAGCTTGAACACCTCTAGACTTTTCAGCCAAATATCTTTTTTATGTGTGGTGGAGCTTGTCCTCTATGCTAGATAAAAAAGAGTCCTCACCTATAACACCTTTTCTACCCTCTCCTATGCCTCATAAAGAACAGTTTATCTAGTATTTTTCAGCAAAGTTCAGGTTGTATGGTCACTAATTTGGCGAGTTCAGGGTTAGGAGGGTTTTAGGGATGGAAGTACGGCTTTCTATTGTGCTACTGTTTAATACTCACTTAAAGGAGGGGAAAAAAAGCTGCCAGGCTCTTTCATCTTCTCACCAATGTCTCAGTAGTAAAATTTAAAATAGCCACAATCCTTCACTACAAAATAAATCCATATATAAAAAGTTCTGGAAAGCTATAAAGAAATATAAGGGCTCCTTTTTTTTTTTTTTTCCTTTTTTTTAAATTAATAAAGAGAAAGGAGAAAATATTTTGCACACAGATCATGTAACAAACTAAATAACGCACAGGATTTCCTATTCACAACATAGTTTTTGCCAATTATATTGCGGTATTCTCTTGGTCAGCACTGGGTAAATTCAATTCAAGATGTGCACAGTGGGGTTAAGGACACAGCAAAAGAACTTAAGAAGCTTGATGGGCCCTGTATCATGGTGTTTCACAGTTTCCCACTGGACATTGAAATCACTGACAAATAAGCACTATATTTTTCTGAAGTTTGCAATGGAAACAGGATTAAATCAATGCACATAAAAGCTGATAAAGCTGGTTATTGAACCAGACATTTCGAACAATATTTTAGCACTTTGCTGCTAGTTTTTAAACATCTGAATATTAAATGATCATCTCAATATGCATGTTTTTTCTTCCATAATGTAATTTTTCTCATTTTTAAAAAGAAATTTACAGAGTAAATAGCAACACAAAAACTAAAGTGAAGTGCCTGAGATCATTAGGCAGTATATACACAGTCACTCCTCCATTAGCTCTTTCTTTTGAACAATTAAAGATTGTTTACAGATGCTAAAAATCTGCAGCAGACACTCTTTTACTTACTAAAAAATGGTACCATTAAAAGAAATGCACAAGTGCCAATAGAAAAACGAAAGACAGAAAGACAGACAAAACATTAAAGAAACTGATAATAATGCAGCAAAGAAAAAAAAAACAAAACCCCCCAAAAACAACAAACCCACACCCAACCAAACAAAAAAACCCGCCACACACTACTAAAACACAGTAAGAGCAAATTTATGTATTTTACAACAGATTAAAGTTTGTTCCTTACTTACCCTCCTAACATCTTGTCTGAGCTAATCCAGTGCTACCAGTAAACACTTAGTAATGACATACCAGTCATTTCTACCTTATACTGAAGATTCTTATGAGAAATGGTATTTATTACAGGATTGTAAAATGCAAAAGTCTTCCCAAAATCAGTTTGCTGTCACAACAGCTATGCCCAACCATAAAGGCTCTCCCTGTCAGGGCACACTTGAACAAAAAAGTTACGCTCAGTGCTCCTCTTTTACTCCTTTCACGCAACACTTCATCCTTTTAACCAAAAAAAGTGTCTTTCCTCCTAGTAAAACCTGATGTTTTCTCAATGTAAAAATCATTCAAGCTTCTCTGGGAACCTCCTAGGAGGGCAAGGACTAGGGAGAAATATGTCAAAACCTCTTGTCACCTCAGAGCTATATGGTAAAAGCAGTAACTTTCATTTAACTGTACATGTTTTGCTCACTGCTTTCATCCCACATGCACAAAGAGCTAGGCAGATGCTCCTGGGTTCTCAGTAAATAGAAGCATACTCACAGCAGGTCGTGCCTGCTTTGGGTGTGCCAGAATTGCAGGGATGGCTTCCACCAACAGCAAGAACCTGGTATCCCCCAGCTAGCAAAATGCTTCCATCTTACATCTGAGTACTGCCTGGAGTGGGACAGGACACATAAAGGGAAAAGCCAGACAGAGAAACCAGAGTACCTCTAAAATGTGGCAGTAATCTAATATTGAAAAATACACAGATAAGACCACCAGCTCAGAGAAAAACTTACTTTATCAGGTCTTGAAGAGAGCACAGACCATTGAAACTTAGCAGGGAAGGAAGACAAGAAGCACACTCTCTTCAGATAAAACATGCTGTTATTTTCAAAGAATTGTTTGGGTTGGAAGAGACAGTAAAAATCATTTAGTTCCAGCCTTCCTGCCATAGGCAGGGTCACCTTCCAATAGATCAGGTTGCTCAGAGCCCCATCTAACCTGGCCTTGAACACTGCCAGGGATGGAACAGCCACAGTTACTTTCAGCAACCAGTTCCAGTGCCTCACCACCCTCATAGTAAAGAATTTTTTCCTAATATCTATTTTAAACCTATCCTCTTTCAATTTAAAGCCACAATCCCTTGTCCTACATGGACCTTATAAAAAGTCCCTCTCCAGTTTCCTTGTAGGCCCCTTTAGGTACGGGAAGGTGTTCTAAGGTCTTGCCAGAGCCTTCTGTTCTCCAGGCTGAACAACTCCAAGTCTCTCAGCCTTCCCTCATAGGAGAGGTGCTCCACCTCTCTTATCAACTTGATGGTCCTCCTCTGGACTCAATCCAACAGGTCCACATTCTTCTTGTGTTTGGGGCCTCAGAGCTGGATGCCGTACGCCAGATGGGGCCTCAGCAGAACAGAGAGGAGGGGTAGAATAACCTCCCCTGATCTGCTGGCCACACTGCTTTTGATGAAGTCTGGGATGGAGTTGACCTTCTGAGACTGTATATTGACAGGTCATGTCAACTTTTCATCCTCCAACACCCTCAAGTCCTTCTCAGCAGTTGTTCTGAATCCATTCTCCGCCTAGCTTGTATTTGTGCCTGGGATAGCCTTGACCCAGGCACATTTTGTTTGCAATGCAGTTAAAATACAAAAAATCTGGTTTACACCAACCATGTGCATAATGACAAAAATGGTATCACTGATATGAGGACAGCTTGCACACTCCAAGTGAAATACACCTCAATCAACAGGTCTGGCAGAGAGCTTGTGCTTCACATCAGCCCTTGTTATTAGCAAGTTAGGATTCATACGATCCATAACTTTCTGCTGAACATATGAAAAGCACATATTTCACAGCTACAGCAGAAACCCAAGCTCCTCACATCAGCAAAAAAGCCCAGCAAAACACAGAAACGCAGAGCTGGCCTTTGCTTGCTGACTCCAGCTAAGATGCCTGCCTGCGTTGATGGACCATGTAATAGACTAGCTGCTTTGGCGAATATTCACCCCAAACAGACCTTTCCTTCACCTGCTCAAAACATTTCCAAAAATATCACAGGAAGTTATTTGCAGCACAGTAAATCTGTTTGGCCAAAATTTACTAAAACACTAACGTGGAATATAATTTTTATAGTGTGGCGAAATCTGGATATGGGTGAATGTCACATTGAAGAGGGAAGCACAGAATAGAACAGTGCTTCAAAAGGCTTTTTCACTATGTTAAAAATCATCTAATACATAAAAGGTAATGCCTCTGCTATAGAAACAAAATGTTTCACTTATCTTAATTTTACTGAAATTTTATCCAGATTTCAGCAACTCCACATTTCAAAAGTTTGCCCCTAATACAAATTTCTGTTCCTTTCCAGCACTTGTGATACTTAAGCTTACTAAAATATAAGTTAATATGTGGTAAAGATCATTTCAATTTACAAAAGTTTGAAGATTACGAATGAGTGACTTAAAGGTACACTTGAAAATTTATACTGACATTTGAACAGGAGTTTACTCTGTGCACACCAAAATAGCTTGGCTCTTTTACCTAGACACCTGACAAATCATAGCAAGCAGATGGAATAATTTTTATTTTCCAAAAATTAGCTGCAGAAGCTTATTAAAGCTCTGTAATAAATGTGCAACTTCATGTTCTTCCTCAAACTTCAAGATAAATATGACATTAAATGAAAGGACACATTTTAATATAACATTTAGGAACTAATTTTGACTAATTTTAACTGACTTCTGAACAGTGTCTGAACTGGATGCAAATGACAAATAGTTGGCGTTATCTGGAAGTGTTGTTCCTGCATCATAGATATACTCATCTGAGCCTGAAAAAATATACTCCATTTCTTCATAAAGTGGAAGCAGCTGCAATGACAACCCATTTTTGGCAACTTCGGTCCCTATCTACTTATAGATACCAGAAGCAGCCTCAATCACATATTAAAAGTAATTAACAAACCCACTAAACTACATCACAGCAAATACAAATGCCAGCTTCATCAGCAAGAGCAAACATCTAACTCTTACACTGCATTTCCACAGCAATGTTGAAATCATTTTATGGAAGCGAGTAAGCAGATCTGTCCAACCATTTCAGATCTACACACGGATCTTTCACCTCATCTGTTTCATTTCATTGCAAAGGCAGGTAATCCAGGCTCTGTGCATTAGACCACAGGCTTAAAATAAAACAGAACTAGTTATTGTAGGAGCATCACAACTCAGTAGATCTCACAGTACTGAAAGTAAGAGTCCGTCTTTATGCAGTTTTGAAGAATAGGAGATTTACGCATATTCTTTCACAACTTCATGCTAGGCAGGAGAATTTTCTGTGTTCATTACAAGAGAACACACTGTGATCAAGAGCCCAGAACAGGGGCAGAAGCGTGAAGTGCTGTAACAGCAGCATTACCAGCACAACATAGGCCACAGCACAAAACAAATCCTTTCCATGTGACATGCTTGCTTCTACAGTGGTGGGACTTGGGAAGAACAGGGTTGAACAGATCCTGGTCCATGAGAAATAAAAAATGAAATACAGATGATGATGACTTTTGGTCAATCAGCACAGAGCATTTCAAAAGCACATTAAAAATGAGGAAACCACTGTACAGTGAGACATCCACAAAAATCCTGCTCAGATTTTTTCTTTTATACCCTTCCTCTCACTGAGAAAGGAAATACAGTGCAAAAAAAAAATCCATAAGGTCAAGATATCAATGCAACAAGTCTTGAAACTGTAAGAGTGTGGGAATCTGGAAAAGGAAGACCCTTTCTAAACAACCAGCAACAGTTCTGATGATCCCATACAGAGAGCAGCAGACAAGCAACCACTGCTACAAAGGGCGAACAAAGACATCCCTCATTCACCCTAATGAACTTGGGAAGGACAGCAACAAGTCTTCCTTTCCTCTGGACCAGCAAAAGCACATATACCCCCACCACTTCAAAAAGCAACATCCATAGAAGTGTTTAAATTAAGCAAATGTGGCTCAGTTGCAGGACTAGGTTTTTCTTGACTCAAGCCCTATTCTATTTGGGACTACCACTAGCACCACCACCACTAGCACTGTTCTGGTAGGAATCAGACAAAACACACTAATCAGACTACACAGCACAGAAAAGGTTCTTTACTTTGCCCGTTATCAAGGGGTAAAGACTCCCAAAGCAAGCCAAGCAGGCTGGAAGATTTCCTGTGTCAAACTATTCCTAAAAAAAAAAATAAAATAATTCTAAGTCCTACTGCATCATATAATAGTAAACCTAAGCTTCCTAATGCAAAGCGCTGTAATGCTGTCCCAAGCCAGCAGACGGAAAGCTGAATTAATCTCCACCGTTACACATGGGCTTGTTAAACCGCAGCAGAGCGAAAACAAAAAGACCATGTTATTATCACTCAGCGCTGCCACTGAGAGCCCAGTGGGGAGCCACGACACCTCGCATGAACCTCGCTTATTTCACAGCGCTGCTGTTGGCAAGACCCCGTGAAGAGCATCCGAAACAAGTGGTGCAGTTATTCATGAGCTAAATGGATGCCAGAAACATTACGTAGAGGATAAAGGGATAGTGAAAGAAATTTGCACCTCTCTTTTCCTCTGACAGAACCAGTAGGTGGAAGAGACAGATCTGTTACTCTCCATCCTGATGTCTGCATTGGCACGGAGGTTTTGGCCAAACCAGGAAACAGCTTCTGCTCTCACATCTACTCTGAAACTGGGCTTGAAAACACTCTCACTGCCAGAAGAGACAGAAGGATGCTAAGGACTTTTCCTGCATCTCCGTGGATCAATACATATATCCTCTAAATGCTGGAAAAGATAAACAGCATAAAAGAGAGTAAAGTCATTATACAGGATATATCTTTATAGCAGGCACACAGTAGACTTTCAGTAACAATGACCTAGACAGATATTAAACTAGCAGGTGTCGCATACATCTGGGAGACAGACAAAGCACTATTAATCTCAAAGAAAAATAATGCAGCGTGATAACGTGACATCTGGCCATGCACAATAAAAACACTGTAAAACATTTATTCTTCCCTATTTGCTAAGTAAGCAACGACTCTTTCAATTATCCGCATCAAATCTAGGTTCAAAAGATGACAGTGAAAACATTTGAAACATCTGGGAAATGCTTACATCTGTATTTTATACTTGGTAAAAAAGGATGTTAGTCGTTGTGGACCTGATTCTGTCCATGTTTATCAAGTTTCCCCACTTGAAGTCAATGGCTATCTGTGCACAGGAGAGAGCACATGTGGATAAGCAGGATTCTAAAAGTGAAAATAAAGTTCTACCAATGTCATTTCAAATCATGTTTGAATCTGACTTTGTCCTTTTGTGCTCTTCTTGAGCATTTTTGTACCCTTTTTTTATTTTCCTGTTCTTAATCCATTCAAAAAGAGATGGTTTTAAATAAAAAAATCAAAATCACAAAATGCAATGATTCTTTTCAACAGCACACAGCAAGTGCCCATATGGAATTAAGCATCCCTGGGCACCAAAAACATAAGCATTGACTATTTGGGGGACAGAAGCAGTTTTCTTAGACTAAGTAAAAAAAAAAAAAAAAAGAAAATCAACCAACCAAACAAAAACACGCAAAAAAACCCACCACCAAAACAAAGTCAAAAAACCCCACACAAAAAACCACCCCAACACTCCCTCTCTAATAAAGTCAAAATGCCCTTCTGAACTAGTCTGAACTCCACTAATAGCCAAATACATTATCTTAATAGGTGTTTATTTAGAACTAACAATTGGGTTATTTAAACAGCCCTGAACATAATTCAGATGTGCTCTGTGCTGCATTTGCTAATGCATTTCTGAATGCTGACAAAATTCTGCTTAACATTTTCCATTAGTCAATACATATTCCACCAGTTCAGGAAGAAAAAAAAATATCTCACAATGGTATTTTTGGAAGATGCATATTTCGTTTGTATGAAATTGTTACACATACTGTTTCACTCTGAAGTAAAGCTAGCTCTATCACATTAGCAGTTAATCACTAAGTTCACTACCTCTTCTATTAAAGTCAGACTGAAATTTAATAGATATACCATAAAGAAGGGTGCAGAAAGCAAACTGTCAGCAAACTGGACTGAATCTTGTCCTGATTACTTCAGCTTGGGGATTTTTCAAGACCCCTTACATAATGCTCTTTTATTTCACCTGACATTGCAATTGCTCTTTCAAGCATGATTTGTATAAATCGAGAAAGCATCTTCAGTTCCCCTTTCTGAAAGCCTTATCTTCAACACACCAGTTCCACCCCCCACTTCAGAGTGACAGTTTTAGACTCAGACCATGGTGCAAAACTGGACCTTGCAGCTCTCCAAAGACTCACCTCATTCAGACCATGCAGCCCAACAGCAGCATAAACCCCACAGCTCTCTTGACAAAGCCCAAAACTAGCTCATGAAAACCTAACACCATTTAAATGACTGCAATTTATCCACTGCTTAAGAGAGAAGCTTTGATGCTTTAGCCAAACCCCTTAGAGAATAGTGCAAGAGGCAACAGAGAGAACAAGAGTTTGACTTATTGACTAGCAGGTAGCTGCTCAAGGTCCACCAGTACACAGTGGTAATTATGTAAGACTTTGAGATTTCACTTCTGCCTGGAGCCAGCAGGAGATCATGATCACAATTTTTTTCCAGGTTTTCTGAACAAACATTAATACCATAAAAAAGCCCACCAATCTTTATCCGTGGATTTTAAGAGGCCAACAGTCTGATAATCCAAAGAGAGTGATGAAAGGGCCATATTAGCCTCCTCTGAAAAAAAAGGATCCAATGAACAAAGAGTGCTTGAGTAACCAAAATACAACTGAAGGCAATGCCTCATCTCTTCAGGCACATATGGAGCACTCATGCACCAAAACATGGGTTGCTGCATGGCAGAGGCAGTCCAGAGTGAAAACAGACCCAGAATTTCATTTTTTTGATAAACAGCCCAATGTACTTTTTCAAATCTCAGAGAAGTATTGCCTTTAAGCCAGGCTTCTAATTAGCCACACATAATTGAAATATGCAGCTGTTAAAACACTGAGTATAAAAATAAGCAAGAAGAATCATTTTCTACTTGCACGTGCATTTCTCTCTCAATTAGTTATGAGATGCTCTGTTCCTGCATTCCTGGTTCACTAAAGAGCTGTTACTAGTATAAATGAGGGGGGAGAAATACTGAAACCTCATTATTATCTGATCCATTTCAATTTATAAATGCAGATGATTAAAAACGAAGGAAAAAAAAGTGACAGTTTTGGTCATTAAAAGAATTACCTTGTTCTAAACTACATAACATTATATAACAAATTATTTCTAAGTCATTTAAAAGTGCTTAGGTTACATTGGTCACAACCCTTTAGAGAAAACACAATCACAAATTGCCATTATATTTTGAGGGAAAACAGGATTTAAAAGACTGATGTGTATTTTGGTGGAACGAGCTGGATTCAGGTACCCACAGGGCCCACAGGTTTCCTTTATTTAGGATGCAATAAAATGCAACAGGTTACAAAAATATGTTGTTTGACAAACTCCACTATTCATAACAGGTACTATAATTACCCAACAAACTTTTCTAACCACTGAAATTTTACTAAATGCCTACAAAATGAACAAGACTCACACTTAACAAGCAACAAAATAATCACAGCTGGATATAAACACAAGGAAATTAAGTAGAAGGTAGATACAAAATATTACATATTATTCAGCACTAACAAGAGTAGAATGCCAGGATATATGGACATAGCAGTAGACTGATATGGCTGAAATGTATGAGAAAGAGAGAGTTATCACTTTCTGTCGCTAATAAATCTATCTCTGTGAGTCAAAGTTGATACAAATTACTCTAAATGTAATTCTCTATCCTCAAGAGCTAAAAAAAAAAGTCTTGGAAAAGAGAAACCTTAAAACCCAAGACTGAAAGCTGAACTTGTAGGTGCCTAGGAGGTTAAAAACCAAAAGATACTCATAGTCTGTAGCAGCTGGGTTTTATAAAGGCTGTCTGTAGTTTCTACTGCAATCTTAGGAAATTATCTTTATTTCTTAAGTAATGGATTTGGAGAAGAACAAGCCAGAAATATCAATCCCTTTTTTCCCCCCTCTCTCTTTAAAATATAAACAAACTCTCTCTTGCTCTTCATAACATAGTTAAGACATTTTAAATTAATAAAGTTCAATTAGCACACCTGAGAAGCCTACATTAAGCTTCAGAAGTGCCAGTCAGATAAGTAGTTGTAGCTGCAGGAGAGACACACTCTTAAATAGCAAAACCAAGCACCACCACACTTGAACAGTGCTGGAAACCGGAGTTCTACACACGTGGAAGAGCTTAAGACTCATAACTCTAGTTGTTTATATTATTCTTATGAAACTATGTGGTATGTACTTTTTTAAGTATTTGGATATTCAGGTATTGCCAAGTACCAAAATACTCCCTGAGCTGGTCTTGACTGCAGATTTAAGAAAAAGTTCTGAAGTTATGACTCCTTTCCTCAGCACTGGTGAGGCCACACCTCGAATCCTTGTCCAGTTCTGGGCCCCTCTCTAGAAAAAGGACATTGAGGTGCTGGAGTGCGTCCAGAGAAGGGCAAAAGAGGTGGTGAAGGGGCAGGAACACAAGTCTCATGAGGAGCAGCTGTGGGAGCTGAGGGTGTTTAGCCTGGAGAAAAGGAGGCTGAGGGGTGAACATATCACTCTCTAGGGCTGCCTGAAAGCAAGCTACAGCCAGGTGGGGATTGGGCTCCTCTGCCAGATAACAAAAGACAGGACAAGAGCAAATGGCTTCAAGTTAGGACAGGTGATGTTTAGACTGGATATCAGGAAAAAAAATCTCCACCAAAAGGCTTGTCAAGCATTAGAACAGCCTGCCCAGAAAAGCGGTGGATTCACCATCCCTGGAAGTATTTAAAAGACATGTAGATGTGCTGCCATCCAATGGGGACATGGTTTAGTGGTGAGCTTGACAGTGCTGGGCTAACGGCTGGACTCGATCTGAAAGGTCTTTTCCAACCTAAATGATTCTATGACTCCATAGCAGAAAGGCATTATACAGAGCAATCCCTACGCTAAGATGCAGAGGTGCTTATGTCAGTATCTGAAGAGAATGTCATAGGTTGTTTTCGAAAGTAATCACAAACATTTATTACAAAAAGGACCGCACAGAATTTGATACCAAACTCTGTCTTCCTGTGTTCCTCAGTCTTATTTGGTGACATCATACACAATACAAAGATATTCAACTCTGTAGCTTAGTAAACAACTGTAGCATAGACAAAACCAACCTCATCTTCAGCAAGTTTTATTACCAGATACACCTTTTTAGTTTTCTTCCTTAAAAAAACTCTTACGATGTTCATTATGCAATAAGTGAATTAGTCATAATTTGGAACAGACACTTATGACCATTATTATTCTAAGAGATTTCAAACCAAAGGGACAGACAAACAAAAGACAAAAACAGGGAATCATCAATAGTCTACCTCCAGTAGCTTTTACTGTATATTAACAATGATCCTATTTAAACCAAAGTCTCCCTTAATATTTTGGAGAAGTAGACAGCAGTAAAAGCCTAGAAACAGTGAGTAAAGGCAATCAACCTCCTTCTGGTGCTAGTTTTGAGGAATATTTGAATAGCAAGATGAAAATCCAGTACTTCATGAATGTCAGATGGAGAAAGAACCAGATCCTTAGGGCCGCACATGAGATTATGTTCATGATTTTAAATTTGATATGATTCTCTCTTTCCATTATAATGAAATGAAAACAAATTAAACCAGGGGTTACTGTATCTATAAATGTATGGTTCCCTTGGAAGCATCCCAGAATCAGTGGTAATAGAAGCAGAAACATCAGAAATTTAACCAGTGGTATTACCTTTGGTAATTTAAGTAGAAATAAATGACCTTCAAGCGTTTGGGGGAGTGGGGTTGTTTTCAGTTTTGTTTTTGGGTTTTGTTGTTTGTTTGTTTGGTTTTTTTTCAAAAGGAAGGACAGAATATGCAACCAGCACACTAAACATTAGTGAGCAAATGAGAACAATTTAAATAATAACTTCTGAAATGCATTAGTTCAGTAATGAATTCACTAGTAAGGCCAGACTATACTATTATTTAACCTGACATTCACAATAGACTAGTTTACGAATCACACTATTTATGTATTTTGAATTTATATATAGCATTTGAGAAATACATTCAGACTACTGTAATTTGATAGTTTCATTTCCATAATGCACTACAACCAGTATTAAAAGGCTAAACTCATTTATAAAATCGATTTGTTCAGTATTAGTCAACAACTCAACTCTCACTGTTTTATTTGCTACAAAATGAAAGAGCCCTCCAACAGAAAGCACTTTCCTGCGAGGTACTAGTAATCTGCAATCAATCTCCTTCATCTGGCAAAGGAAGACAGCTTGAGTTGCTTTATCATCTTCTACAGGTGTGTTTTCTAGATCGTGCTTAGCTCCAGGAAGACCCTTCTTGATACACCTGCAGCATCTCATCTGATTGTATTGAAGAGTGCAGATCCTTAAACTCTTTTTTTTTTTTAATTATTCACTCAATTCTTAATCCAATGCATAACATGTGATTTTGTTGGAGACTGACTGATCCCTCCTCCATTCTTCTTAATCCCCAAGTTCTGCTCTTTCCTAGAAATTACATCATATTTTCTCTGCACTCACATGACTAGCTTCATAAATAAAACTTTTTGGTAAAACTAATTGATTTCATTAATTGCACTCATTAGCCTTGCCATTCTAACAAGTCAATATTTTATTAGGACAACCTTTTTCCTTTAACTAGTCTTCTCTGACCATTTTCACCACGTTTCCTCAGCACTCTATTCAAAATGAGGATCTCCACTTAAGAATATATGCTATATTTTTAAGAGGATTTTTTTCAGGCTCTTAAGTCTGAAATATCTTTAGGCAGGTCATGCAATTAATTTATATGCAGTACAATTTCTGCAGACTAAATAGTGATCTTTATCATGAACTCTCATGAATTCTTGATCATGAATGCTCTTAATACATATAAATTACTAAATTCCCTAGAAGATTATATAATTTGGGGCAAATTCCACTGGTTTCACTCATGTGATGAGTTCAACTGATGTCAACAGAATTTTGACAGTAATTATGTACAGGATTGAACTGTTTTGACCAGAATACAAAGATTTTCCATACCTTAAGGGTTGGGGGCAAAGGTTCTATGCCATATACAAATCCCCTAAACAATCATATCTTACAGCAGGAACTTCCAAAACCCTACACAGCCTCTGAGAACTTTCTTCCCCAATTTTTAATCCGTGTTGATGACTGCAACTTTGATACACCACTTTCTGTTTGAAGGCATACATCACTACTGTCTACAATCACTTTAAGCTGTTGAGGTTGTCTGCAGGGCTGCAGTCAAGAAGAAATCCTAGGAATATTTTGATCTAAAATACACAAATATGTCCAGGTATTTTTGGCACACCTATATGGAGAGAGACAAGAAACAAAGCGCATTTCATGTCTCTTACAAGGTGCAGCAGAGCAATTACTAGCCTGCTGATTCTGATTGTATCCTCATTACCACTAGCTGCAGATGATTGGCAGTGACATGGCTTGATACACAGTCTGGTTGGCAATATTTTGTCATGTTGTGCATGTTTAACTGCTATAAAAGAGTCTCTCTTTAAAAAAAAAAAAAATCTGATGTTACTTTTAAAATGTGGCTACATGACAAGAAGTCAATTACGAGTACTAAGTGGACCTGTTCCTGGAGCTTCTACGCTGTACCTATCTCCACTACTGAGCTCCTCTCTTCCCTCCCTTCCTGTTTTTTTTGGGGTTTGAGATGTTGGGAGGTTGGTTTTGTTTTGCTTCCCTTTTAAATGCAGTGCATGCATAATGCTAGCTGGGCCTTTTCAAAACCTTGCAATGGTGAAGGGCGAAATGTTTGGCAAGATTAAGTCCTGCAAAGGAATGGGAAAATCTACAGTTTGTAGACATCAAGAGCCTGCTGGTATAACAAACCTTGGTTAAAGAAAGTGCATTTACCTTAGTGTACGCCATGTGTGACATCAGAAATATCGTGTACTCTTCCCATTTTGAGAAATAGAGATTAACTAAAAAAAAAAAAAAAAAAAAAAAAAAAAAGAGTTCCAAAATTGGTCCTGCAAACCATACAGTTAGTGCCTAGTATTAAAAAAAAAGCATACAAAAAAAAAATATTTTCACAGAGTAAAAAGATTTCAGAATTAAAATTAAAGGAGCAGGGATTTTTAAGGTACTTGAGTTACTGCAAGCAGGAAGAGCTCTCAGGGTCTGATCTGTGACCTGTACTTCTTCCATTTCTGACATTAGTAGCACGGGACCCAACAGCTCCTTTGACCAAAACCAGTTTTGGGCACCCTCTTGAGGTTTTGCTCCCACAGAGAAACAACTCAGAAGATAGATAGTTAAAATTATCATAAAATTTGGAGCAGCTTGTGACCGAAACTCAAGCCTGTAACCAGTGCAGCCCATTACAAAAAGGCTTAAGCAAGAATGCAAAGCTAATACATTAGAGAATCAATTCTGGTTTCATTCTTTGTGATCAAATTTTTCATCTCATGCCATTAGCCCAGGACCTCTGGTTCTGTAGGGACAACTAGAAAAACAGATCACAATTAATACTCCACTGTTGAAAGACAAGGAATCGCCATCTAACTACAGCTTTATAAAATTTAATGTTTCATACTTAGTTTAGGAGAAAATAAACAACACCCAATAACAGCTAGCAAAATAATAGATTCCCCATCTATAGAACAGTGTAAAATAATATACCAACCCTTTACTGTCACATGGATACATTTTTATAAAATGGAAATCAAATTTTGTTATGTTCACTAAATAAAAGCAGGGTAATCATAGAATTTGCCATCATTTGTCCAGACACTTTTCCCTTCCTGTCCATACAAAATATAAACGAGAAAGGACTTTCTATTACAAAACTGCCTTCTGACTTCCTGCTCAAGTTGGTGTTAGGATGCCAATTCCTATACTATATAATATATACTATATCAGACTAATTTGAGACATACACCTGTGTAGATTTCAGTAGATCGTGCTCTTCAGGTCCAACACAAATATGCTCCAAAACGAAGCATTCATTTTCTGCTATCATCAATCCATGTCTAAAACAGACAATATTTCTACCAGATTGACTCAACTTCCTCAAAATAAAGTAGTAAGCAATAGCTCATTTTAGATGACTCATTATTAAAGAGGGAAAAAAAAAAGAAAAACATTCTTCAATCTGAGTATTAAAGAGGCGTTTCCTATCATCAATTATATCACAGAAATGTAAATTCCAACTGTGAAGTGTTTATTTTTAGAATAGTTTGAAATTTCAAGCTATTAATCCACAGCTTTCCAACAGAGAGACCCCTGGTCTTTTGCTGCAAACATCTTGCCTTGGTTTTCTTGAGAAAGCAAATAAAAATAAAAAACACAGATCAGAGTGTCAGAGGTATCCCAGGAGCAACAAAAAAAAGGAGGTATGTTATATCTTCAGTCCAGTTCTCTTCAACATCTTCATTAATGACTAGGATGCAGGACTCAAAGGAATACTTAGTATGTTTGCCAACAACACAAAATTGGGAGGAGCTGTCGACTCCCTTGAGGGCAGAGAGAGCTCGACAAATTAGAGATGGGCAAACACCAACTGTATGAAGTTTAACAACGGGAAGTACTGGATTCTGCATCTGGTATGGGGTAACCCTGGCTGGGAGTACAGACTGGGGAACGAGAATGTAGAGCAGTGCCATGAAAAGGAACTGGGGGGTCCTGGTCAATGGGAAGTTGAATGTGAGTCAGCAGTGCCCTGGCAGCCAGGAGGGCCAACCCTGTCCTGGGGGCATCAGGCACAGCATCGCCAGCCAGTCAAGTGAGGGGATTGTCCCGCTCTGCTCTGCACTGGGGTGCCCTCACCTTGAATCTTCTGTGCAGTTTTGGGTGCCACAATATAAGACAGACATTAAGCCCTTCTGGAGTGAACAAGAGGGCCATAAGGATGGTGAAAGGTCTAAAGGGGAAGCCTTATGAGGAGCAGCTGTGGTCACTTGGTCTGTTCAGCCTGGAGAGGAGGACTGAGAGGAAACTTCAACATCCTCATGAGGGGAGACAGAGGGGCACACACTGATTTCTTCTCTCTCATGACCAGTGACAGGACTTGAGGGAATGGCCTGAAGCTGAGTCATGGGAGGTTTAAGCTGGATAGCAGGAAAAGGGTCTTCACCCAGAGGGCGGTTGGGCACTGGAACAGATTCCTCAGGGAAGTGGTGAGAGCACTAAATCTGTCTGAGTTCAATAAGCATTTGGACAATACTCTCAGGCACATGGTGTTTGACTCTTGGAGTGTCCTACACAGGACCAGGTGTTGGACTCCATGATGCTGATGGGTCTCTTCCAACTCAACACATTCTATAACTCTATGCATATACTTCTCCAGTTCCAGTATCAGACTAATTTGAGACATACACATCCTTTTATTTGAATAAGGCTTCTGTATCAGTGACTGGTGAAATGAAATGACAACCAATTGCTATCAAAATCAGAGAAAACTGTAATGGGACTCCTGAAATATCCTGATGACAGCTCCTCAGGGATGAAGCTCCAGCTACTGTGAATTCTGAGTTTTGGGAGACGAGCTCTTGAATGTAGAAGAGGCAGTTTCAGGCAATGCTGAATGGTGCTGCACAGACACCCTTACTGCAGGTATTTGCACTGTATTAGTAATCATGCAAAGCTCTTTTATATCCTGTGATGTCTAAGTTTTCAGGAAGCATCAGAGTATTCCTTTGCCATCTGCCTGCCAAGAAACTTCTCCAGCATGTTGGAAAAGCCACAGGAACTAATGCAAGCAACATCCTTGGGATGTCCATCCCATTCAGTGTAAAATCTGAAGATCACACAAAGTCTCCCATTTACAGAGAAACCAGTTGTCTACTGTGTTAAAAGCCAGTGGAAACACATTAGGCTCACACATAAAACTCTTCCCTCATCCCAAAGTTTCCACTTCCAGTTTAAAGTCCTGTTCTTTGTTCAATATTAACAGTTAAAATGATAGTATAATCCACAAATATCTGAATTTCTTTGAGACAATGCAGATGTCAAAGCATAAGTCAAAGAATGGTGGGGAAATATCTAGAAATGTAGGAGAGCTGTGCACAGTTGTCCAGAGATAGCTTCATCAGTACTGCATAGAATGGAAGAGTCACTTTCCTCTGCAGTCTCAGAAGCTGTTGGGACTACTCTGCCATAAGAACACGTTGCCATGTACAGCTTGTCCACCAGGAACTTCTAGTTCTTCTCCGCAAAGCAGCTTTCTACCCTGTTGACCCCAGCATATACTGGTGCAAGAGGTGCAACCAACCCAGGTGAAAAACTTGGCACTTTGCCTTCACTGAACTTCACAAAATTCCTGTTAGCTCTTTTCTCCAACGTGGCAACATGTTTCTGGATGGCAACACAACCAGAATGGTTGTGCAGATGGTGCATCAACCACTCCTCCAAGTTTTGTATCATCTGCAAACTTGCCAAGTGTAAATCAGTGTTCCATTACCAAGATAAGGAATGAAGATGTTCAACAACACAGGGCACTTCAGCAATCCCTGGAGTATACTGCTAGTGTCTGGCCTCCAGCTGGATTTCATGCTGCTGATGACAATCCTTGAGCCCAGCAGTTCCAACAGTTTTCAGCCTATGTCACTGCTCATTTATCTCGTTCATACTTGAAGAGCTTGTCTATGAGTAGGTTATGGGAGACTGTCAAAAGTCTCCCACACAGTCACAATAAACGATGCTCGTTGCTCTTCCTTCACCCACCATGGTCATTGTATCTCACCATAGAAGACTATCAAGCTGGTAAAGTACGTCTTCTCCTTCATAAATCGATTATGATTACTCCCAAAAACCTTCTTGTCCTTCATATATTTGGAAAGTGTTTCCAGGATAACTTGTTCCACCATCTTCCCAAGAACTGAGGTGAGGCTGACTTGCCTGTAGTTTCCCAGATCATCCTTCTTGAAGGCAGGAATGATGTTCACTTTCCTCCAGTCCTCAGCAACCTCCCTTGATCGCCATGACCTTTCAAAGATAATTATTAGAGACTTTAAATCTCCTACAACTAGTACGTAAGCAGAATTTTTAATGCAGATGATGGGCAGATGCCATGATAAAGAGGATGAGTATAAACTCCTCCATACTTCAGTAAGCAAATACACTGTTGTCTATAAGCTAATTCTGAAGCCCAAATCAAACGTTTATTAGCATGTGGTCAGATACATTCTTGTACCTGTAACACAGACTGCACCAGAATAAAAGGAAAAGCCCTACTGGAACCATCCTGAGACAGCTTGACAGTCACAGACTGATAACGAGATGCCACAGAAACGCGTGTTTCCACTGTCATGAGGAGTGAGATCAGGTTCTCTGTTAGTAACAACAGCCTGTGCCCTACCTCAGCAAAAAGCAGTATCCAAAACAAGCTAGCTGGTACCTGAAAACTCAGGTAATAAAGCCTGGAGCAAAGCTTGTGAGAGAAGAATGAGTGATGTCAGGGAAGGGTGCTAAACTGTGAAACAGTCTATTGGAGGAAGAAGAAAAAAAATAAATAAAATAGATTCAAAGTCTAACCATCATGAGAGTACATAAAAAAAAAGCGTATATACAGATAAAGGAGATAATGCTATATTCACACATACTGGTAAACAAACTTATCTCCTAGAAACTATGGGTTCTAAACAATTTTCCTCTTCAGATTATATCTGTAGGAAATACTATTGTCATTCACACTGTATTTACCCTTTTGAGGTGTAAGTGGTTTGTTAACTTCACAAACTTTGCTGATTGTAATCTGACAATCTAGAGGAACAATGGATAAGAAAAACAAATACATGTTTTGAGCACCTCCTAGAAGGGAAATGTATAAAAACATTGCCTTATATACATCTTTTTAGGATAGTGATATTTAGAATAATTAGAAGGCAGATGTTTTAAAATTCACTGTGAATTTCATAGACCACAAAATCAAGGCTGACAAGTATACAAATGGATCAGAGTTGTGCAAATTAGATTTCTCAAAAAAATTAATTTCACTCAGCAAAACTTCTTTAATTATTATTTTAACTGAAAGAGCAGACAATAAAAAAGCTATAACTAATGTTTCACGAAATTTGTGAGGTTTAATACATTTTCTTTTTCAAATTAGTATTGCATTAATTATGGCTTTGATAATGTATTATAAGCTACCTGTAAAATATTCCAGAATAATAAACACAATCTATAATATGTCCAAAAGCATTATGCATTCTTGCCACTAAAGTCATTACCTATATTTGTTGAGATATTTTACCTTATTTTAAACACGTAAAGTGATAAAGGAAACTTTTACCTAATAATTCAAGTGCAAAGAAAAGTCTACAGTTACCTTTTGGTCCACTGAGCCAAAGCCTAGCCACCTTGGCCCCTTCCTCTTCTGTTTCCTTTTGGTTTCTTTTGTCTTTTGTTTGTTTATTTCTCCTTGCAAAATGAAGGTCAAGATAAGCTATGTCAGAGAAATCACCTTAAAAGCTCTGAGGTATTTTTAGACAAACAAATATTAGAACAGTATTAATGTTTTGTGAAAGTGAGACAAAATTGCTGATTATCCAAATATTCTAGAGCTCACCTATGCTAACTATTTTGCTGAAAGAATCTTTAATTACTTCGACACCAACTTGACCCTCATTTGAAGAGGAAAACCTACGGATACAGGAACTTGAAACATTTGTTCCTCATCTTCCTGCTTTGGGACTCTTCATTTTGCTTGAAACAAAAAAGGATTGAAAGGGAATTGGTACAAGAAGGCTTGAAGAAGGTGTCTGTCCTCTCTTAGTACATGACGAAAAAATAGCATCAATCTCTTGCTTATGAGGTTAATACTATTCCTTACGTACTCTATGTTAACACAGTAGAATTAATGGTGTAGTAAGGGACCAGCAGCAGAGTATTCACTGATGCTTTGTATGACTTCATTATTCTTTACAAAGCAAGTTCTGGTTTTGTTATTCAAAATAATCAAAGAGAAGGGACCTAGTACATAGTTTACCTTCCCTCCCCCCCTCCCTTCATACCTCTCCAAATTACTCTCTTTTTACTTATTTTAATTTTCTTAAATACGTGACAAAACCTCAGTAATGACATTTTCTGTTTTGGAAAAAAATCCTCTTACATCACATAAAAGATGTTTTTAATAACTTAGAAAAACGTTGGATGAAGTCAAACAAAAGTGGGTTTATGCCATCCATGCCCTGAGAGCAGTGTAACAACAGACAGGTATTTGCTTAAGCAACACGGAAAGGACTACATATTCTAGGAGACAGAGTACATACACAACCAGGATCCTATTTTCATGCTTGTTCCTGACCTCTTTTCAGCCTCTCTTGACTTGTTTTCCCTTCAGCAGTTCTGTTAGCTAGGTTTTTGAACTTTTCAGCACAAGGACCATCTGTGAGTATGTTTTGGACAGCACAGGTTCAACAGGGTTGTGATCTAAGTACGGTTGTCAAAACAGTGATGCGGTACAAAATAAAGAGCCACCACTATGTTTGATTGCTTAGATGATTCCAGTCTGTTCCTCCATCTGCATTCTTGCATATGGTCTTTCAGACATGGTACAGTTAATGAAGCTGCAGCACGAAATTTCCTGAACGTGCCCTGGGAGGGAGCTGGTTATGTGCCACTCTGCACACCAGTCCCGACTGTGCTTCTGCTTGCTGTTATTGCTAAAGGGTCACAGATCAACTCAGAGGTGTTGAGCTCACTGTGTTTCAACGTGGGAAACACTGGGATACTTAAAACTGTCTTGAAGGTCCTGTTGTAACTTGGGTCTAAGGTCCAGTTTCATAACAAAATTAGCCTACTGAAATTCAGTATCAATAAGAAGCAAATACACTTCCACTCAAACACTGAGAAGTTTGGTTTCATGTAAGTAGAATGGTAAGAAAGTTTGAAAAAACAGCTGCAAAGAGGTCAACTGAAGAAGTTTTCTGAGGCTTCCACTATGAGCTCGTCTAAATCTAGAGGCAGCAACTTCAGCCCCTTGACCACATCTTTTTGCACCATAAAATTAGAGCTATAAAGTAATATCATAAACTGTAGAGAGATACAATATACAACACATGCACACTTAACAAGTGATAGCACTTGCATTCTGTCAGACAGCAGGAGATACCCCAGCTGTTTAAAATAATTAAAAAAAAAAAAAAAAAAAAAAAAACCAACAACAAAAAAAACCCAATGTAATTCACAAGGTCATAGCAATTTTCATGATATTTTATTTAAGCCATCAATGACTGCTTCAAGTCAACTGAATAAAAAGTCTTTACAAAAGAGGAAGCCTGCCTGACAGAATTAAAAAATGAAGAGAGAGGAAGTACTGCTTTACATGTCCATTATGTTTTGGGTAATATTAGAATGTCATATTTAGGTATTATTAAAAGCTCTGCACATATCTTCAAACTTCAAAAGTTTTGGGTGTATAAATGCTTAGACCTTAAATTACAGGTCCCTTTTTATTCTTCTATTCTACACATGTATTAAAAATGTGAAGATTAAAACATCAGAAACATTACACAATGTTCCATAAAATCATTCAGCAAGCTAAGTCACCTTTTTGAAGACGCTCTAGAATGATTCATGCGCAAAGAAGAAAAAGCTTTGTGCTGGCCTTCCTTTCTTCCACTGTTCCTGTAAAATGCAGATGTATAGCTGTGCCTCTGAAATACACTTTGTATCTAAAACCAGGTATTGTGAAATCAATCACAAGTCTCTAACCCTTTCCTTTCACAGAGTAAGGATGCTAAGAGCATATTTGGGAATACTTGTTCTTCTGTATGTTTCTTGAATGCAAATACATTAATGTGTGGGATATTGTTATTCAAATAGAAGTTGTAAAATAAAAACCAGAGAGAATTTGAATTCTGTAAATTTCCCATCATATTGTTAGAAGTGTGGTAGCCACCTGAAACTCAGGTTAGAGGAAATTCTTTATATTTTTTTAAGGAAAAAATATTTGTTTTCTTACAGTGAAACAAGACTACAGTACTTAGTTATGGCAGAATCAAATTAAGTAAATGGTATAAAAAAGACGGACATACTTCAGGTTCTGTATCAAGGTGGGGGAACGTACATAAAGGTAGAAATGTCTATGTCAAAATAGGGTGCAAATTTTCAGTGGCTGCTCCCATTCAGAAGGAAAATCAGCTTTGGCAGTAAGTGGCAGTGACAGCACCTCAGCTTGCCTGTATAATTCATGAAGAACCTTGCATGTTGGAACGGTATGAGCAGAGATGTGTTTGGCCTCAGATCAGGTAAAGGAGGCAACATTACTGCAATAAATCTTTTACAACTTCAATGGAGCTTGAGGATAGCTAAAATAATTTTATTTTTGTACCCCATTCCCTTAAAAATGCAACTTACAGCAGTTTATCTGAAAGGGATGAAGACTTGTGATTTATTTCACAATACCAGGTTTTAGATACAAAGTTTATTTCTGAAGGACAACTATAAATCTGCATTTCAGGACTGCATCACTTTTCCATTTGTTCTATTCCTGCTGGTCAACTGATCTTTTCACACCAACCACTCATTCTCTTTTGTTAAGCAAAAGTATGAATATATTGTGTAGTATACAAATTACACACTCCAAAAAAAAAGTGACAAAAAAAAGGTTATATTTGGTCACGTGCCAATACTACATAGTTATTACATCCAAATAGAATCAAAAAACCATATTTAAATAAAGATTTATTAGAAAAGCATTCAAAAAAAACATGGACACAAATGTTATGATGAGAATATTAAGCCCTTCAAATATCAGGAGTCTTTGCTTCTTAATTACAGCCATGATATTTTACTGGAGGCATGCTGAATATGTTATGAAAAAGTGAATTTAAAAACAGTGGGGAGGGGGAAGACTAATTGCTTTATTGCTAAGAATGCATATTTCCATAAACTCAGTTACTTGTTTTAGAGGTCTGTACAACTTCCTAGAGAACAATCTCTCTTAATGACAAGCATACTACAGTATCAGGTAAACAAACCTTACACTTCCAGAACTATACCATTTTACAGGTCAGTAAGATAACTTAGCTAAACAAACTAGCATTCTGATTTTTTCCTTCTCTCTCCCATTCCTCCAGCATTTTTCCCACCACTTGTAACTCACATATTGACCAAACAGTATAAAAACTATTGACTATTACTGAGAGTATTTGTCCTGCCTGTTTTATGGTAACACTGTAATACTTGTAATTTTCTTTCTTAAAAAATCCCCAGCCAAACGAAAAGAAAACAAAAATAAAAAAAAACCAAGCAACCAAAAAAAACACCTACCACAGCTGTTTCATGACAAATATTATCTTATGGAATTACTAGTCAAGTGAAAGAAGGATGAATAAACAGGAAAAAAATTTACTAAGGTATGTCTAGTAAAACACAGGTCTCCCATCAAATCAGTTGAATTTCTGTTACGAAATTCAACAAGAGTACGTTTCAGTTTTGCCATGGGGAGAGTACAAAATTACATTGCTTTTGAGGTTAATATGCAAGTTATGTAACATACATGCAAGAAAGAAATTTGAACATTTGACAGAAGTGCAACAAATTCTATGCTGGCTCACAGCATACAAGTAGAATATGTTCATGCATGCATTTCTTAAACATATTTGTGTTTTGCTTATCTGTGCAAGATGTCCTGTTAGAGCTGATGCACTTTTGTAAATAAAAAAACCCTTCTAAAAATGTATTGCTAAAAGTATTTACTGGAAATCATCAGACTGGATCAACTATCTATGTTTAGAGTTGGCCTGTCTACCTGTTCCCAACTTTCTACCCAGACTTTTTTTGGTCTGCTATAACTAATATCTCAGATTTCCTTCTCTGCTTTGAACATTATGTACAGTAAAAAACAAAACAAAACAAACAAAAAAAAAAAAAACAGGAAAAAAAACCCCACCAAACCAAACTAAACAAAAACCAAAAAAGCCCAAAAAACCCCCAAAAAACATAAAAGCAATTTCTATTGCAGACTCTTTGGATCCTTGATAAGCATTGTTGCTCCAAGTCTGTTCTGACAGTAGATCACCAACAATCTGTCATTTGGGGGCCTGAAATATTGCCATCACCACTGATCAAAAGCCAAGTAGCTCCTCACTGGATATTTTTAGGGGAGATCATGCTAAGAGAGTCTCAGACAGAGTGATCCATCAGCAATGTCAGCCTGAGGACTCCAGTGGGCAGAGCACATTTCTAGAGGAAAGTCCTGCTCCCCCTTACGGGCCACTTCTTGTTTCATTAAATACATACAGGGATTTCACACACAAACAGGAAAATCAGGTCCTTTGAAGTGAAAGCCCAGCAGGCTTTCCAAGTGAAATGACACCAGCATGTTCAGGAGGTCAAATAGAGATGCCAGATCTCAAAAATCCAAGATGTTCTAAAATCCTAAATGTAGATCAAATTTATGTAGCACGTAGCTGTCACTGTCAGGTATAGCATATTCCTCCAATACTAGTGTTCCACTTGCTCACCAAAACAAAAACAACAACAACAACAACAACACAAAAAAAAAACCCAACCAACCAAAAAACTCCAAACAAACAACAAAAAAAAAACAAGCAAAAAAACCCTAAATTGCTCTACTTATCTGTGCAAAGTTTTATCCACTCTAAGCTAAATTGAAGGCATAAAATATGATCAAAGCCTGGAATTTTGTTTGTACCACTCAAAAACAGATGTTTCCTCTGTGCAGTTCAAATATTGTTATACTAGTACACATGAAATACGAGAAATATTTATTATTCACTACCAAAAATTCACACCTTTTCAGACAGACTGGCCAAAAAGTACCCAAACCAAAACAACAAGGCCTAAACAAGTACATGTGCTAGACTTAGGGATAGAAAAGTAAGAATTACAAAGCTGATTAACCTTGTCTACTTTTAATTAAAAGGCATTATAAAGAGAAAACCTTTAAGACAACTAATGAAAACTCAACCTCAATAAAGGCAAAGAAGAGATTTAAAGACTACGTTTTACACCATAGCTTTCCATTTCATCCACATAAAGTTAGCGCTGCACGGATCAATGCTACATAAGATACACAGAAATGCTTGTTCCTTTCTGAAATGAGGAGTATTATCCATCCTTTGGGTGCTCATTATGAGACTCAGCATTGAGAATTAAGTGCACAGGATCCCAGTGGAAACACTCAGAGGCTAACAAACTTCCGTAATTTGTCCAGAAATGCATGTTTTGCATTTGTTCTTATTGAAAAAAACTATGTAGTGACACATATTACGAGGGCCCATTTACCTGAGAGTATTAAACAACTGCTTATCAGAATAGTGCATTAGGCTTCACATACACTATGGCTTCTATTCAACACTCCCCTTCATATAAAAAAGATTTTTTTGGTATCACGACTCTGCTTTTAATGCCAGTTCTTAAGACTTGTGATTCTAAATTTACCCTTTGATTAGACGTGAATGTTTCTAATTAAGCTCAACCTGTCCATTCTTCTTTGAAGAGATTAAAGTCAGGGTCCTCCAAGACTCTTGAGGCTCTGTGTAAAAATTTACTTGTTCTTGGTGAAGGCAATAGAAGTCAGAAGCAAAAAATAAGTGCAATAAACTGTCAAGCTTGTCAGAAACACTTTCAACCAAAAATACATACTAGTGGACCTATAAAATCTTTAAGAAACCATCATGTTTATATGGCAGAAAAAGAGGAATTGGTGTTGTGTACCTCATAGGCATTCAACTACAGAATGCTGTAAGTCATCAATAAAACAAATGCATGTGTAGTAGTTAATCCTTGAGATCTGTGGCAGATTACAAACACTTTTTCCCAGAATGGACCAAACTTTACCTTCTCAAAATCACGTAGACATAGCTGAGAGGCATTTGGGAATTAACCTGGTGATCCCTAAGCAGGACAGGACTTCCATCCATCCAACCCTGTTACTCAAAATCCTGTTGGGAAGTTAAAGCAGTTAAATGACAGAAATAAAGAAAACAGAAGCTGTCTTCTCTTGTTTTAACTGTAATGAAAATTTTGAGAATACATTATGCGTTCTGTATTTTTTTGACACTTACAAGGAAGAGATGTACTATCACACTTCCAAGTTTTCCCCAGTACCACCAGATGACATACATCAGCACTGCAGTGGAAATCCACATATAATGTCACATTATTCTTGTAACTCAAGCTTTAAAACCATTTGCAGCAAGAATTATGCGATTCATCAATTACTGTCAACATCCTTCATTAAAACACAAACTTTTCAAAAGACCCAGATCTTTTTTTGCTCTAGTCACTGCATTTCTAATCACATTAGATCATACGAGGTTAGGCACTGAACTGAAGGTTCAGGTTACCATCATGTGGTGATCAAGGATACAGGTACTTCATCAGAAATATTCAGAAGGTGTCAAATAGGACTAATCATATTGTTAAATCTCATAATGATCAAAGAGTGACCTGGATTTTGATTTGTAAGAATCTACTAGAAATACTACTCTGAATCTAGTATCTACACTGTTTAGCAGCCCCAGCTCCAACTTTCCATGAGACTTCAGCTTCTAGATTGCACAGAATATCACTTATTACTGTATCACACCATTCAGAAATTAGATGATCCCACTAGGCATGTTCAAAAGATCTCCTGAAGTTTAGTTGGTTTAATAAATGTGAGAAAGTGATGGTGTTACAAATGTCTTCAGGTATCTGCTGATTTAAAGACCTGGATTACTCTACAAATTCTGGGACACAGGACAAGTTAAGTGTTTGCCCTGGCAGGATGTCTAGCCTTGAGCCATTTCCATTGTTTAAAAGCTTTAAGCTGTTGTTTCCTTAGATAATCGTTATCTGACCTAGCCATCTGCCTTCTCATTCTGCTGTTCCCTGAATATGAACATCCATATCTAATGCCATAACATTTTCCATGCAAAAAAAATGAGCATGAAAAGGCTTCTGCCTTCCCATATGCCAAACAGGTAAAGTGACAGTCAACCTCTTGGCAAGAAGATTGGTTATTTTTGAAACAAGCAAATTTGACTGGGACAACAGCAACCTGCTCTCAAAGAAACCTGATTACTGTGCAGCCAGCTACAACATTAGGAGAAAATACCAGGATGCCAGGATTTGATTCACATATGTCATCTTCAAAGAAGTTAGACTCTTTGCTCACATAAATCTAAAATAATGTATATAGTAAAAAAACCCACAACAAACAAACAACAAACAACAAACCCACCTGTAGATCAGCTAGCATACCAGAAATACATACACTCATGAATTTCAGTATTTTGGTGGAAAACCATAGAGAAAAACTCTTAAGTTTCACATGCTGTTTTCAACATCCAGTGCATGCTTTCTTACTTTTCAGATATTCAGCTTCAAAAATTGTCAAAGTACTCTCATGGGAAGTGGGAACTAAAATACCTTGAAATTCATTGCATGGAGACTTGAGTTACATCTGAGACTCTCCTTGCCAGACATTCTTCCAAACTGCCTGCTGGTTCTGATGGAAGTCATATACCTTTACAAGATGCAGATTACAACCTTTAGTAACCCTAGTAGAACTAAAAGGTATAGCAACTTTCTACAACCACATTGAAACTTATTTTATTGAAACTTATTATTTTCCCAAATATCTTAGTAATTTGAAAGAAATTAATCTAATATAAGTGATCTTGTAAGAATTAGGTCTTTTCCAGTGGGTTTAAAACAACTAAAAACCCCATCAGAATATCTATTTACGCTACTTGCTTATTTCATTTGGCTCCTTTCAAAAATTCAGCCTCAAAGGGATATTTTGGTACTACTTAACTAAATAACAACTGACTGACAGAAGAATGTAGCCATGGCTTTAAAAAGATTGTATTTACGATACACTAAGCAGACAAATTTAAGTTTTAGTGTCCGTTTCCGAAAGTAATTTTCTTGAGCAAAAGGAAATTGCTGTCCTGTGAAGATTTTTGGGAGATGAAGAAATTAGTTGCAAAGTTGGGCAGAAAAAAAAAAATAAAAAAATGGAGTGGGAGAAGAAAACATAGAAAAAATAGGAGGGGAAAAGGCAAAATCTTTCCCCAGAGAATGTTTTATATAAAGCTCCTTTGGGTCTCAGACGTTCTTGATTTTGGACGCTGCTACTCAAACTCTGCATATTTGGGGCTTCTTAAAATGAATTAAAACAAGCAGAAAATAACGGTTTGTTATACAGTAGAATTATTATGACTAACACAATAAATCATAATAAAATGTAGCATCAAACATAGCTATTTTATACATGAATTTTAGAAAGTTATGACCTTTTTGGCAGCTTTGGGAAATAAGTTTTAAAGTTTAATAGTTTCTTTACAAGCCTGTTTTGGTTTGGTTTTTTTTTTTGTTTTTTTTTTTTTTTAGTAGAAATTTCAGTAAAATAGGCAATGACCTAAAGGACAAGATAATACATACTCTTTCATGCTGATGTGTCTTGAAGTTACTGCTTATTAGTACAATTAAATTTGTAAAGTAGAATAGGCAGTTTAAGAGCCAGTAGGATGCACTACAAGTTAGCATGCCAAGAGCAATTTAAACAAGTATTAAATACTTGCTCTTGTGGATAATGAGATGTGTCTCTTTTTCTCAGTTTTACAATAAACTTGCAGTTAATACAACAAAAAAAATAGTATCTATTAACATGGCAATCAGTTTACATACAAATAGCTACAATATTTCCTTTTCAATATTATTGAACTTAAATTTTGTCCAGCATAGTACCAGAGAATCTGGTCAGGCAATCTGCTTTTATAACCCGTTCATGACACAAAGTTAGCACATCCCAAGGGTATAGAAGAAATTGTTTCAGTGTGTCATGCTGCATTCAGACTTCTTTCCAAGTGAGCCTAACTACAAAGGAGCCATTAGCCAAAGGGTCATGTGGTTCTGCAGTGCCTGAGCAGACAATTGCATACCTGTCCTGCATGGAGACTTCCTATTCACATGAAAGAAATTACTTTTCCCATCATGCCCCCATGAAAAAAGGTCAGAAAAATAATGTTCTTCCCGGTGTAATGTCTTTTGTCATGACAAAAACAATCTCTTCTTTAAGAGCAAACGTGGTTTAGTCCTGTTTGAGAGTCATTCTGTCCCTCAAGAAATAAAGTCACCATGTTTAAAAATGCTGCCTACATTTAAGCTTATTGCTTACTTGTACATTATTAATAATTATACTACTAAATTTAATATTGTGCAGTTAAACAAGCCTACAAAACTCATCCTGTAATAAGATCTTACTGAGACCTTCAAAAGGGAAAAACAATCACTTTCATTTTTGTCAAATCTCAGCTGTAACTTCAAATATCAAACTCTTCATGACTTACAAGCACAATCAATAAGCATCAAAACCACAGGTCCTTATTTAAGTGAAGAGTAGTGTAATAATGCATTTTCCTTATCTTGCTGATACTCCTGAAAACAGTTACTTCTAGGATAGAAACATATGCTTGAAATCCTAACAAAGATATGCTGGAATTTCCACAAGTAATCGCCTCTAAAAATCATATCACACTGAACCATGAAATAGAAAATGTATCTGAAATTTAGTGCAAAATTTAACACTCATGAGTTCCGCTGATTCTGTTATCTGCTCCATTTACATGCCAATCCACAGCCCTACCTAAAAATGCATCTCTTAAAACCCTTAAAATAAAATGCTCCAGCACTTCCTTTGTAGCATAAGTTGATTTTGCACGTCTTGAGAAACAAATACTCAGCACTGAACCACAGCCATTAAACTGATACCATCCATCAGCAAAGGTAAATTATGCAAATCAGAATTATGCAAACAGCTTTTTTTTTAGTTGCTACTATTTCTATTTTGTGCAGTTGTCATCAGAGTTCGTTATGTGAGATGAAATTTTTTTAGTATCATTATCCAAAAAACCTCAGCAAAAGTCAAAAACTTGTGTCACCAATGAGTTATTACTTACTGCTTTCAATGTCCATTAAGGTACCTGACAAACAGAACTTGAGCACTAAGGCTGAAGCTCTCTCCCAAAAGCATCTTTCTTGCAATCCACAAAAAGTCATGCAACTGGCATTCAGAAATAAATACTTTGCTTCTTCCTACCAGCAGCTTTGAGAGGTATTTTCTTTGGTATGTATACACAGCACAGCCCTCTACTCCTTTTTTTCCCAAGCCTCTCTTATATAACAGACTGCAAAAACCATCTCTGAAAAACGTGATCAAGATGCGATCTCTATTTCAGAACTACAACATTTAACATAATCACATTCAACTCAGTCCCGAGCTATTAATCAGCTTCTCATTAACATCGATGATCGATCACAAGTTCTCTGCAGTTTTGCAGGACACAGACTGATAGTCAGTCAAGGCTCCCACAGGGTCAAGTCATCCACAGACTGAAGAGAGACAGCTTCACCAACTTGGCTCCGAAACAGTCTTACAAGGGTATTGGATCATTGTATAATGCTTTGCTTAAATATGACATCCTTTGTATAAGGTTTGGGTTTAAGGTTGGGGCTTCTCCACAGAAAACCTGTATAAAGGCAGATAGGCTCACAAAAGCCCTAAAACCACTTGAGTCTCAGAGGCCCACAAGTAGGATATGCAGCGGCTTTCTCTGAAGACCTGCCCTTAACTCCTTCATGCCATGTCATTTATACACCGATCAACTAACTAGGCTGTCTGAAAATTATCAACCCAGCCTATGAGTTACATAATCAGTTTATTTTTTAAGATAGGAAGAATATAGCCTTAAGTACAGGATGGTTAAGATTTTTTTTTCTCCTGATTTTGCAAAAGCCACAACAGACTTACATAAACTCCATGTATTTCTGGGTTGTCCTCTCTCTGTCTTGAGGTACGTAAGTCTTGACGTACCGTATGGAGAGGTTTGCTATGAACCACAGCTCAGGCTGACTCACTGTTTTCACTTTACATACAGGCTACCTATATAGACTTTGAAAATAAACCTGCAATGTGAAGTTTTTACTTTCCTTGTTATTGCCAATAAAAAGGCACACGTTTTAAGGGGCACAGATATCAGTTATCAGCCAATAAAGTTAAGAACTGGGTGCTCAATAATGGGACCTATTCATTTCTACATATTTCCCCCAAGTGTTGGATATTTTTTCCTGTAATACATAGGGTTAACCATGACACCCTGAATCCAAACAAAGCACACCCTAACGAAGTATAAAAAATGTATCTGCACGAGATGCTGTATTATACTCTTCCATGTATTCGTGCTTCCAGTCCCTCCAGGGGAAATTTAACATGGTTTCTAAAATTATCCTTCTTCGGGGTTTTCTTTCATTTTTCTCCAAGATCCCTGGCCAGATGAATTTGTGTATTCCATGTACTGCCTGTGCCACTGCACCTCCTTCCTCTGTGGTGACTTGATTCAGCTGAGGCTACGCTTTGACCGATCGATGCAAGCACATTACACACCAGAATAAGAGTAAGGTAAGGGTAAAGGAAAGAAAAGCATCTCTCCTTTCAGCCATTAAATATAGATCAACGAAACATCACAGCGCACATCGCGGCTCCGCTCCCCACCCCCTCCGCCCGCTCCTCGAGCGCAGGATTTCGCAGACGGTGGCTTCAAAGGAAGAACACACACCCCACACGCCCCTCGGCACACACACGGACACACACACAGATACACATGCACACTCAGCACAGACACACAGAAACAAGCAGCAGCCGCCGCTCGGAGCCGCCCCTGGGCCCGGGCTCCGCGCAGGGCCGGGCGCTGCCCCCGCCCGCGGGTCCCCGGGCCCCTTCTTCTTCTTCCTCCTCTTCCTCCTCCTCCTCCCTGGCCCATGACTTCACTGCCGTAACGAGCACATTAGTGCAGGGCGTCGGGAGACACGGTGCCGCGGATGCCCTACATAAGCAACGACTAACGTAGAAAGAAAGGGAGGAAAGCGATGGAGGGGGAAAGGCGCGGGAGGAAGAACCATGGGGAAATAACGCACTTTGTTACCTCTCAGCTGAAGGCACAAACACTGCTCCTTGCAGCCCAACCCAGCCCGGCTGCCTCGCCGAGGGGAGCAGCGCAGGACCCCGCACCAAGAAGAAATATCACGCAGGAGGGAAGGGTGTGTGTGTAGGGGGTGGGGGGGGACCTGGCACCATTACGGTGCCTGTCGTACTCACCGATCGGCGCCGATTCAGCCTGTTTGCTCCCAAACATATACCAAAACCCAAGAGCAAATCCTCAGTCCGTTAGGCAAAGATGAAAGGGGGGCGGGGGGGGGGGGGGGGGGG
>JAWWEW010000078.1:76864924-76888102 GCA_035583185.1 Anabacerthia variegaticeps | reverse complement strand
TCACCGCAAGGTCCTGACCTTGCCCAGCTGCAGCATCTTCAGCTTGCCCCCCCCCGGGCGTGCGTGTGTGCCCCTGAGCGCCCGTGCGTCCCCGTGTCCGTGCGAGCGCGACGGTCCGGCTCCGAGGGGCTCGGCCGCAGGACAGCTGCCCGCTGGCTGCCGGGGCGAGGAGGGCTCGGCATCCACCGCCCCGCCGCTGGGGCGAGGCGCGGGGCCGCTGCGGCGGCGGCGGCTGGGGCAGGCTGCGCGGCGGCGCCGTAGCGCAGCGCGCCGGGCGGGCGCACCGGCCGCGGGATGTGGCCGAAGGAGACACAGCCGCCGCCGCAGCATCTGCCGCCGCCGCGCTCCCGCCCGCCCTGCCTCCCGCCCGCCTGCCTCCGCCCCTCCCTGCCCGTCCCCTCCCCAGCAGGAGCGCGCCCGCCGCGGCCGAGCAGCCGGCGCTGGCGGGGGGAGACAGGGGGGGCGGGCGGCCCCGCTCCCGAGGAGGCGCCGCCGCTGGTGCCGGGCGGGGCCCAGGGAAAGGCCGGGCCGGGTCCCCCAGTGTCGCCGCAGAGGGGCGCGTCCCAGTGCTCCCGCAGCACTCCGCGGCCGGGGCAGCTCTGGTTTACTTGGGAAGGGGGAGGCGGGGCGGCGGGTGCAGGTGTGGAGATGCACCCCGGGGCGGGGGGCGTCGGTGGGGAGCAGCTCCTTGGTGGTGACCGCGGCTCCTGCCGTCATGGGTTGGGAACTTGAGGTCTGCCAGCCAAAACGATGACAGCAACAGGGAAGCAAGAGCTCGTTCCTCGGCTCGTGTTTCTTTCTGTTCTCTCCTCCTATCCTTAGGAAACCTAGGTGGGAAGTCTACCATGTTTCCAGAAGTCTTCTTGCGGGCAAAGAGGGTACGGAATATGGAAGTCATGTTTTACTCCTGTGCACGCTTAACCCTTCGCTGAGAAACTTGTGTGGAATGCAATTGCAGCACTCACCTGAAAGTTGCCACTCCGCGGCTCCTTTCAACTGGCTGCGCGGAGTTTTGGTACCTGAGCAAAATCACCAATTTTTTTGGGTTGTTGCCCGGGGTAACTGCTGCTAATTCCCACTCGCGGCAGGCTGAGCATCAGCGCCGCGATGGCTACAGCCACAGACTCGGCCGAGGCGCCGGGACACCCTGATTTTGCGAGCTGATGCTGCCCGACCCTGCGGCCCCAGCACCTGCCCCGCCGGGAGGGGACCCGCGCGTCTCCCGAGCGCTACGGCCGACCTGGCCGGCCGCTCCACGCGGGACACGGCGCTCCCATCCATTCTCCCCCGCTGCCTCCCCGCCTCCCTGGATAAGTCATGGAGGGCCTCGCAGGGACAGCCGCGGGTGCGGCAGCGGTACCCCAGCAGCGGCACCCCGGCACCGGCCGGGATGAGCAGGGCCGGCAGCAGGACCGACCGACAGCCGCCGCCGGGCTGCACGGCGACTCGCTGCTGCCACCTCTCGCCTGGCGTTCTCGCAGCTTCCCCAAATTCTGCGAGCAGCTGGAGCTTCACCTGGCTGGAGTTCCCGCTTCCCCTCCCTGGGTTGTTGGTTGAGGTGGCTACCCCTCCCTTCGTTTCGCGGGAGGGCCAAAGGCTACGTTTTCCCAGCGCCAGAACGCCTTGTGTTTGGCCTGAGGTCTCTTTTTTTGTGAGGTTTTATTTCCATATTTATTGGACCGTATAGATGACTAGTATATGTCCCTTTTAGGGGTTAAGTGAAGGTGGCCCATCCATCTGTGTCAAAATCGGTAGATTCAGTCTGGCAGCAGCTCCGCCAAAACAGACTTTGCCCAAAACTACTCGGACTTCTGGGCAGAGCACCTCTAAGTTCAAAACTAGAGTAAGCCCTAAACCTCATCATCAGGTTCTGCTATGGCATGCATCTCCATCTCTCAGTGCCTACTGAGTTGCAGCCAGGGCAGAGCTTGCTGGTGGCAGAACACAGTGGCCAATACAGTCCTGCCCTTGACTTGAGTAGAGAAGCGACCAAATAGTCCATTGCCCAAGCTTCTGGTTAGATCAAAGTTAGTTTTCACCTTTGGTAAAATCATTGGTTGCTGAAGCCAGCAACAGGGAGAGTGAAAAAATTAAAAGCAGCTCATCATCTGTATCTGGAGAAAGAATATAATATCTGCTAAGTGCTGGGTTTTTTCTTCCTAGCCTGAGGCAGGCATCCAATTCTGAACTGGAAGTAGTGTATAACCCAGTAGCTATCTAGAATCACTATCCTACTGTTAAACTTCAAGATGTACTTGGTAATGACATTACTGGGTGTTGTAGCATCCATGATCCACCACAGCACCATGCGATCCACCTTCTGCAGCCCAGCCTTTCCTCTTTTTCAGATCTGAAAGGTCTTTCTGTCAATAAAGGAAAGGGAGGTAGAAGGGCTAGAAGCAGGCCATGTCCTCCTTTCATTCCCCCTGAAATATAGCCATGTAATAAGGGCATTTCATGGCCCCAGGGACGGCACACATCTGGCCTAATTGTGGAATGAGCAGTGCATGCTAGCAAAGGATATACCTAAGACACCTGATTCTTCCTACACTGTAAAGGTTAGCCTGCTAGCTATACTGATCTGTGTAGTCTAGCCTGGAAGCTGTTAGCCTGGAAGTTAAATATAGTAGCAATGAAGGTATATAATAATGTAGACCCTCTGTAGGAAAAGTGAGGGCTGGAAGCAGAAGGGTTTTGGCAGAATTGGGAAGGGCCTGAAGAAATCTGTTTTTCTCTCACAAGATTTCCTCCTTTCCCACCATTATTTTGCATGACAGGGAATTCATCTTAAGACATTGTAGGATTCACAAAACTCCTTCTGCTCCTTCTTTCCCCTGATTCACCCTGCATCACATTTTCAATGTTCTCTGACACCAGGCGAGGTCAGAGAAGGGATCAGGACTGAACCCTGCTTATGAATATGGAGAAATGTGACAAGAAAACTAAACCAGATTTTCTGAAATGGTTTTATACTGTTTATACTGCTGGTGGTGCTGTCACAGAGGAAGGGTAAGGGAGAGCAGTGAGGGGTAAGAATCTCAAAAGGAGTGGGATTGACTTCTGGAAGAAGCTGCCCCCCATCTGTTGTAGGTACTGCCCACCTATTTCATTCCCACTGACTAAGCTTGTTGTTCTGACAAGCCAAAAGCAGATGTAGGTGTAAAGCTTTTCACCTTTTTGGTCAGTCCCAACCTTCTCAAATATAGATGGTCTGTTTTCTCAGACTTTTCAGGTCTGTCTGTGGGAGTGGTGTATCAACCCTAAGCTTTGGTTAACTTTCTTGACAGTTTGTTCAAGTTGGTTTTTGTCTTTTGTTTTGCTTTGTTGTTTGTTTATTTTTTTTTACTTGAAAAAGATGGAAAAGGAAACTATGATCATGTCAAGGTCAATATTTTCAAGCATGGGAGCTGTAGAAGCATCTTCATCATTTGTATTTGCCCATTAGTTTTACAAAGGCTCTTGAGGCCTCAAATTTTTATTTGGTCAAAGTAACAATAAGTAAAAATTTTAGGAAACAGAAAAAAAGAAAAAAAGGTAGTAACATGAATAGAGTTAAATCCAGTGTTAGAATTTTCAGATAATTAGTCTTCTAAATTATTGTATTAATAAATAATAGCAATTAGCAATTGTTTAAGCTTAGGCTCAAGGGTTGTGTGTTGCTATAGCTGGTTGCCAGTGACACTCTTCCCATCCTGCTAATTAGAAATATAACTTTTTCTTTATGGAAAATTTCATCTTCAGGCAAAGGATGAAGTTAGAAGTGGAGGAAAACAAGGAAAAGTTCATTAGTCAACACTTAGACAAGGCATCTAAAATATGGGCTACCTAGGTACAAGCACTAGTTGTGTCTGCATATACTGTCTCAACATAAACCGTATTTAACTTTGGTTTAATCCTTCTTGCAACAGAGTTTGGGATCTTGTTTTCTGAATTTCTGGATAGCAGGGAAAACATTTCTTGACTGGTTTGACTTTCTTACTTGAAGATTATGTTCAAATTTAAATATGTACTGCATATGAGTATTGTCGAGATCCTCTGTAATGGTTAGGATTCACCAACTTCCTTTGTCACATTTTAGTCAATGGGAACATTTCATACTACAAATGTAACTGAAGCAAAACTAGGTGTGTGTAATATATCAGTGTTTCAGGCAATCTTTCTGGAATAAAATTGGGAAAACATGTTTTTTGCCCTTTTCAGTAAACTAAAAAACCAGCCAAGCATAATTAGTTTTTCAAGTTTAGAGCAATATTTCGAAGTAGTTATTGCAATTATTGCCTTATCCCTTTCTAAGAATTATTTAAAGGTAAAATTATTTAAAGGATTTGACAACATCCATCAAAATACATTTCAAATAAGAAAGAACATGTTTCTTGAGATGCATGGTTTGATGTCTTAGTGAAAGTAAGCTGGTAATGATTTTAAATAACTGATCCAAATTTCTGCTTTCTTATTTGACTATGTCATCTTTAAAAAGTCATCATTAAATTATAGCAATACTATTTGTATTTCCCTTTTCTTCTAAATTGTTACACAATATTATATAACAACGAAGTACATGTAAATCCTGGGATGAGGCTGGATTTCCATGCCCTGATGATGACATGATGAGGCAAGGTTTGAATGATTGTATTTGCCTAAGCTCGTGTCCTGATCTCATGGAAATATTTTTTCAGCAGAACTCTTCTAAAGAAATCTAAGGTATTTTCTATTCTGAGACACAGCTGGCTTTGACTCAGTCTGATTATGAGTAAATTAGTGTTGAAGTGCTAAGCTTGACTGGCAATAGGAAGATACAATTGAATTTGTAGTACCTGCAGGTTTTGTAAATGAATCTGTATTTGCATTGAGTGAGTTGGTTTGTATGTACTGAAGTTAACTCTCGATTCCCTAGGACCTGACTGGGATTTTCTTATTTCCAGCTTTGTCCATTGATGACAGTTATGAACAAAATCTCTCTGAAACAGCAGGGTTAACATATTTTTTTTTTACCTACTCGACTTCAATAAAATCATTTTAAGAATAATTATTTAGCTAGTAGCTGCCATTAGTTTCCTAAGAATTTTGGCATTTTGACCATGTCAGATTTTTACAAAAAATTATACAAAAAGATAAAAATTCAGTTGAATTCACTTGCCTCTGTCAGTCACAAAAAACCAGCACTCCTAGTCAAGGTTTAGTAAGGGAACTTCATTGTTTAATAATAAAACTTTATCTAAGTTTTCATGATTAATACGCTTGTTGAAATTTTACTTAACTTCAAGAAAAAAAAAAACATAATGAAAATATTAAGAGGGTAAGAGCGAATGTAGCTGCTTATTACTGTCAATTAAGCACATCTGATTTAAAGAGGGGTTGGTGGTATTAATTTGGCTTTTCGTTTTCTTTTCTTTTCTTTTAACTTTTTCAGATATTGTCATTTGAAAGATGAAAGGCCAGAAGTTGAAATGAAAATGAATGTAGAGTAAAAATTACTCTTCTCAGCATCCAGTAAAAGAAAGCTTGCTGCTATAGATTCCTGTATCCTGTACATGCACAGGCTATACAAAGAGCTGAATGTTCTGAAATAGTTTCTAAACCCTAACCCTACAAAAGAAAGTAATCTCAGTCTACCTATATCAGCCAATATGATGCATGATGTCAATTCAGCTGCAAATTATGATCTAGTTTTAATAGTTTAAAACAGGATTATCCCTATTATTGTAAATTAAAGTGCCAAACCATATCTGGAGTTTCTTGAGTATGCTCCTGGAGCATTCAAAACCTTCCCCCCACCAATGTCACCAAGGCTGAAGTCACAGATAGGACTGTCTGGAAAGCACTGTTTGCAGCATAGATGCAAGGTTCTCCAGCATATCTTGTACATGATGGTGCCAAACTACTTCGTTTCCTTTCTTTTCTCAACTGAACTCTTCTGTACTTCATAGCTGTGAAGCAGATTGTCTCACACTTTGACCTGATAATTCCCTCTGTTGGACCTCAGGATTACTTTGTCTCAAAAAACATTGGACTCTGTCAGATCATCTGATTCATGCTATTAACTGGTTTTACCACGTTTTCCTGCTTATCTTGCATAATTGGATATATCTGGTCCTATACATGATTTGCACTAGAAAGATGTGTTTGCCATCATCCCAGGGAATTTTCAGTAGTAAGCTTACTTCTACAAACTATGTTGTTTAGAAAGAATAATTTTCAGCAATGAAGGAGGACCGATTGCTGCTGTTTAAACAGCTACTCATCTGAGAGTAGGATGTCTGACTGTGCAATGGATGAGTACAATACTGAATTTTTCTTAGGAAAGTTTACAACATCATGTTTTCTGTCTGGGAAATTACATTCTCACAGTGATGTTGTAAAAGTGGAAATAATGAAAAAATCAGTGAAACAACCCTTAAGCAATTATAAATTGTTCAGCTTGACACCTTTCTTGAAGGCTATCACTGTCCTTCTATGTTCTCTGTGATAGTTTTCAGTACAGCTTTTAAATGCATCAAGAAAAGATGTGGAGCACATGAGACAGGATGTATTTTCCCTCATTTCCTGTCCTGTTCCTGCTCTTTCAATTTCAGGGTAACAGCTGTTGAAGGAAAACTTGAGCTTCTTACTCTATGCTTTTTCAGCAGAAAAACTAACTGCTTATTCTCATGTAATCCTGTTATTTAAATCTCTGCATTACTGCACACCTGACCTCCCTTGTGTTATTTTTAACTTAGTGGAAAACAGAAAAATACATTTTATCAGCACCACCTGCTTAAATTAAGAAAGAAAAGATAACTGAGTTTAGTATTCTCTTACCTCTTATGCAAGGGAAAAAAAAAATAAATAATAAGCTGTAAGGTAGTACAAAATTCTAAGAGGGAAATAAGATGTAAATCCTAATGTAAAGCTTTTTAATTATTATTATTTATCAAGTACTTATTAAAATGGGTTTATATTAAATTTATTTAGTCAATTATTTTTCCTCGATTTTAGAATTTCCACAACTTCTACTGTGGCCATACACTATGAGAACAACTGCAGATGTTCAAAAGTAACATAGTCAGTCCCAGCATCAGTCCTTTTGGAGAGACATTAAAAGTGTGCTGTGACAGCTCTCATGAACTCAACAGCAAGAATCCTTTTAAAGGGGTAAAGCCTTTTAATGGAGTTACAAAAAATCTTTGACATTTTCCATGTCGACTGTGTCCCTAAAGTAAGTTACTATTGTCACATACAGAGTTCAGATGGTAAATCTATTCCTTTTTCACTCTAGGATATCAATTTGGAAACTTGTATTAGATTCAGTGACCTTTGGTTATGTTTATGTTATTTTGCAATGCCTTGGAGATTTTTCAGCCCTTAAAAAGCAGCAGAGAATAGTACTGTGCTTTTGGAAGTTAAAACATATTCTATAGAAAAATACAGGTGAGTAACTATCCATCTTTGGATTCTTTTTTCCTGTTGCTTATTCCAATGAGTAACAGACAAGGTAGTTGCCAATTTAACCTAATACTGCATCAAGAAATTGTGTGGCACAGAATAGACTTTGATCTTCGTAGCTTTAGTATGAATTTTATGTCTAGGATACACTTTTTTTGAGGTAGTCATTTCTTGTAAAAAAAGCTATTAAGCCACAAAACCACAATGTTAGGGAACACATCGTGCTCCCATGTTATTTTAGTACTCCATTGTGGCTAAAAGCCCCCACTTTTCAAAAGCTGCAGTTTTTTGTTTTCATACATAGAGCTAAAAAGAAAGAGGAATCATAGAATAACGCAATGTTAGGGTTGGAAGGGACCTTAAAGATCATTTAGTCCCAACCCACCCTGCCGTGGGCAGGCACACCTCTCACTAGACCAGGTTGCTCAAGGCTTTATCCAACCTGGTCTTGAACACTTCCAGGGTGGGGCATCCACACTTTCTCTGGGCAGCCTGTTCCAGTGTCTCACCACCCTCACAGTAAAGAATTTCTTCCCAATATCTAACCTAAATTTCCCCTCTTTCAGTTTTTACCCATTATTCCTGGCCTTTTTATAGAATGCATTGTGTGCTTATAAGCATTAAAATGGCAAGCATGAATTTCAACAATATGTAAATTCTATCTTTCACTTAGGTTTCATGTGTAGAAGTAATGGTCAGTGTATTACAGTGAAGAAAAATACATTGATAAGGAAAGGGTATTTCACTGGCAGTTGTTTAGTGACTTGTTCTTCAAATATGATATTGCCTTAGTCTATTATAAGAAATGTTATCTGGAACTTTAATGTATCTAATAACAATGTCAAGATTTTCGCCGTGATACAGACATCAGACCATTAGTGTGTTTCATTTAACCGGGCAGTCATTAGAACAGATGATTGAGGGCCAGGATACTCTGTTACTGGTCTTCACTAAAACAGGATGCAGCCATAACTTCCATACAACTGTTTTCTGCTCTTTCACATATTAAATGGGAATATCACACACAATAGACTAGACTGAGGTCTTTGGATCCATGAAAATAGCCAGAGTGGGCAAGTACAAGGAGCCACCACAATGTGAACTGCTGTGAAAGGCAGACTGCACTGACCATGGCTGGTAGGCTGATAGGCTTCTCTTCTCCCAGAGGTTTGTCAGGTGGTCTCAGCTTTCCCTCTTATGAGTAATTAGGAAACAAATATGACGTTACTGGAAGAGGTGTAGTTGCTCACCAGATGCTGCAAATTATTATATCTTGTGAAGAAGGACTAAACCTGCATGCTCCTGACCATTATAGTAAAAGTCCTGACAACTCTTTCCCATCAGAGCGGCAGTGGAGGTTCTTTAGCCTTCCAGAACAATGGGAAAGGCTCTTTCACTTACTGTATCACAGATGCCTGCTTTGCCCTTGATTTCTTGTCTCTATAGATCTATGATCACCTGATTCCTTTTCAGTGTTATTGTCTACCACATCCAACCCTGTCAACCTTTGTTTTTAATCCCCTAACATTGTATAGACAGTTTCATCCATTCCCTTAAAGCCCCTTAAAGATTCTGAGAATAATGTTTCCTGTGAAACCTGTGATACTCTTTTTCCCTCTCTGCACCCTTTCTTATCAGTTCCAAAAAGATGGTGGGATCACTCCAAGACCTTGAGTGATTTGTTCAGTTGTGATTCCTTCATGATCTGAGAGATCCGGTCATAGATATTGTCTCTGTTATCTCTTGTTCCTTAAGGTCTCTGTATCTTGGTGGGGCTTATTACTTTCTCTGTGTCTTCTTTTTGTTTTTTTCAACAATATTGTCAAGAAATGTCCCTACATTACAGGCAACACATATCCTTTACATTTCACGTGACTTTTACCTTACACATAACCTTACATTACTTATTAATATGAATACCATGTTTGAGCAACTAGAGCTCATCTTAAGAAAATTGTTCTATAACAACAAAAAACCCACCATAAAGCCAGCCCACTTTGTTTGAGTCATTTATTTATACGATTCAGAGAATAACATTATCTAGTGTTCTTCTAAGCAAGAAAATATGCTTTTCACAGACTCTGAAGAAAGCAATAGCTACAGAAAAATAATTTCATTGTTGCACAATACTTTACTGGTAGAAGAAATTCACTGATATTAAAAGGAAAACACCCCTGGTAACAATAAATAAGTAGCAACTTCGATTATATAATAGTTTAATGAGAAGACTCAAGAACAGCTCCAGTCCTGTGGGGTTTTAAAATATCCAATAATCTTCAGATCTTTTAGTTCTGCTTTGACATCTTTCTTACAACAGCTACTGAGACAGTCTGCATATTCCTCACAGAAGTCCTAGTATTCATCAAAAAATGGTAAGCCCAAAATATTTTAGCTGCAACACTCTACATTTCCCAGAGCATCTTCTTGAGCTGTTTCTAGGTAATTTCACTGCTGTAGTGTCTTATATGAGAAGCTGCACATGAGACTTCATTTCACATGATGTTCTTTAGCTGTGAGTCAGAACTTACTGAAAAAACTCAGTTTTCAACAATTGTTTTCTCTTACATATAGGGGATACTTGAAGAACATAAACCATTATGTGAAGGAAAAACCTAAAAAAACACCTGGGCAAATTTGTCTCAGTTTTGATTGATTAAAAATTTTGACCTGTTGTAGAAAGCCTGTTAAGATATTCCATATATTCCATATACCCTTCCCTGCTGTGTCTCCAAGTGACACAAGCCAGACCTGTTCCCTCACCTTGAGGTATTCAGATTTTTGAATGAACTATGACTTTGATGGACTTCTTTGATTTAGAGCTCAAAACAGTGAAAAAGTGGGCAGGTGGGATTTAAAGCCATTTTGGCCTTTCCAAGAATTACATCAAAAAAGCATCCTACATCCTAGGTATAGTAAAATACATGGAGGAGTAAAAATGATCTCTGAATTACATGGCGTAGGCTTTTACAGCCTACAAACCTTTAAAACTCCTGTGGAAAGGATCAGTATTGCATCTTACATGGCGCAACACAAAAAAAGACCATATCTTCTTAGGAATTGTGATGATTTTATTCATTGTTCGTAGGTTGAGGTAACTTATCTCTAAATTCCATCCCCACATGCTGAGACAGCCAGCCAATCTAGAGGTCAAAATATTCACCAGATCTACTGCAGGTACATTTTGAAAATCTCAGGGAAGGAATGGTTCCATCTGGAGGCAATAGTAAAGAAGAATTTTTGTCCCAATAGCTATTGTTTTGTGGCATTATTTTTCCATTGAGTAGAACTCATCCTTTTCTGAAGTGTATTCAAAATTGTTAAGTACCACAAATACCTAAAATATTCATTGTACATAGTCGATATTAAATTTTCTCCTTCTTTCCTGGTATATGGAGAACAGGGCTAGATAACAGGTGCACAATGTAGACACATGGACAGCTTAAAACTGTGGAGCCTTTCAAAAATGATCCTCTGAGAGTTATCTTTTTACACTCACATAATCTGTTTCTTTCCATAGGATTGATTTGTAACAGGTTTCTTTTCACCTTGTACTTGCACAAATTCACACTGCATTTCTCACCATTGATTTTTTTTTCGTGGGATCATTTCTGCAATTTATCAAAGTAATTTTAAATTCTAATTTTATTTCAACATGCTTGCAACCTCACCTGGTTTTCCATCATTTGTGCACTTAATAAACTTTTTTTTTTTTTACTTTAGCATCAAATTCATTAATTACAAGTTTTAAGTAAAAATGGATTCTGAGCAGACCTCTTGTGCTGTGGGCAGAAATTCATTGATAGCTACCCTTCTGGTTACATGTTTTCAATAAGATATACACACACACTCTAGCAGACTTTATCCAGATTGTCTTGTAATAAATTTTGTCTGCATCATGTCTCCCTAACCTGCTTATAGAGTATCATATAGGACATCATTCAAAGTTTTTATTGTGATATGAAAGATGTTTCTAGGTTTCTGTGTTTCCATTCTATTCACAAGTTTCATTGCCCCACCATAGAATAAAATTATACTGATTTGACACATTTATTATTTTTTACAAATTAGCATTACTATTAATTCTGTAATCTTTCAGTCTCCTCTCTACTTGGAACTGCTTTAGCTACTTCTATCAAGGTTACTTGGGGTCCACAATGAAGCTAAAAAAATCTGTAAAATCCCTTGAAATCCTCCAGCTCACTTCCTTTTACCATTCTTAGGGTTAGCCTGTATTTAGGCTTCCTCTTGTCCCTATGAATTTTCAAAAATAACTGCTAAATAATGTATTTGTTTCAGCCACTTCTGTAAGTATTTGAGAACTAAATGTATCATGGCCAGCTGATCTCCAGTTATTTTACCTAAATGTATTCACATCTGTTTTCCCCTTGCTCTAGGCAGAGATCTTATCCTACTGGTGTGAAGTAATCAATTGTGAAAGCCAGTGCTCATAGGCGGGGAATTTTGGAAAGGCAAGTTTCAAAAAGGGCCCAAAATGCATAGGTTTTCTTAGCTGTTAGTAGTTTTCTTCTCTGTTGAGTAGTGAGCAAGGATTTATTTTTTTTTTCTATTCTTCTGCTAGTCTTCTGTGAATATGTTATGGTGCTATGTCTTGTTGGTTTCATAGGGTTTATGCCTTGGTCTTTTGTTTCTGCATTCTTACCTGTGTAATTTCATATTAATCTGTAGTAATCTGATTTTGACTTCACTTCCTGGATTCTTCTTTTGCTTGAAGTAGCTGATGAGGTCATCAGTTAAATCGATCGCTTCTTATCCTTCCTCTTCATCATAAGATTGTGTGAAAGCAGGCTTAAAAGTCATGTGTAACACATTCTTTGGAACAGGTGATGCCTACACACAAGTGGATGCAATAGGTACAAATTTAACAGAGGGAGAGCTAATTAGCATTTTCTAAATCAGCTGTATATCTAATTTACATAGCATGCAGAGTCATTGGATTCTTGTAGTTTATCAATTAAATATTTTAAGATTAATACAAGAACCTCGTCTAGGAGAGCATTAATGCCTTTTTTGTCTCTCACCTGTTTTTTATGCAGCCTGTTTTATAACCCTACAACTTGTTCAATAATTCCGTTTTGCAAACAGTGCTAATAGTAGTCAATTATACTAGCTGGCATCTGACAAGACCTAGAAACACCTAACAAATTACCAACTGAGTCACTACATGAGCAGGAATTTACAGCTACAGACAATGCTGCCATTTCTATTTTTAAGTGTTTCTGACTGTTTTTGTTTTGATTACTTACACACACATGCACATAAGCAGGACCCATCAGCTCATTGTGGCTTAAAGTTGACTCAGTATGGCAGCTGATGCATCTAGAACAGATCAGCTGTTCCTTTGTTAAAAGCTGTCACTACTGCCTGCAAGAATTATTATGATTAACATTGCAGAGTTCAGTATTGCTGGACAAGGGTAGATCCCCTTATACTGAAAGCATTAAATAGTGTCATTGTTTATGTAATAAACGGCATCCAACAAGGCACAGTATCTTGGCTCTTCACAATAAATAATATTTTCTATTAATTCTGGACAAAATATGACCACTCTACAAAAAGAAATGATCTAACAAATAATATGCAAGGAAATAACAGATTTTAAGTTTGTGCTGTCATCCATACAATCAGTGGTCAACTAAGGAATGTGTGCATTACACGCCTGAGGCTGTGAAATATTGTCACATTTTATTTGAGAAGAAAGGCTTTGAAGGTCCATCTGACCTCCTATTCTTCCATGATTTTGTCCAAAGAGAGAACTCATCAAACCTCCATGTCCTGAGATCCACAGTGAAATTGCCTTAGCACCACGGCACCTGCTTGTAGCTGACAATATGTGTATCTTTAGTCTTAAGACCCTTTATAGCCTTCTTTTACCATTGAGCTCACCTCTGATGTGCCTGATTCAAGAGGTGAAGTTGCTCTCGTGCAGAGAAATTCCTTACCATTTCAGGAGAACATGCCATTGCACAAAAGAGCTCTCCATCAAACTTCAGGTTTTACTTCATGAATCTTTTCCCATGCTGAGAAGAACAAAAAGAACCATTATATTACTGAAGGTTGAATATGTATTTTGAATTCACAGCGCTTAGCTTTATAGAGTGTAATGTTCCCACAGGCTCTGACTTAGAGGAAAATGGGCAAGGTTTAGATTCTAGTCTTTCCTATACACTCAAAGAATATGCAGGGGAAGCTAGTCGCTATCTAGTCACTGCTCTGCTTTTGAGAAGCAGAGCAGAGGCGATGCTCCAGGCTGTTGTTTGTGGCACCTATGTTATCTGCTGCTGTCAGAAGCTATTACTGTCACAAGGTAGAGGAAAAGGATGAGCCAAGGAAGGGTGGAAATGTCCATCAGTTGACCTCTTATCCTATTGTGCTGAAGGTTTCTTAAAACCATGCCAATCAAAATCTTTTCTTCCTGCCCCATGACCATGCCCATGCAAGCACACACACATGTACACCTACATCTAAAATGCCAGGAAGGAAGACATAGGGAAACATGTTTATTACTGTGGGGAAAGACAGTCTCCTATTATTTCAATGGCAAGATAGGGAAATCCCCTACCTACACCTTTGCATGAAAGGGGAAGGAGGAAATGCACCTCAGTTAGTCAGGTGAAGTTTCTCAGTGCCTCCTCAAAGTCCTGGAAAGTACATCTTCTCCTCCTTCATCTTTTGGAGCCAGAGCTGCCCATTCTTATACTGAACATAAGCCAGCAGTTTGACCAGGTGGCCAAGAAAGTCAGTTTCATCCTGGCTTGTATCAGAAATAGTGTGGCCAGCAGAACCAGAGCAGTGATCATCCCCCTGTACTGAGTACTGGTGAGGCTGCACCTTGAGTCCTGTGTTCAGTTCTGGGTCCCTCACTACAAGAAGGACGTTGAGGTGCTGGAGAATGTCCAGAGGAGGTCAGTGAAGCTGGTGAAGGGTCTTAAGAGTCAGTCATGTGAGGAGTGGCTGGTGGATCTGTAATTGTTTAGCCTGGGGAAGAGGAGGCTCAGGGGAGACCTGAGAAAAAGTTGTAGCCAAGTGGGACTCAGTCTGTTTCCCCAAGTAATAGAGACAGAACAAAGGGAAACAGCCTCAGATTGTGCTAGGGGAGGTTTAGATTAGATATTAGAATTTTTTTTTCATGGGAAGGATTGCAAAGCATTGGAACAGAGTGTCCAGGGAAGTGGTGGAGTCACCATCCCTGGAAGTGTTAAAAAATCATGTGGATATGGCACTTGAGGACACAGTTTAGTGGAGAAGATGGTGGTGGTGCTACATCGATACTTGGACATGATGATCTAGAATATCTTTTCTGACCTAAACAATTCTATGATTCTGTGGTACTGTCAGACAGTAACAGTATTCAGGAAGAAAAGCAGGGAGCAATGAGAAGGGCCTGAAAGGGGAACACTGAGGATCCAAAAACAATTGGGGAACACCCAGCACACGAAACCACCCCCCACCTCTCAGAGACCTGGACCACCCATGTTATGTGGGTGCTCTGGCTGTAACTGGAAGAGGGTAAATGAGCTAGGAGCAGGCAGCAAAGGGGCTGGGATGGAAATACTGGCTGTATGTGCTCTGGACGTTGTCAGACAGTGGGGAGTGTGCAGCCTGCACAAGAGCTGCTGTCACTCCTGCTGGAAGGCCTCTTCCCCTCTTGTCAGACTAATTTTCAATGTAGTGGCAAGACTTCATTCTGATCACATTAGAACAGACATTTTTGTGTTGTAAGACACACTCAGGTGTAATTTTGGACACCATTTTGCAGCTCCTAGAAAACAAACAAGGGTTTTAAATCTAGACACAAAAATGAAGCTAGTGTTTTTATCAAAGGCAAAAAATGCTGAGATTTTTTTGTTTATGTTTGAAAACCATCTTCTCATATTGTGCCAGTGGATAATTTTCCTAACATTTTATATGTGTAACATGAAGGGACAATAAAAAATTGGGAAAGGTAAAAACAATCATAGATTGTTAGATAGACCATATGGTGAGGGCAGACCTTGAAGAATAATAAAGTCATCATCTTCTGGCCTTTAATATTCATTTGTTTTCCTGGTAGTTTGTAATGTGCCCTGTGGCAGCATTATAAATCTTCTTCCTGTGTAATAACTCTTACTACTTATTTTCTTGCAATTACAAAAGGTGGTTTATGTTTATCAGCTATTCCAGACAACACAGATCCTATCTAATGTATATCTGGAGCAGTAAAAAGATTGAGTGTGTAAGTGCCTCATATAGTGTGATACATAAAATGAAACATTAATAAAGGCTTTTGACAACCTCCATCTGTTTGATCTTCACACTTCTTCCTCTGCTTTTTTAAGAGATAAAGTCTTGAAATATTTCAGCATTTCCTCCAACTCATCTAGTCTGCCAATCGTTTTTTTTTTTGTAGATCAGAAGATCTCAGTTTCTGAGTTGCTTAGTCCTATGCCCAAAGCAGAGAAGAGTATTTTTGTTGGGGTCATAGGTGTTACTTTTGTGTCTCTGGAAAACACACAGAAAATATCTTGGAGCATTTCTGAATCTGAGGATGAGTTGCTGGAGAGAGTTGACTGTAGGGTCATGGAAAGTGTGATTACACATACCAAGATGTAGGAGTAAAAAATATTGAAAAACTCTTGAATAGAATATCCAGTTATAAGGCTCCACTTGAGCTGAAAATAGAATTACCATTTTTCTGTTGCAAGCATAAAGTATCAGTGCAGACTTTCCTGATGTAGCTTGTTAAATGTCCATCTCAGTAGCTAAAGGACAGCAACTGCAGATCTTGTTCACAAGAATTCTCTTTTCACAAGTGTCACCTTCTCTAACATAAACTAGATAAACGAAATTTAAAGTTAGTATCTAAATTGGTAGTTCTGTCTCTATACTTACACCCCCTGACACTACAACTACATTTCATAATTGTGTTGTTCTCCAGTTCAAAAGTAATATCAGAATTTCCCAGGTTTAAAAAAATCCCCAAAACCAAAAAACAAATCCCCCCAGATAATAGGAAGTATGAATCCACAGGCTGAAAAGGAGCAGGTTTTCCTCAGTTCTAATTCTTACTTGTCTTCCATGCATTACTTCCTGCTTTCCTGTAAGCACAGACATTAGGCTACAGTTTCATGGTCTCAGGGAGTTTAATGTAGGTGAAATAAATCTAAGATTCATACAAGAGAAAAAATATTAAAACTGCATTTTGATATGTGAGGAAATAGTCTTACAATTAAATACATCTCAAGAATTTTCATATAAACTAGTAAAATCCTTGAAAAAATTCAACCTTTCCTTTTTTTTTTCCATTTTGTACAATCATTATTTTCTTTCATTTTCTAAAACTGGTGTCAATGTTTTATTTCAAAAAATGAAAAAATAAAAAATTATTATCAAAACTTGTTCATGTGTTGCTTTGAGAAGAAATTTGCTGATGTTATAAGTGCCTTAGCCCAGTTTAACCTTTTATTCTTCATGAAGTTGTAGTCTCATGTCCCACAGAGATGAAAAGTCACTTAAATGATTGTTTTTTTCTGTGCTTTCATAGGTGACACCATACAGATTGCAAAAAAACTCCACCCCAAAACAAAACAAAAAACAATTTTAATTTTTCATAAATATTAATTCTAGCATATGTAAGCAAGGGGAAACATATTTCAAGAAGAAACAATGTAAGTCTTAGAAAGTGATTCTATCTGTAGCATAAACATGTTATGAATTCCTTTTCATATAATCAACTTATTTTTTGTATTTTCACAACGTAGCACAGCATTTCTTAACAGCATTAAAGCCAAGTAGGACCAAAAAAGCATCTGTCTGCTATTTGTAAATAAAGATCAAACAGACAATTTTATTTTTGTTCATTTCCTTAAGGAAGAACTGCTTGCCTAAAATTTTAACATAAGATTCAAAACAACTTAACAAGATACTTATGAGTGGACTAGGAGTGGATGTCAGTGCAGGAATCATATTTTGCTCAAATAGAAGCTGCGTATCTGTAATTCCAAAAAGAAGCCCTGCTAAAGACTCTAGAGACCAAAGAAAAATGATAGGCGTCCAACAGAATGTTTCTCCCAATCCACCATTATGTCCAACACTGATTCATAACCAAATACAGATAGTAGAAGCAGTTAACCAACTCTTGTTTCTGGAAAAGTGTCATTACAGTTCTGTCGCAATTATATCCCTTGGAAATTTTGCAGGAACTTCCTTGCTAAAGTAGCTCTGAGGTAACCTTATTCTGAATCAATCCAGAAGGAAATGTCCAAGGAGTTCTCACAGCACTTTTGCTGGTGTTTGTATCACAGGTGTCTCAAGTGTCTTAAGGAGGTTTTCAGGAGCTGGTTGGACAAAGCCCTAGGCAGACTGGTCTGTATTAAACATTGACTGTGCTTTAAGAAGGGGGTTGGGAGGACATGTTCTCCCAGGTTCTTTTCTTGTTGCATAAACCTATCACTCAGTGACCTCAAACAGATTTTTTAAACGTCTATTTATTGCAAAAAACCTAAGCAAAAGTGTGATAAAGTATTCCATTACTTCTGAATCGAAATTAGTTTTAAGAACCTGCAGCATTATCTACTTTTGACATATAAATATATATAAAAGTGACTTCTGGACCAGATGTGACATCCTGATTAATTGCAGCTCACCTAGAGAAGAGCAAGTAACGGTTCAAAGAAATCAGTGGTCCCTAAACATCCAAATACTCCATATATGTTTGATCTCCCTTTCCTCTGTAAAGCAGTCTTCTCTTTTTTTTTTTTTTTTTTTTTTGCGTTTGTTGTAAATAAATGGCTTTCATTCTCAAGAGATGTTTCTGTATATTCTGCTAGGTCAAATTTAATTTCTTTGTTCTGCTACTTTATGATCATTGAAAATCTTTCATTCTTTAATGACTGAAAAGAATTTAGGTTACTGTCATTCTATCTTAGAAACTGCATTACATTACATTTCTTTTAAATTATATATCTGCATATCTTCTCCCATATCTTTGAGGACAAAAATTTTCCAGTAAAATGATGGTTGGAAAAAAGAAGGTGAAACCATATGTTCTCATAATGCAGACAAAAGTATTGTTCAAACTCAGAGTTTTCTTCTTTTTATGCACAATTTTGATTACAATGTAAAAAATGTAGGTTCTGAGGAACAGCATGGAGGAAGAGAAAGTTAAAATTTAAGACCATTTCATAAAGTAATGTGCTAGGGTATTTAATCCAGTAATGTGCTAAACCATGAGATAATATTCTGCTGTTGAAGCTACCATCTGTTTTCCATACATACACTGGGGATAATCAAAGTGTATCTTTTTCTTGTTGAGTAATTAATATGTGCTAATGCTTTTATTAAGCCAAAAGGAATTCTCATGGTAACAAGGTAATTTCTCCAAAAGGCAATGAAACTTCATATGCACTTTGTCCATTATCCACCTGGATAATCCTTACTAATAAAAAGAAAAACACCTTCTTGTACTCTCTGAACAGGTTCTTCAGTGAGAGCAAATACATCAGGCAACACACCAAAGGGTCACTGCTTCTGTCATACTTGACACTTCTACCATCAAGAGAACTTAACTGTCCAATTCATTCATTAATATTATTTATTTCCTTCTCATCCCTGTGCCTCTCGTATTACATGACTCTTAAGAAAGACTTCATGCCCATATTCTTCCTTGTGGGCCTTTTCCAATAGACAGCGCAGGACAACTCTGGTAGTTATCCTTAGCCTTCTTCAGACTAAGCAAAGATCCTCTCCGATGCTTTCCTCATATTTTTTTGTAATGCCTAATTTCAGCATTGTCAGAGGGTCTTGTTTGTACTACCAGTCCCAAAAGTACTTAGAGTACGAGTACTCCTGCCTTACCTGAAGTCTCTCTGAAATTATTCATAAACAGACAAGCATAAACAGATGAACAGATGTGCATGTGTTTGTGCATGCATGCATATGTCTTTGAGTTCTATGTATAAAGAAAGGAGACTTTCCATTCTTATGGGAACAGCAGTGCTTAGAAGATTTTCAGAATGGAGAACACAGAAATACCAACAATCTTTCTAAGCAAACATAAAAATGTCCCTTTATTCATGAATGCTACTTCTTGTACCAAATTGTTACTTGCAAAAAGACAGTCCCTCGCCTGCTAACTGCAAATCTCTTTCTTATTTTTAAAACTAAAACAAAGACAGAATAAAACCAGTAAGTATAGCAGAGGAGTTTTTCTAGGTGAATGGTTTCTTTCATCTCCCTCTGTACTTTTTTTTTTCAGATTCAGATGGCCTTTGTAGCATAATCTGAATTGTGCTACGAACATTGCATAAATCCCTTCAGTGTTTAATCAGTTGGTTGCTGCTTTACCTCTTTTTCTTACACGTGATGTTTTGTCCATTATAATATTCATTGCAACCAGATGGATACAAATCTGAGGTTCCCTATCCATGAATCAGTGTGTTCCTACAGCACCATCATGCGAGTGCACTGATGAAACAAAGATCAGAATTCTTGGGGAGAATCAATATGTTGTTTTATTTGATCTGAGATATCACCTTAACTTCAATTTATGTTAACCTCAAAGGCCTTTGGAGATTACTTTGCACAACTATTTTTTTTTCTTTTTTTTTTTTTTTCCTTGAGAATATAATGAAAAATTAACTTAAATTCACGATCATTGTTAAGAACAAGAATCTGTAGAATTTTATATATAGGAGACAATACTGTCAATAAACTTCAGGTATGACAGTGGTTGGTCATTCTGCAAAGAATGATTTTTCCTTATTTTCTGTCTACTTAAATCATTTAACTCTACCATGACTTGCAAGTGTCACATGTAGAAGAACAAGGGGTTTAAAATAACGGACTTAGAACTCATAAAAAGCATATAATAAAGAGTTTAGTTCTTGTAACTTAACAATATCATACATTTTGAGCATTAGAGGCTGAAAAGGAAAGTGAAATCATTTCAGTGAAATAACTTTCACAATGATTTAAAAACATAAAAAAAATAGCAATTTGTGACTGATTAGTACTTCTATTTTATAGTAATACATGCTTTCAGGAATATGAAACAGTATTGCCTCATAACATTAGTTTCAGGATACAAATGTATTGGTAAATAAATATATCACAGTATCAGCTGGTAAAGAAATAATGTATATCTAGCTTGGGAAGGTTCAATAATCAGTAAATATCAGTGCTATTTCACTGTGATGCATACTGGCTGAACAATTGCCCAATGGAACTCCCTTCAACCATACAACAAGTTATCATAAAGCAGATGCCTTTATTTAAATCCTTGTTTATCCAGCATTTAAATAGTTGTGTCTTCTAAGGAGGAGACAAGCCACATATTCATATAATAAAGAGATTCCTGTATTAATACGAACCAGTATGTAATATTATACTGGGTAATGTAAAAACTATCAAGTGATGCATCTGACTCAAAACTCTTAAACTTTACCTGCTGACATATAATTAAAGTCTTAAGTTGAGTCATATGCCCTGGAATGAATTCTGTCTAAAATGAAACATAATGAATGTTTGAATGAGGTAAGAAATAAGACTGCGGCAAGACCGTGGGAAGTGCACGATAGTGCAAAAGGAAGGTGGAATAACCTGAATCATATATTCACTAGGCAGTGGGGAACATGTCTAAGGAATAGAAAGTTGTAAATAATTCATGGAGAAATTACCTAAGAGTTAACAAGATCGTATGACTTCCGAATAATTTAATTTTGGATTGTACTGGTGATGCAATCCCACTACATATGAAGGAAAGAGGTATTTTTCATATACTATAATAACCTTTCATACTTAAAAATTGGACAACTCCTTTAAGCCATCGAACTTATTGTTCGATGATAGGCATGATCAGGAAGACCCTCACTGTTTTGCACTATTTGTGTAAAAGTAAGTATACAACACGTAGTTTTCCATAAGCCTCCCCACCTGTTCATCAAATTAAAACATATTTTAAGCTAACATAGTGCTGTTTAAAGAGAACTTACATTTCAGTTACATTCTCCATCAGGAGTCCTGGGGGAAGCACAGTGTTTGTGGTTCACTTACAAGAAAATGTGGTTATTCTGAGCAGCATTCATTAGTCAGCAGCAGCTGTATTCTGGCAAGGAAAGCAAGGGCAACAACTTTTCCAGGAACGGATGACTGTAGACTGGACAACAACTGCTGCAGTATCAACAGTGTTCTTTTTCTCCGTGGTCTGATGTCCTCTTATTCCTCAGCCAAGTCTGGGCTAGCTCCTCAGACCTTGTGCCACAGCCCATGAAAGGTCATTTGTTTGATGATGCAATTGAGTAGATCTGGAGTCACATTGGATTGTTCAGTTATACTTGAGCTTCAATTCCAGAAGGATAAATAAGCCTAGTGAATTATCAATATTCATATGGCAATTACACTGTAATAGTGTGTCAGATGGTACGCAGGTTTTAAGTAGAGATACTTGTACTTATTTACTGTTTCACAGAATCTAGAAAATACCATATTTCTTAAAATAAGAAATATTTTTTTAGAAGAATAAAACAATCAATCTTGATTACAAAACTGAAAAGTATGGCCAGAGATCCCTAAAGACCTTTCCTTGTAAGTAAGAATCTAGCAGATGAAGACTAATTTGTTGGCATAGGGACATATTTCATAGGGGAAACAAGGCAATTTCAGTTTTTCCATTCTTTCAAATATGATAATTTTTCCATTATTTTTTTTAAAGAAAACAAACACAAAATAAGGAAAGTGATATCTGGTAATGGGATAACTATGATTTCTTTATTTCTTTATTTTATTTTATTTTATTTTATTTTAAATGATTTTTAGCATCCAGGGCTAAAACCAGGAGTTATTCATTGTACATTCTATCACCAGTCATTCCCTTGAATCCTGGGAAAATAACAGAGAAGGAAGGCTTCATGTTAATCAGAAAGGGGATTTTGCTAACTTTAAAACCAGCCGATCTGGAAACACCCTTAGGGAGGTGAGTGCAGGGCTCACAATCAAAGGCTGAAGCCTCTGGAGTGAAAAAAACAGTTATTAGCCTTCCTGATGGCTGAATTGTGTCCACCTGTTCCTTTCAATCTCCTTTCTAAAGACCATTAAAAAGGCAGTGGTTAAGGGCAGATGTTGAACAGACTGTGTTTCCAACATACCAGTTTTGGTTCCTTCATTTCCACACTGCTTTTTTTGGCCAAAGATGGTTTCAGTCCAGTCCTTTCATTGTATCCACAGGAGGACATAATTTGTTCTTAGATTATTTCTTGTCACTTTTCTCTCTCTTTGGTAACTTTTCCCCCTCAGTTTATGTTATTAACAGTTATCAAAATATTTTATAAACTTTGACTTTCCAGCACTGGAGCTCGCAGCTGGGATAGACCTCCTGGACCCCAGTTATTACAGTCGTCAGAAATAGATCCGTTATTTTCTCAGTGTAAAGCTGATTCAATACAGCAGTTAGCGAAATTGAAAAAAATGGAAGCACTCGCTGCTACATCATCAGGCTTGACATTTCTAAATAATCTTAGAATTTCCCTTGTCATTTCCACCGCCGCTCAAAGATTCATGCTCTGGGAAGTTTAGTCATGAAATTGCTCCAATATGCAGGAGACTACATAGAGTGAATAAGGGTCAAAGCAGGACCAAAAGAAGTTTCTCATAAAAAGGAAAGATTGTTGTTATCTCTGTGGTACTGCTGTTTTAGTTTGAAGGGAAACTAAGATATTTTATTGGCTAAGAAATAAAATAATCGCTCTTCTTAAATTTAGAAAC
>JAWWEW010000078.1:76836176-76864824 GCA_035583185.1 Anabacerthia variegaticeps | reverse complement strand
TTAACCTCTGTAGTTATGCTAATGCATTGCCTCCAAGCTTGTGGAAGGAATTCAAAAGGTTTGAAACTATAACAACTGCATAAATATAAAACTGAATATTATATCTCATGAATGCAAGATATGTTTGCTGATGACTAAACTCTTGAGTTAGAAATAAGACTTTGGTGAAACTCTGGAGTAGTGTCTGACACGGGAAGTTTGCTAAGGCTTAGCTAAGTAATGCCCTCATCTCTTTTTGAAACAGAACCCATCCAGTAATGTACTCATCGTGTTGCTTCTTTATGGAACCCTAGAGCATGAACAAGTTGTTTAAAAATGCTTATTACAGATGGTGTGGGAATCAGTCCAGATACAAAACAGAGGAAACTCAGCTCTTATTTCTCTTGTACTTGATCTTGAAGTCTAAAAAGGAAAAACTTGGGGAAAAGTCACTTTGAAAACTCAGCAGGAGGCTTGCCTAACTAAAGCCTGCACACTTAGGCCTGTAATTGCATAAATGTTAATTGAATAACACAACTAATGAGAACTGACTGTCAGGAGCTAAGCAGAAGTAAAGAGCAGCTGCTTTTTGGGACTCTGCCACGTGTAGTCTTCATCCCACTCCAGCAGCAACTTCCCAAATTTCTCTGTCTTCACTATTGAATGCAGGCTCAAACCAATAGCTCACATTTCCTCCCTGTCTGGCTTGGCTAATTCCCAAGATAAACAAGTTTTTTTGTTCCTTGAGGAACAAGCTTAACTGTGCTGGAGAAGTGAAAAGAGAATCAGGCAAGAGACAGAGTAGCAAGGACCAGGAGAAAGAGCAGAGGAATAAGAAAGTGAGAATGAATAGGGGCAGTAATCCCCCCAAAAGGTGAATGTTGTCAGAGACTATAAAGAGAACTGAAAGTGAGATACTTGGGAAGTATGAGGGCCTTTTGCAAATATCACAAATCTGTTTGATTTTTATTTATTTTTTTTTTTTCTAGTGAGAATTGCTGTTAAAGAACTGGCAGTCCTAATGCCAAAGCAGAATCAGAGAATGGAAAAATGAATTGCCTGCCATACAGAATAAGAAAGGTGAATGCAAGGTAAAAAAAGGATTCTGATGAAAGAAAAAAAAAGTATATTAATTGTTATTGTGGAGGGCAAATACTCCTACTGAAATGGCTCAAGCGTGACTGAGCTATGTATTAAAAGGAGATATAGTGTGTGCTCACCAGATTTTTAATTTCCTAGATATAGGCAGCAGAAAAAATTATTAGGAAGAATAACACTGTCATTTATGTTTGTGAAAGCTAAAAGATTTTGTCATTCAAGAGTATTACAATTCCAAGAAATAAAGCTCTTCCAGAAAGCTGATAAGTGCTAAGTAACCAATCCAGTATCCAAGCCTTGTTCAGCTTAAATCAAAAGGAAGGATAAAAAAACCCAGGCTGCTAAATAATGCTTTCTAGTTCAAAATCAGCGATTTGAGTTTTATAAAGGAATTTAGAGGTCAAACAAAAAAGATTCCTGTGTCAAAGGCTCTGGAATGATGTGAAGAAAACATACACAGTACTTGGAGTTTGTTGCTAAGAAGAGAAATTCTGTAGAGAAGAGCTCTAGATTTAGCTGGATAACTAGGAAGCTGAAAAAGAATACTAATAAAATACTGGAAACCTGGATGAAAAAATCCCGAGAAAATATTGATCATCAAGGGATATTATCAGGAAGATCAGAGTTAAGAAAGATGATAATTAGCCAAAATCGAGCTCATTCTGAGCAGTGATGAAGGGGTCAAACTAACTACAGGTGTGGCTAAGTTAAATTAGCACTCCTCTTCTGTTTGCAGAAACTGGGACATCCTTGCCAAACATGTACCAGGAGTAAGATGGCTATGGGAAGGATTGTATGAAAGTGCAAACTGACACATATGCAATGACAGGAGAAATGAAGCTGGTCAGTATCTCCTCATCAGTACATCCTTCTCAGTGGAATGAGTGGACTACCTGGTGGGATGGGTTACTTCCAGTTTTTAGATGTCTGCCTAGAGAAATGTAGGAAAGTGTGCAAATTAGTCTAGTAGCAACGATTTTTACAAGTCCAATGATGTAAAGCATCAAAAATAGTTCCTGAAGCTGTAACTTTTCAGAAGGAAGCTGCAAATAGATGACTTTGACCTCTACAAAGTGCAAAACTCAGAATATATTGTCAAAGAAAAGGCAATTAAGACTAGAGAGGCAAATAGGAATTGGTATAAAATGCAAGAACAAGAAGGCCTTGCTAGTAAGGACTGGTAAAAGAATTTTCTTCTATAAATGAAATGTTCATAAAAATAATATGACAGTGGAGGAGAAAAGTTTGAGTTCATCAAGACAGGTTATAAGTTATCGGTGTGATATGGCCAAGAGAAAGGAAATGTAATTAGACATATCAGAAGAACTGGCAGGGGACTAAGAAGTATTAATGTGGAGTCCTAGAAAATTATCATGAAGAGTGCTACATATATTGTGATCATCCACATTCAAGAAAATGAAATTTGTATTAAAATGAGTACAGAGACTGCTCAGAGAAAGGGCAAATTTTTCTGCAAACAGTGACTAAGAGAATTTGGTTCAATAATCTCACTAAACAAAGACTGAATGGCACACACTTGATCCCTCTGTGAGAGACCTTCACTTCCCTTTCCTTTTCTAGAGCAAAAACTATGAAGGAATTTACAAAGCTGAAAGAAAATATTAGTACAGGAAAAAAAAAAAAGCTGTATGCTGTGCACAAGTTTAGACTGGAACTAACATTCTTTAACAAAATAAGACTTTGACCCATCTTTTCAGTAAGAAGTGGGGTGGGAAAACACAACAGTCTCAAATATAGAATGTGGTTGCTTTATGAAACAGCAGTTGTATGGATAGAATATGGTTGCTTTATAAAACAATTCAACCCAGCTGCTTGGCATAGTTGAAGACTCACGATTTTTTTTGCTTGTGATGTTTTTATGATCTTCTTTTTACTGTACAAACAGTAGTTGGTGTGCATTACTGTTCAAGTGAAATGGCCAAATATGGTCAGGTAATGTTTCCAATATTGATCCTTTCCATCTTACTGCTATAATTCAATTATTTATCCCTAGCAGAGATGTAAATCTTCTATCCACAAAATGTGATATTGGCCACTACTAGATCTAGGGTGCTGGTTGGTCTAGATAAAGTTGAGATGGTTAATCCCATGCTTCTCTACTCTTATTTCTAAAAAGATACATTAGTTTGAACAAGGGAAGGAGTATATAAACTCTCTGATTGTCACAAGTATTAGACTCTCCATGAATTGACTAATAAAAAAATCAAAAACTTATCTATATTATCGTTGTCAAATGTAGTGAAAATGCTCTGAAACGTTCATTGAACACGTAAGATTAAATAGGTACCTGATATATTTAGTCATTAATTGAGGAAGTATAGAAAAAGATGAATTCTCATAAGTCATCAATTAATGAAAAATAAATAACAAAAATATATCTGGCAATATATATGTATTCAAATGACTACTATATACCTAGATAGAAATATACTGATTCATATATGCATGTAGTCAAGTGCTGTTTCTGTCAGGAGTCACAAATTTATCTTAAAGATCCTGAGAGTCTTAAAAGATGTGTCCAAGTGACAACTTGATTGTTATGAAGCTGTTTTTCTAAGTAGCAATAAACACTGACTTTTGTGTCACTGACAGCATGAAAAGGATGCATTTCCTTGCTCAAAAAAAAAATGAAATGAAGTATACTGTAGCTGTGCTTCGCATCCTCCTTTCCCCAGAAGGCACTTTTAGTAGTTTCAACAAATGCCAGTGATACTGCTTGCTATCAAATAGTGAAAATGAGTTCATAAGCCAAGTTTGACACAATGCACTTCTTATTGTAGCATGTATACATGGTGGAGAGAATCATTTTAGATGCAGCCTATCTTTCTTTTTAGGTCTCAGTATCAGATAACAGGGCTTCTGCCTGGCCCTCAAAGGTCATTAGAAGGAGATGGCCAGGTCTGTAAAAGACTCCAAAACGAACAGGTCAGTGACTGCGTGCTAGGTAAGTAGGCTCTGGGGGCAGTATCCATTGCTCAGTGGATAAGCACGTATATGCACACAGTGTTTGTATGTGTCCACATGTATATGGACTGTATGTCTGCATATGCATGTACACATGCATACACGCACACACACACATATTCTACATATGTCATTCAGACGGAGGTAAATAATCATGTCAGGGTGATCTAAACCACCAAAATAACAACTGAAAAAATGCTTTCAGACAATAATGATGTCACTCAGGGACTGAAGCAGCCACCTCTTTCCTTGGAGCAGTATCCTAGGCATCACAACGCATCAAAAGCACTAGCTGTTTTTTAAGCACACCTGCAGAAGCCTTATATGCTACTTCTTCCTTTCTGAGTTCTTGTTTGCTCAGATCAAGACTTGAGTCATAACTTTCAGTGTTTAGCCACATAGGATTAGGTATATGTATTTTTTGAGAATTTTTAAGTTGAAAACAAATGAAAAGAAAGCTCCAGCAAGCTTTGTTTACTCCAAGGCTATCTGTTCACCTGGGTGTCAGAATCTGCCTACCCTGGTTGCAAATGCTTATAGGGTAAATTAAAATCTGAATTGCATTATGAAAAAGAAGCATATTGCTTAAAATATGTGTGCAAATATACACCTCTTCTCCACTTTTCTTTTTTTTTTTTTTTTTTTGCCTCTTGAAATTAATTTACATTTATCATGAGGACTTTATCACAGAAATCTTTCATTTTATTTATCTTCCTGGTTAGTGAAACAAGCTTTAAAGAAAAGTAAGACAAAATTCATTAAAAAATTAGTAGAAATTAAAAGTAAACATCTGAAAAGTAAATGGATTATACTGTTCTTTGAATAATTAATTTTATAGGTACTTTTCCCCCCCTCATGCTTCACATATTATTAATTTAATATATTTAGTAAGAAACTTCACGTACTTTAGTAAAACAAAAGAGGCCTCATGGATAGATATATTCTTAGATCTGAAAGAATTTAAGTCAGCTGAGACTTACAATGTGTTTTAAACTTGGGATACATTTAAATCCTTTATTTGTAGTTGCTCCAGGACATGAATGACATGAATTCATCGAATGACCAACTTGATGAAAACGTTCAAGTCCTTCAAGATGACTGAAGCTGAGTATCATCAGAAACCTCCTGGTCTTTAGTGTGGAGATACATGCGAAAATGCTCTGTTCTAATCAGGCAGAAGCATTTGCAGCAACTATAAACTACATCAGCTTTTGCATTACTCAAGCCCTAGTTTTTTGGGTTTTTTTTGTTTTCTTTTTTTCTCATGCGTGTTTTTGTGCTGGTGTCCCTATTTGACTTCAGTGACTGGCTAAGATATGTGTGTTAGACCTCTTTGAGGGGAAAAAGCTATTTTTCAGTGCTTTCAGTAGCCTCTCTCTGCCACCTCCACAAATGTGCTTAATGATATAGTCTGCCCTGCAGTACTGCAGTTTTCAAAACCCGAGTTTTGACATAATAGTTGTTAATATTAGAATGGGCTCTGTGCTAAATTGAATCCTCTTACATTCTACTGCTTCTCCTTTTTTACTGTATCGCTTATCGGGGTGGCTAATTTTAATTTAACACATTTATCCAAAATAAAGTGTGTCATAAATTAAAACCCAAAACAGAGAGACGTATTTATAAACAAATTAGATAATGTTTGCAAAGTACTTGAAATGTGGTTTGCTAAATCAGCACTACATTTTATCAACCTGAAATAATTAAATCATAGATAACTAGGATTTCTTGTAATTCTGCTTCATATTATGTAGTCTGGCAAATTGTCAAAAACCATGACTGATTCCAGCTCTTCACCAAAGCATGGCATCTACAGTTCAACAGGAAATTAAGTTATGTCTATTTTTCACCCATAAGTGGTACTCTGAATTTCTATAGTCCTTTAAATATTCATATTGTAATATGGATTTTACTTAATGTGAAACTTATTCTTAGGAAAACTACTTAAGAATTCAATTTTTTTTTGTTAGTAGCTTTAAAGGAATTTGTACTTTTTAGTGAAAAAAGAAAAAAATATCCACATATATATAATTATTCTGAAAATTTTACTAGTTTGCTGGGATTTTTATAGGTCCTCTAAAATATTTTTGCCTGCTGTAAAGCACAGCTATTCCGTCAACCGTTAGTCATGATTAGCTGTCACTGTGTATAATCTTTAATGTCCCCTCTTTCCCCCAGGTAATCATATTCTGTATTTAGTCCAGATTCCTATGTATTCTGAACCCTCCCTACTTTGTTCAGTTACCAAATGCCTATTGCCTGGAAAGAGCAGGATATTAAGAACTAAAAGGTTAAGTTGTAGTCCAATTCAAAACTCAAAGTTTGTATTCATTAAATATGGCATACAGTAGGAAATAGCATATAGGAAAGAAACCTGATTTTGAAGTAAAAATTAAAGGTAAAAATAATTGGAATCATAGATTTGATTTAAATTGACAGCAGATAGCAAAACAGTCTGAATGATGATGCTCCTGAAAGCATTCCAAGTTTCATGTTACAATATCAGGAGGATTTGAAAATGCCATCTGAAGTAAAATTGTGTATGTAACGATTGTTTTATACTGACAAGTCACTCGTGAGGAAAAGTAGTTTAAATGGACCTTGTCCAAAATAAAATTCTTATAATTCAGGACAGGAACTCATATTGTTCATCACACTTACATTGAGAAGTTAGTACACTCCCTTGGTTCCATAAATTTCAAGGTTAGTCAAGAAGATGTGTGCATTCATATGGGGTTTTTACTGATCTTTGCTTCCACCAATTTTGAGATTTCAAGTTTAGACAATCATTCACAGGTACAGAGTGGTGAAGCATACAATATTTTTGCAGTCCTTCAGGCCCCAGAGCAGGTTTTGGATGAAACAAGCTTATATTTTAAAATTGAGAAGAGCAAGATGAAAATAAATGAAGGAAAAAATGAATCACATTTCTCTTAACATTACACTATTGATTTATTGTTACTGTTAAAGACCATACACTGAGTAAACTACAGAGTGATTCTCAATAGTATTCTGTTTACAAGGCTTCATCTTTTCTTTCAGAGTGACATGATAATTAATAAATTACATTTGTTGCACAAGGAGAATCTAGTTCATGCTGGATCCACATGAATCTTTCAGAGATTAAAACTCTGACGTAGTTAAGTGTTCTCTGATTTAGGACTTCATTGGTAGTCATTGAATTAGACTAGATTTGCTGTACTCTTAATTATTAATATGCCTATCTTAAGTCTGGGCAACCTGGGACAATCTTTTTTTATTCCTGATGCAAGAGTGATAAATATCAGACATATTCAACACCCAAAACATCTTCACACAATGCAGTTTAGAAAAGTGCCTAATCTTGAAAAAGTAGTGGCTTTTAAAGATACTTTCTTGATTCACCGAATCATTCTCATTTCTTTATTATTATTATTATTGGTACATTTTTCATGGGGTAGCAAAGTGCATTAGTTTAAAAAGAAGGGGAAACACTACTATCTACAAAAACGTACACTAATTTTTCTGCAGCTGATCCACGGCATCACACAACATGGATACTTGTACTGCTAAGAAAACTTTGGGTTCTTTCAGTACATCTATTATGTACTTTCTGCTAAAATGAATGCAATTTTCAGTCTTGTACCTGCTGTATGCAGCACATCACAGACTATCTGCTTGGAAATCAGATGGTTAGCTGAGTTCTCACCCTGTTTCCAGTCCCTGTTGCTATCTGCATTGCCAGGTTTCATGAGAATGCTGTGATTTTCAAGCTATTACTGCATTTCTGATGGCTCAGTCTAAGCTGGCAGGCATCTGGTTTAGCGGATGTTCCAGAGAGCAAGGTTTTCCAAGGCAAATAGTAGTTGAGAATGAAGATTCCCTGCAATGACTAAGATATCATATGTAGTTTCATGAGCATGGTGTAGAGAACTTGAGAAAGAAAAGGACAAGCGTGCTTCAACAGAGTGGTGACATCTAAATCTCTCGGGTACTGAATGTCAGTACTGGACAATGGAGGGCAAGTTATCTCAGGGAATGTGCTTCCCTGATTTTCCTGTGTTAATTCCAGTACTCCAAATAATTTGTGTATCTGTGTCTGTATTCCATGAGATCCCAGAGTGTGACACTTGATAGGTGCAACCCATGTGAGCAAAGCTCTGTTCATTTTTATTTTTTTTTCCTTCCCAGACTTGTCAATTGCCTTAACTACCCAGGGAGAGTTTTTCAAAGGGTCTTTGAAATTCCGTTTCCATTAAAATAAAGACACATTTAGCCACTGCTTTTAGCAGATACAAGTATCTGCAGCCAACCAATGATGGCTTGTGAAAATAGCAATTCTCTTTGTGAACTTTCTTGAAAAAGCACTAGTAAGACTATTTTTCTCTGAGATTTTTTTTTTTAGTTGCTCTTGTTTCCTCTTCCTTACATATCCCTGGATATCCTTGACAAGGCTTTTTTTTAGTGATTTAGCGATTTTTTGGTATCCTTTTAAGAAAAGATCTTTTGAGAAGCTCATTTTTATTTTATATTCAGGTGGACTCTTTCTATGAAATTGTAGTCCATATAGTCAAAACTATGATGAATCTTCATGCATTTCAGAACTGTATTTGTGTGAAAATTAGCCTTAAAATTGGCTAATCAAAAAATAAGCAGGAACCAAGAGGTAGTAAAGTATTTAATCCCTGAACATGCAGACTGTATCATTGCTGTTCTAGAATAAATACCTTTTTTATAAGTTCAGCATATGACCAGGTTTTCTGGAACTCTTTTATCAAGTGTATTAAAGATGAGCAAAACTGATCTTAGTTGTGAGTTAGGTTAGTTTTTGTTTTTTTTCCCATGAAGGAAAATCTATCTCTTTCAGAACTTGTTGCTGAAGTTATTTAATGTATTTTTCCAGAAAATGTGGAAAAATATCCACCAAAAAGCTTCTTGATAGTATACCTCAGTATTGGGTGTGATAGGTTATAATTTGCCAAAATCAAACAATATAAGTAGTTGTATTATTTTTATTTTTTGTTTGAATGTAAAAGTAGAATTGCTTAGAAACTTAAGGATATTTTTAACCACAGTAAAAAAAAAGGTTCCCAAGAGATAAATCCTGGGTACTCAACAAAGGAATCTGGTAACTCCCTACTTGCAGCTGGGGGGAGATGAGATAAGAGAGACATCTAAAGTCCTTATCAAACCACTAGACCCACAGACAACCAAAGATGCCTCCTCATTGCAAAAGAAAGGACTCCCCATGGGAAAGCTATCTTTTTATTCCAACCTGTCTCTGTTCCCCAGCTTTTGCGGAGCGGAAAAGCCGCATAGAGCGGAAAAGCCACGGGAGCCCCGCCACCGCTGCAGCGGTCGCACCAAGCCCCTGGGACAGTACTGCACTGCACTGCACCCCGATCCCTCGGGTCCCCTAAATAAAAAGTTTCCTGAAAATCCCTCCGGAGCCCACGACTCCTGTCCTTCCCCCCCTTTTCCCTAGGACCCTCGGCATCTCCGAGGATCGTAAAGGTACACGCAGCCTGTCCACCACGCCGACAGAACCTGGAGAGACACGCCACCCAGGACAGCCCCACGCCGCTGCCTCCCCTGTACCTGGCCACTCAGAGAATCTACCTCGGAGAGTCCAGATGCTCCAGTATTGGACCCGCGTGGCTCCAGGACTTCTCCAAGTTCCCAAGCATCTCCACCAACCCTTCACTCCAGCACTCTCCACTCCACAGAGAATCAGAAAGCCCACCACCCCTCCCCGGAGAGCCCAAACCATGCTGCTCCCAGTCCGCCTGCATCCCCAGCACCCAGCAAGAGAGACTTATACACAGGATGATACAACTTTAATGGAAAAGCCACTCGATTTGCACAGTTCCAAACGGAGCGTGGGCTCCCAGAACCTACTACCTCAAAGACAAAACTGAAACTGAACTGGGCATGCACAGAAGGGGCGTGGTCTCACTGAGAACTGAACTGAGCATGCTCAGAAGGGGTGTGGTTTGAGCAGCCAAAAATAGGATAAATAGCGCGCTTGGATCAGTGCCAAGTGCATCCCTCAGGAGTGAGGCTCCCAGGGTCACCCAGCCCACTGCCCATTTGCATGCGCTGTATCGCTGCCTTCCTTGCCAAACGAGCTGAGCTCACTGGAGCAAAGCTGAGAGAGCTGGACGCTGAAATCACTAGAGCTGAAATCACTCACTGTTTCTTCTAATAAAGTTTACTCAATTTTTTATTATTTTAATAAATAAATTTTTTTAATAAATTTTTTTATATCAATAAATGCATTAAGTGCTGAAACCACTCATAGCCTCAGCGTCTATAACATTGGGCATTGTCTTAGAAAAGATCATGAAGAAAAAAGTGAGAAGGGACCGGGAAAAAAATGCAATTATACATTTAAAAAAAAAAAAATAAAATACTTTCAGTTTCTCAGAGAAGGGGTCTGATCCAGAGAATGTCACTGTAACATCTGCTACATGACTTCTATACAATTTTAGAATGAGATGTGGATGACACAGTTTTCTAATGAATTGTGAGGCAAGTAAAACAAGACAAACCAAACAATAAAAAAAAACGCAACAGGAAAAGGGAGAGTTTAACACTTGTCAGAAGGAGAGGGGTCATTTTTTGACAACATTGTTGGGACTGTGATGCTCTTTAATAAATGCAGTAGTGACCATCATGTAAGGAAGAGGCATGGGTTCATTTAGTCTTGGGAACAAGAAAGTGTTGTTGCTATTGTGGAGGCATAGGAATAAAATGATATTGAACCATGAAAAGTTGGGCACTGGGGGAGACAGAAACAGCTGTTGTAGTCTGGTCTGTTGTCCAAAAGGAAACAATAGAGGAGAAACATTGTCAACTGGAGAAGGCATCTGAGCCACCACCATAAGCCATGTGTGAGAATAAAGACTATTCTAAGAAATGCTTGACAAAGCAGGGGAGCAGAGAGTTTGAACAGAAAATCCTGTTGTCTGATGGGGATGTAAAATTTTATGAGTTCTTATTTGAGACAATGGCAGGACTTCCTATAGAATAAGATACAATGCTTAGATTAGCCTTTTTCCAGAAACAAAATTTTTATCTGAAGACAGCCTGTGGTTTACTAGATTAATTAAAAGAGAAGAGTATCTATATAAAGAAGTTAAATTAAAAGTAATTTACTTGTGTAGTTTAGTGGAACAGTCTGAGAGGTCATTACCTGCATAATAAATGAAAATGTAAATTTCAGGAGAGGAAAATAGACACAGAAATGGAAATTCTGACATCAGAATAAACTTAGAACTGTTTCTTATTTTTATTATTTTTATTTAAAGGTTTATGCTCAAAAGTAATCTTCCAAAACAGCATAATAATGACAAAGAGTCATAATTGTTTTAAGATAGAAAATGACAAGTTTATGGGAAAGATGATGGAATATTTGAATTTTGAAATGGAATCTCTGCCTATCTGATGTATCAGTATTTCCAAAGAGATTTGAATGGAAAGTAATTCTTCTTTGTATATGTCTTGTGTGGATAATTGTATTAATACATTTTAACAATTTTGCATTTTGTCAAATAGAAAGCAGCTTAGCTTTTTCTTCCATGAATGATACAGGGTGCTTTTGTGTTTGTGGTTTGTGTATTTTCTTAATTGAACCCAGTGGCAGACAGGAGATTAATGTTCATTAGTGCTCTCAGTAACATCGATTTACCAGGTGCCTTGCTACTGAGCCCTGTTTGCGTGTTCAGGTCTGGAGTGGTGACGATACTGGAAATCAGGAAGACCGTGTTCTTGCAGACCAAATCACAGAGAGCATCCCCTTTCTTTTTAATACTTTTACCTTCTTTTGTACAATGCTGTGTCTTTTCCTAATTTGCTTAATTTGAAATTACTGTGGGTTTTGGGTTTTTTTTCCCCTGTCATTATTACAGTTATCGTTATTGATTAGAGATCTTGAGATAATTAGAATATTCTTCATACGGTTCTGCGGGTTACTGTTTTCTGTGAAACTTTATGAAATGAACCATTTCCTTCCATATCTGCTATGGTACTGGAGGGGGACTGACTACTGAGTTCTTTCTAATTCTGCTTTAGGTCTCAGGCAGGGTTTAGGTAGGTGATAAAGCTTTAGACAGGTCAAAAAATTGTCGCAGTTCATGAGTCACACGTGTACTACCCAGCTTGTTTTATAACGGCTAAAGAGCGTAAATATTTCATTGATTGCAGTGGAGAATGATTAGAAATCATTAGAAATATTTCTTATCATTGCTTTCTCAGTGTCTTGTATGAAAAGTTATCCTCCAGTTTTCCAGTATTGAAGTTTTCTAATATCATATTAATATGAAATGCCTTTACTGTACAATGTGAATCACTCGTCTAGTATAAATTATGTCAATAGAGAAAGATAACCAAGTCACTGAAACATTTGAGCAACATTTTCTAGAATAAACTCATACTTTCACAAAAATATGGTGGTGGTATTTTAAATTCTTTCCCCTATTTGGTAGTGCTTAGGTATTTATAGCTGTGGTTTCATATGCCAATCTTTCAGCCCTTCCTTTTGCAATCTAGATAATTTTTCTGTGCCACATACTGCTTTTCCATGATTCTAGCCCCTCTTTTCTTACTTTTACACCATTATTGTATCTTAATATTTGGCTGTACTTCATTATTTTTGTCTTTAGTCCTGTGTCAGTCTGCAGTACACTCATTTTACTGTCTCTGTTTCCCTACCGCTTTATGACTAAGGAGAACATTAGTGTCATGTTTTCCTTTTCTTTGTAAGATCTAGGTCCACATTTGGTCTTTTCTATGTCTTGAAATTGCCAAGATGTAGAAAATATTACATTCCTATTTCCATATTTGCATCTATTTTTGCTCTTCATCTCTGTAAGAACTTCTTAGTCATCCTAGGAAATTTGTAGCTCTCTCAGGTTTTGGTTTGTAATGGATTTTTGTCCTCTGAACTTAAAGCACCAAATGATGCTAGTATGTTGGACACAACAGGTTTCTGCATTCTTTTCAGTTTCAAGTTCTTGAACTTACCATTCTAGGCAACCTTACTAAAAATTTCCAGTATTTTGCAAGGTTTGTTTTTCTGAAATTCTAACTGAATTGACTAACTTGACTTAATAAGCTGAAGTTTCCTAATAGGCTTGTAAGATTGCCTTCCATTAAAATTGAACTAGTATGTTAGTTTGTTGCTATGGGTTTTTAATCAAATCAAGGAAAGTGGTATCTGCTGATACACCTGCATTAATTTTCTAGGAGTAAGTTTGGGAAATTGATATCACTTATTTTCCCATAATTTTCAGTTTGTTTCATAATTTTATAAACATTCCTATCCATCCCAAGATTCAGTCATCTATAGCAAATCCTATACACTAACCTTTGGGAGATTTTTCCAATGTATCATCAAAAAATACTTGTTTTGTACAAACCTTACATTCTAAACAATCAACCATTTAAATAAAATGTCCCTTTGACTCTACTTTCATTGATGTTGTTCCATAAACATGGTACAGACATAGGTTTCTATTATGCAGATCACAAATCTTCTTCCTGGCTTGGCTTGGCGAAAAACTATTTTTATATGTCAGCATTATTTATTCAGGACATTGTGCATGCATTTAGGACATTGACATGCATTGTGCTGCGATGTAGGGCATGAAATAGACTGCCCATTATATATGGAGATCTCAGGCTAAAAATAAGGTTTAAACAAAGTACTACAAATTGCATTTTTCTTGCCTTATTTTTGATTTCCACTTTTATACTTACTTGAGGCTGTTCATTAAAACTTGGTCTCAAATTCTTACAAAATTTTGCCATGATCAGAGGTACCTAATTTTAGCTACTGAAAATAACATTAGTGAGACTCAGTATGCACTCATTAATCTACCCAGTCTGTCAGCCCTAATGCTGTACTCAGGTCTCTTTCTCCCTTTAATTTTAGTTTCCTTTGCCAGAACTTTGTCTTAAATTTTCCCTTCTGTTGATTTCTGATTCCTCCAAGTCCTTTCTCTTCCTGATCTTCTATTTATACTCATATAGATCCATTGACTTATTTGACCCCGCCTTGTTCCACTCTCTCCAACACAGTCCCAGCATCTTTTGCTTTCTCTCACAAGTTCTCTGAATTCATCAGTTTTCAGTCTGCATCCAGCATAAATCTAGTGTTCCCAACAAACATATCTGAAAGAATTAAGAAGGAAGGAACACTTGGCTATTTTGCCTCTCTTAAAGTAAAAAAGCCTAGCAGTGTTGTTGTCACTGAAATTTTTTAATTGACTCATCTGAAGTAGGAGAGGCTGAGCAGTAATGTCATTTTGCTTTAGGATGCATGTCCTATGATACATTTGTCTTGTGGGTCCTTGAGAACTCCAGCCTGTACCTAAGGAGGGGTAAAAGTTAATTATTCCGCAATCTAAAAAATATTTTAGCAGAACTGAAGAATGTGAAAGGAAATTTTATGTAATTCATTATAGCTTTCTTTAACAATCAAGAACTTACTGCCAATGGATAGTCAGAAAATTCAACTCACAAGAATCCAGCAGCACATAGTAATTTATAGCTGTTAAATAAATATATGCCTAAGTAAAGACATAGTAGAATACCGACTATTAAAATGAAATATTGTAATACTGTAATATTCTAAGTAAAATACAGAGAGTGAAAAAAAGGGACCTAATAAAATAATTTTACATAATACTAATATGAAACAGGGACTGAAATTGATCATATGATTAAAAGAAAACTATTCCAGGCAAAAAAAAAAGAAGAGATGATATGGGAAGCAATTTTTTTGAATATGATGCAGAAGGAGAAGAATTGTGTATTTAGTTTTTCAGCTCTTCCAATTTTCAGTTGTTTTTCAGTTTTCAAAACACGGTTTCCAAATTGGTTAACTTTGTCACAGATATTTTCATATACTTAAGCCTAATGGACATAACATTATAAATCACGTTCATCTCCTTTAAATCTTGTACTCTATGCATGGCTGCATAGTCATTGATAATATGTATCATATATGTATATGTCTGTATAAAGTTTGTCAATGACTCCACAGTAATTCCTGGACCGCTCCAGTATTTGAAAAGTAGAATGAATTAAAAATAAGCTTCACATTTGGGATAGAGTAAGTTTGCTTTCCCTTCTCTTTTTTTAAAAACAATCTTTGGCATGAATTCTGCTACCATTCACAAGGGATTGCCGTAAATCACGTGTACGTTACCTTGGATGCTCATTTACCAGCTTGCGTAAGATAGCTGTATAAATGAGAATATCAATTAAGCACAGAGACTATTTAAAGAATTAAACAATATTTTCATCTTTTCTTCTTTTTCCAAATAGGGGAAAAAGTATCCATGAAGTAGAATAAAGGCAGAAAAAAGGATGAGAAGGACAGGTAAAAAGAGATAAAAAATTTAGTTAAAAAAGTCATAGTGATGAAATGTGAAAAAAAAAAAAAGTGATTATTCACTGTGCACAGCTGGTTGTAAATAACATATGAGCAGTTTACAAAGAGTCTGCTGTCTTATGCAGGTGGTACCCAACCATGTCATATGGCAGCAGAGGCTAACCTGTTGATATACGGAGAGTCCTTTCAGACAAAATTGCAAATGACAATTTGCAAAGCACAGTCTGTTCTTTCCATGAAAGATCTTTTGTTGGACCTTGAAATGAGAGTCCTTGCCATCACCTTGATATTCACTCATGGTGCCGAGGCTGGAAGGGAACAGGAGAAGAGGGAGGTGAGGCTGACAAGTAGATTAACAGACAAGAGAGAAGTGGGACTGATGGAATAAAAATCAGTGGCAGCCCAGTTCTCCCCAGGGCATTTGGGCAACACATGCTCCCTCCCCACACCCTGGTACTCATAACCACCCTTGGCCAAAACAAGGGAGGTGTTGGGCATTTCAGGGACCAGACTGGACAGCTATGCTGTGAAGCAAGGAGGGCGCTGCACAGATTTTATAATCTGGTGTCATTTAAATCCTTAGTGACTTTATTTTTAAAGGTTCGTTATAGTCACTTGACATGTGACCAGTGATAGTGCTCACAGCTGAAAATTTTATAACTGGTAGTTTATGTATCTGGGTTTGTTGACATGATTTTTTTTTGCTACTGTCTTCTCCTATAAACAATAAGGGAGTCAGTCATTTAGGTACCTGGCAGCAGATTCCTGTGTCATTTTAGCACAGGATATGCTGTTTAGCTTCCAGTTGCCACTCAGAAGAAAAACAGGCCCTGTGCTTATCCCTGTCTTTCATTTGTTTTTCTCAGATACCTCTTGGCACATTAAAGGAATTAGATATCTAACACTTAAATAGCCCCTCACTACCTATCTCTAGGATAGGCCAAGATCATTTGTCAGATCCCACAATCCTTTATCAAAAAAATAATCTGGATTTCTTCAATGTTAATTTTGCTGATTTCAAGAATCAGTTTTGCTACAAGCAGATTTCTGCTTCCAAAATGTGTGGTATTGCAGTTCCTCCACAAAATCATATATATATATATATATATACCCAAGCACACCCATTTCACCCTGAGGTGACATCCAGCATGGTTAGTCTACTGTGAAATAAGGGAGTCCAATATCATTCACAGGTCATGTAAATGTCAGTCTCAGCAGTTCCTTCCATTATGAAGAATGCCAGGCTAGATTTACTGCTCCAGTGGGATACCTCTGCAATGCTATGCTGGTGCGAAGGAATCTACTACAACTGGTATGTAGTACCAGCCGGCCCAGTACAAGGAACTGCAGGGTGCTTTTCCCAATTTCTTGTTATAACATTAATTTAAGAATACTTTAGGGTTTTTCGAATTAAACAAACCTTTTGTCTGTCTTCTGTAGGGCACTGTCCTTTGTGTGTCTGCCACATGGTACAGTGTGAGGCTGAAAGTGGAGATCTGTCAACCTCAGCTTCCTTCCTCTGCTGGATAAATCCAAAATGACATAAAGCAGGCATCCGTAGATATTTTGACTGCTTAAGGCATGCTATTCAAAGCTAGCCAGTCCTTTGATGCACTTAAAGACACAACATGGATAAGATGAGCAACCTGGTTTACAGCTTTCTTTTGCTGCCAGTTGTCAGTTCTTAATGAGGTTTTTATTTCCCAAAGAGCTTGATTTTCTTTCTCACTAAGATCTTTTGCTGTTCAGAAGAGGAAGCTTTTCCCTTGAAAAGTTGTATTTTTCTTAATCTTTTTGCTTCTTTATTCTATAAATGCTGCTAAATTTGTCTTTCAAGACACTGATCAATGAAATAACTCAACAGAATTTTGTCTTGTCAACACTTCCTTAGAAAAAATTCATAATTTCTTCATTCAGAAAGTCACAATCTAGTCTGTGTGTTTTCTCTGCAGAAGTAATAAAAATGTCTTTTTTTTTATTTTTTTTTATTTTATTCTTGGAAGTACTGGCTCAAAGTCGTCACGTATTCCAAGTCATAATGTTTAGTTGAGTCCAACCACTTTCAGTACATTATAAGAGAAGAATACACATCTAATGGAATTACTAGATGATGGTAATAGACAGGAACAGATCCATAGGCCACATATATCCCTTTATATTGTGCAATGAGAAACATCCATGAGAATGGGCTTCTAATCTCATTACATTTGTTCAGCTCAAAAACTGCAATGAGGCGATTTACTGTGAAATCAGGCTCATACTCTGCAGATCACAGGATTTTAGTTTCTGAAGCTTATTAATGCTAATGCAACATTTTTCATTTACTTAGTGGGTTTTCAATGAACCCAGAAGCATCAGTTCAACACTCCAATATAAGCTTCATTAAGATCAGATCCAAGGAACATGGTTCTTTGCTCATCTGGTAGGGCGATGTGGAGAATAAGCCCGTGCTTCTATGATTTGTTGCATGAGAATTCAAATATATTTAGCTGCTCTCAATTTCTGGTCACCTAGCTGTTTTTTTTCCTTTGGGAGACATTTTCTTTGGGCTTAGAGACATTATTTGCACTCTGAGAAGTGTTCACCTGATGTGTACTGTACAGCAACTCATCTTTCAGTTTCAGATGAAGTTTTGCTATCCCATTGTCGTTCCTGCAGACTGGTTAATGCCTGACACAGGCTGCAAGCTGGTGGCGAGACTGTGGTTTCACAGAGAGTGAAACATAAAGAGAGGTTCTCTTTCTTCCTTTCCACATCCTGCTGCAAAATTTCATCAGATATAGTTTTACTTTGTAAAGAAGAGCAAAACAAAACAAAACAAAACAACAAAACCAACAAACCCCCAAAACAAAACAAAAAACCCCAAAAAACTTAATACTCTGTTCATCAAATAAAGCCAATAAAGCATTGGCAAAGCAAAACAACTTACAAACATGTAGTTTTTAAAAGGACTTCCATTAGGCAGCACTCCTGCCATTTAGAACATGCTTTTCATGCAGCATATAAACAGTCCACAATGCTTTATTGAAAAGCCTCCTGTTCATCTCTGCATTTGCTAGTTCAGAAGAATACTGCACATAAAAAGATAACAGCATTGAAGTGTTTGGTGCAAACCTGAAGGGTTGTTAAGGAACTGTTTTGATTTCAAAACTATTTTTGTAAGGATCCCCAGCAGTATTATTGTATGAATTGAGCACTAAAAGGGAAAACTCCTTAATATTGTAGCATAAAGACTGCTTGCAGGGTAATGCAAACAAAAAAAATCTTTAGAGAATTCTGTGTCAGATTGTGACTAACTGGGTACTAGAATGAGAAATGCTAATCTTTGCAGGGAGGTTTTTTTAAGTTCTGAGTATTGCAAAGTACTATGGAACTATAGTTTAGGTACTCGATATTCAAATGACAGTAGAGGTACTATACAGGCAGCAGTTCAGGCATGACTGACAGAATGTTACTGCAAGCTGACAAGCTCCTATGGATTTGATGTAAAGTTGATTCAATCACATTTGAAAAATAGTGGTTAAAGAATAGGCTAATTTTCCTCTTCCTTTTGCTAATCATTAAGGTAGTGATTCACATAATTTCCCCAAAGCAAACACTTTCATTTGCTGTTATTTGTAAGTACTCATTATTATAAATTGAAGATGAACTAGTTTTCCACACCTTTGTCTAATTTTGTTTCTGCTTTCTATATGAATGCCTGATTATTTTTTTATTATTTCTTGTAACATCACTTGAAAAAATGAAAATCTACTTTTTCAGAGTAAGTTGAGATACACAATCAAAATCCGTATTTGGAGGTATTCCCAAGAAAATAATAATTTACTAAATATTGGTAAAGAATGACCATACTGTGGTATGAAAGGAGTCAAAGTTATCATCAAGAAAAATACTCTGAAGAACAGTGAAAAATGGGGATTGCCAGTTATTTCTTCTTGGCCTTAAATATAAACTGAAGTTTATATTTATATTAATATTGAAGTTTATATTAATATCTCATATACCTTATGAGATATTCTTCTCCATACTCTTCTCTTGTTTTTGTTTTTTTTCACTGCATAGTACTGTCAGAGTGTTTGTGATCTTTTTCAAATCTTCCACTTCCAGGGAAATACAGACATCCCGAACTAACACTTCCAAAAACCAGGCGTAATGTAATGTAACTTCTCGCACCATGTGATTTTCTCCTTTAGGAGTTTGCCAAATTCCGTGAAGTCATATAAGTCATTATATTAAAATATGAAGTTTATATTACTGTCTCATATTCCAGACATTTTTGCTAGTGTTAGAGGTATAGATTCTTCTCCATGGCCTAAAACCTATCCTGAGAACCTATGCTCCTGATCTTTGTCAAAATCATAATACATTATCCATACTTACTTATTTTATGCTTATCATGTTACAGGGATGTAATTAGTGCCTTTCATTAGCCTCATTTCTTGTGATTATAAATCTGAAATTAATTCTCTTTTATTAATTTTGGACAAGTACAATGTAATTGTGATCCCACACATTACTTTTAATCTGTTACTGTAATTCCTTTGAGATATTGCCCTTATTTGTACTGCATACAGATACAAGAAGAAGGAATTTGTTAGTTGAGAAAAAATGAAGATGAAAAGGACTTGTGATGGAAGTATTAATCATCAGGAATGCAAAGATCCTTTGCTTTGGAACCAGTGGAACTGTCACACTCTATAAAAAATTTATTGCATAGATATATACATTACAATAAGGCTTTCTACAATGTCACTTCCATTAGAGGTTCTCTTATTTCCTCATGTTAATCTGAAACTGCAGAATGTTTCTGGGGCTAGAAATTCTTCAACTGGCTTTTAAAATTAATCACAAATCTCATAGAAGAAGAGGAATCTAAACACAATGAATGGCCTAAAGACCAAAACTGATAAAACTGAAAGCAGTGATTAAGGGTACTATGTTTGCTTTTGAATGAAGAATTAATAGCATGTACCATTTGACTTGATCCTAAAATGCCTATAATAATAAAAACTCTACTCATTCTGATCTGTTAAGTCTCCTTTCTTTTCTTCCAGAAGCAAAACAACAGCCCTTCTTTTTCAACAGAGAGAAGAAAAAGCTGTTTCCCATGCACTGCATTTAAAGACATGGGGACACAAAGATGGAAAAGAGACCTGTGGTTACTCTGGAGTAATCAGACATAAAAATAGTCATAGGCAAAGGATCACAGGAGCTCTACTCTTCTGAAAAAATCATAAAACACATAGAAAACACTCAGTTTCTATCAGCTAAAAACCAACCTAAATTGCAAGAAAGAAGTAAAGTTTTTCTCACAGCTTCTCGAATGCAAGGCTTTGAGGATTGCCCAGTTATCAGAAGATTATATATCTCTTTAAAATTTTTCATTTACCTCTTCATTCGTGTGGACTTCATTTTTTTCAGCTGTAAAAATGTGATTTTTCTTTTCTTATTTCTGCATTTTTCCTGCCTTTGTTTTGTAAACACACGAAAATCTACCTAAGTGAAAATACTATTCACCATTCTGTAACAGGGCTGGGCAGCTTTCCCTCTGTCTATTTATCCACCTCCTTTCTTTTTTTATTGTTTTGTAAGAAAGTTTTTGGTCACATTGATGACTTGCAGATCAGTTTCTTGTGAATTGGCAGGACTGAAAGGAATAGTTCTTCTCAGCAGTCTATAATTCCACTTCTTGCTCATTGTTTGTTTTTTATGTTTCTCCCTTATCTATTTCTTTCTCCCCATATATGGGCAAAACTGCCTGGATTACTAGATGGCAATTACATTCTGCAGGTGATTTCTGTAAATTGGTCTACTTTTCAAGCATTTATTAGCAAAATTATTTTAGCTGAGGGAACATCGGATTAAGAAGAAGGAATGTATGTGTCATTTACATGGAATGTACAGGCTCTGGATTAGAAAGTGTCAATGCTATTTACATTTGTTAGATAATATTCATTGTCTTTATAATCTAAAAATATTTTTAACATTCTTATTATTTCAAAACATACTTTTCTGGCTAGACCTTTTTTTTTTTTCTTTTTTCCTTAGCCTAGTTGTCCACTTGTTTACTCTGCCTTTAACTACCTTATTTTTTCTCATTTTTAGCTGCAATAGAATATGACAGACAGACTTTTAGAAATTCTCAGTGTAAGTTAGTCTTTGTGAAATATGAGAAACTATACAAAAGTTAACATTTTGGGAAATCTCTTTATTTGCAATACTACTATGGGTTTCATCTTAAAAAAAACCAAAAACCAAAAACCAAAAAACAAAAAAACCCAAAAAAACAAAACAAAACCAACAAAAACAGACACCAAAAATTGTTGCATTGTTAACTACTGTAATCATCACTTTATGGATCATAAAATAATAGAGTTATGGCATGTTTTGGTTTGGAAGGGACCTCTACAGATCGTCTAGTCCAAATGCCCTCCCATGGGCTGGGACATCTATTAGATTAAGTTGCTCAAAGCCCCATTCAACCTGACCTTGAACACTTTCAGAGATGGAACATACATTCTTGGGCAATGTCTTTCAGTCCTTCATCACACTGTAAAGAATGTCTTCCTTATGTTCTCTTTCAATATAAAACCATTGCTGTCTGTGCTATTTCTACAGGCCCTCATAAAAAAAGTCATTCTCCGTCTTTTTTGTAAGCTGCATCTTGCATACTAAAAGGCTGCAGTAAGATCTTTCTTTAGTCTTCCCTTCACCAACCTGAAAGACTCCAGCTCTCTCAGGCTTTCTTTGTAGGAGAGGTGCTCCAGCCCTCTGGTGATTTCTGTGGCACTCTCCTGGACCAGCTCCATGGCTTTGCTGAACTAGGAATCCCAGAGCTGGATGGAGTACTACAGGTGTGGTCTCACCAGGGCAGAGTAGAGGGGTAGAATCACCTCCCTTGACCTGCTGGACATGTTTCTTTTGATGCAGCCCTGGATACAGTTGTATTTCTGGGCTGCAAGTGCACACTTCTGGCTCATATTCAACCAATATTCTGAAATGTTTCTCCGCAGGGCTGCTCTCTTATCCATTCTCCACCCAGCCTGCATTTGTGCTTAGGACTGCCCTGACACAGGTGCAGGACCTTGAACTTGGCCTTTTGGAACCTCGTAAGAATTGATACACACACAGGTAAACCCAGATGACCAAACCATGGCTAGGGTATTAAGGAAAAGTTTATTCTGATGTTGGGAACCCTAAATCCACTGCTAAAACATGTAGTGGATGAAAAAGCAGCCCAGGAAACCTGTTTCAGTGCTTCTATAGCAACACCTTTCATGTGCATGTAACTTCAAGGCTGTGCTCTCCCCTGTGCTTTTTACAGTCTCCCTCTCTCTCAGCAGGGGCCTCAAGCGTGTCTGTGAGAACTTTTATCTCTTGCAACAGGGGAGTTAACTTCTCAAAACAAGCATGCAGAAAAAACAGGTAGCACTATTCGTGGGAAAGGATTTTCTCCCACACCGGGTTTTTCCTAGGTGCAGTTTTCCCAGTAGAGAAAATGTCCTTGGAGCAAAATTCTTTTTCCTCCTCAAATAAATCTTCTGCATTGAATTTTTGCTCTCTGCAAACTTCAAGGGGTTTACACGGGCCCATTTCTCAAGGCTGTCAAGGTCCCTGTGTTAGCATCCCTTCCCTAAAGCATATCAGCTGCATGACTGAGCTTGGTGTTGTTGGCAAACCTGCTGAGAGTGTACTCAATGCCACTGTCTATGTAACTGATGAAGATACCAAAGAGTATTGGTACCAGTATATACCCTTGAGGGACACCACTCATTGCTAGTTTCTACTTGTCTGTTTAGCTGATGACTGTGACACTTTGGATGTAGCCATCCAGCCAATTCCTTATCCATCTAACAGTGCACCCATCAAACCCATACACCTCCAATTTAGCAACAAGAATGTTTTTGGGGGCCATATCAAAGGCCTTGCAAAAGTCTAGGTAGATGGCATCTCCCTTATCCACGGATGCAGTCATTCCATTATAAAAGGCCACTACATTAGTCAGCTAATTCCCTCAAGGCCTTGGAGTGCTTCTCATCAGGTCACATAGACTTATGTATGTTCAGGTTTCTCAGGTGGTCTTGAAGCTGACCTTCTCCTACAATTGAAGAGACTTCTCCCTCAGTCTCTGCCTTTAGGTTTAGGGACTTGAGAGATGTGAAAAGGGAGATTACAATGGAAAATTGTAGCGAAAAAAAAAATTTGAGTACCTCAGTCTTCTTTAGATTAGTTGCCATCAGTTCTTCTGTCTTATTTATCAGGACTTATATGTTTTCTTTAATCTTGCTTTTCTGTATGCGTGGAAGTCCTTATTCCTTGCCAAATTCAGCTCCAGCTGAACCATATCTTCCATGATTCAATCCCTACATATTTAAGCAATTTTCCTATATCATAATCAGGAAACCTGTACTTGGCTCCACTGCCTGTGCCATTCTTTCTTATACTTTAGTTTGATCAGGAGGTCTTTAGTCAGCACTGTTGAATGCCTGCTTTCCTTACCTGATTTCTTGCACAGGGAAATTGAGAGCTCCTGTGCTGTAAGAAAAGTATTCTCTGACCTCCTGTGCTGTACAGAAAGTAGTCTCTAAACTGTTCAATTTCTTTATTCTGGAGGGGAGTTTCCTGGGGGCCACATCCACCAACTCCTTAAACAACTGAAAGACTGATCTCCTAAAGCTCATGATCCTGACTATTTTTACCTTGGCCCATATACTTTGAGATTGTAAATTCCACCAGGGCATGATCAGTGCTGCTACAGATGACACCACCCTTGACCTCTCCAATTAGTTCAGCTATACTCAGATGTGTTTGTTACCTACAACACCAAAAATAATCATGAGACAGTTATAGGAAGATATACTTCTAGAAGCTCTGAACAACTTTAATAAAGAAGATTTTGGCAGTAACAATAGTCAATTAAGCTAACAGTACATATATATCAGAAGAATTAATATTTGACATTGAAATTTTAAATCAACAAAATACTAATGCAGCCTTTATTTCTAGAGCCATTGAGGAGCTTAATAATTTTCTTTACTATCTGAGACACATCAAAAAGTTGTCCAATATCTACTAATTTATTTGGAGAAAATGGAATTAAATGACTTACAGTGAACAATATTGCTGTTCTATAGCTTAAACTCCTCCTTTTAAGTTTCCAGTGTTTTTCCTAACTCAGGGTTTTTTTCATGGTTTCTGCTGAAATTGACAGATAGTCTGAGTTGAAAAAGTATCGATCATGAAATTGACAAACTCACCAAACTGAAAGACATTTTAAAAATAAGCAGGTTATGTTGGGAATAATAAAACCTGATGGTCTCTAGTATTTTTGCACTACATTTCAGGAAATGCCTCTAAATTATATATTGATAGTTTGATTTAAGTTTTGCAAAACTATAACTGATGTATTTTTCAGTAAAGAAGGAGACAGAGAGAAGAAGAGACAACTGAGATAAAATTATTATTTTCAGTTTATTTATGGTATATATTTATTTTATCACCTTGAATCAACTTCTCAAATATCATCTTTCATAATTACAAATTTTTTAAAGGTTTCAAACAAAATTATTCAAATTGGTAAGATAAATAAAAAGCTGAAGTGCTAGCATTTCATCATATTAAATGCAAGACAACCAACCGGTTTTTGAAGTAACAATACCTTAAACCTCAGTGAGAAAAGCTTGATAATGTGTCTAGGGTACTGACCTGATAGTCTGACACTGTTAGGGTCCCAAAAATCTTTAAGAGAAGCAATCAATTGCATCATCAATTATACTGAGATTGTCAAAAACTGAAGAGACTGAATTCAGTGACATTGCTGACTTTTCTTAAAATTGAATGAGGAGTCAAGTAACAATTGTTTGAATTTTACCTGCATCACTGAAGGGAAAGGCAGGAAAGTTTGAAAAAGAAACTTGAGAGGAACAAAAAACCTTTCTACTTCAGCTACTTTGCTGCTTAAGATAGCAAAAACCCCTTCAACCAATCACATATATCATGCAGACAAAATTGAAAGGATATAATAAAATAGGAAATTAATAATTTTTCCATATAAGGAAAGGATCTATTACTTTTATCAGTCCTGGGAAAAAAAATATACAGAAAAATATGCATAAACAACCATTTATATGAACTCATGTTGTTTGAAATGTCCTGTGGGGAAGAAATTTGTAGAAAAGTGTCTCAGGTTTAGTTTTAGGAGTTTAGGTTTTTTGTTTTGGGTAGTATTCATTTTTTTTTATTATATGTATTATTTCTTTTGTGATATTTTTATGATATATATTGGGTACTCTAGTTGTTGGTCTGTCTTCATAAAAGAGTTATGTTTATTTTAAGAGATCATTTAAAGTTACAGTAGCTAATGGTATTTGGCACATTATTTCTGGATCTTTACATTGGAAACACATATCAAATGGTTTATCTGTCTGTAAAATAAAAATTAAACTATAATATTATGGCAAAAGTTTTCATAGATAGATTTTATTCAATAGAACACAAATCAGATGTTTCAGTCTCTTCCATTCTGTCCAAAACCTGAAAATCAAGGGAAGAATATCTGCAGACTTACTGATGCAATTTGTACATACAAATTTTGAACTGAAGCAGTGTTTTGGAGAGTTTTCTGAGGCTTCTATATTGTTTCTGTAGTGAGTTGATGACTTTAATTTTGTATTGACCTTCTGTAAATTTCGTTTTTCAGAAGATTAACTAAAGCACACTTAAGGTAATAAAGTGGGCTTCTGTTTTCTTCTGGACATTCGTCCACTTTTGTCACCTAGTCAGTCACCACCAGGAAGTGCTTTTGCATTTTTCCCAGCCATTGCTCATATACATTGTACCAAATCACTTATTAACATTGACAGACTTTTCCACCTCGCTGCTCAGAGTCTTTTCAAGATCATTATTGACTAAATTAAGAATTATGGAATCAAGTGCAAATCTCTGAGGGAGTCTTTTGGTTATCAGTCCCTTTTAAGATCTAACTCTTTTTGCCACTTGTTTGCTATCTCTTGATAAGTAATTTATTTATTCATTTTGTCCCTTTTCCACAGTCACCTTTGTCTCTTTAAGAGTCTTTGTTAGAAGACCTTGTTCTACACCTTTTCAAAGTCAAGGTGCACTTTATCAGCCTGCTAACTCCAGTCTGGAGAGAACTGTACAGTTGTGAAAAACCGTTATTCCTCTCGAAAAGCCATATTGTTCATCCCTAATTGTTCATATTTATGAACCATAATGATTCATATTCATTCAGATGCACATTAATTCTATTTTTCAGGCAGTTTCAGCTAATTAACCTGCTGGATGCATTGAGCTACTGGTCAGTCCTTGGATTCCCTTGCGGCTTTCTGAAATAATTGGTGTCATATGTGTCAGTCCTTTGCCTCCACACTGTTTCTGAGAGAGGTTTAAGATTTTTTTGTTTCATCTCCAAGTCTCCCTAGAGCCTAAAGATAAATATCAATCAGTCTTGCAGATTTTCTACTCTTAATTTTATGTATAACTTCAATAAATTCTGCTGACAGTTGGGTGTATCCTTTGATGTGTCTATAGCTAAAAAAACAAGGTTTAGATCAGAAATCTCCCTGAACTTTTCCAAGTTAAGCAGGGGTATAAACAAGTAATTTTTCTTCTCTATTATGGCCTCCTTTCCTCAGAATTCTCTTTTCATTCTTTGATTTGTTTCTGTGTGCTACAGATTCCCTAGAAAGCTTTCCTTCATCTGTCTTTCACATAATGTTGGCCTAAAACCTGAGGTTTCCTTTTCTTTAGGCAAAATCTAGGGGTTTTTTTCGTTGTTTTTTTTTTTTTGTTTGCTTCTTTTTCCCCTGAGTTTTTTTGTTGTTGTTGTTTCATTTTTTTGGGTTTTTGTTTTTTCTTTGGTTTTTTTTTCTGTTATACATGTCACTCCATCTTTTCTTTAATAACAAAAGGTCTAAACCAGGACTACTAAAATCAAGCAGAAAGAAATATTCTTGGAATGAGAAAGTCTAGTTTTTGTACTATTTTACAGGAAATGTACCCAATGGCTTTAGCCTTGGGTTTCCATTGTATCAAAGCTGGTTGTGCTTACTAATTTGGGGCCTGAAAAACTTTCAGCTGCCACAACTCCCTTATCTTTTTTGTACAGTACACAAGTACAACATCTTGACATCTGCTGTCTTTCCCTTTAAGTGTAAATAAATTCGTTGCTGTTGCAGAGGAACTACTTCTCTTTTATACCCTACCAGCTGTGTTTTTCTTCATTTGCTGATTTCAGATGAATAAACTTGCAGCTGAAGTTTCTGTAAAATTTACAGGGAATTTACAATTCCGAAAGATGACTGTTAGAACCATATCAGCTATACTATTACAATTCTTTTCTCGCTAACTTTTAAGGTGTCTATTTTGTACCTGACTTAGTCACCTTGTTTGGTTTTTGTTTTTGTTTTTTTTTTTGTTTGTTTGTTTTTCTGTAGTTTTTTGGTTGGTTGTTTTTTTGTGTTTGGTTTTGTTTTTGTTTATTTTTTTGTTTGTTTGTGGGGTTTTTTGTGTGTGTGTGTGTGTGTGTGTGTGTGTATGTGGATTTTGCTACTTGTTGCTTACTGTGTCAGGGCCCAGAGGAAGTCAAGGTGAACTCCTTTGTAGTTTCTCTGACTTTGCTCTTAAAGTAAAGAAAGTAATGGCTAAGACAGAGCACTGCGCTTACAGGCACGGCCTCCCTGGAGTTGCATGAAACTACAGTGCCTCAGCAGAGAGTTGCAAACTCCTTTAACAGATGGTTGAAAGGACATGTGGCTATAATTGGAAGGATAATCAGTTCATGTCACCTCCACAGGCATTTCATGCAGGCAATGCTTATTAATTTGTTTTAATATTTGTTCACAAGGCCAGCTACTTTTGTAGGGAAACATCATCAAAGATTTTGATAGGAGGGTCTATAAAAATAGAAATTCACTGAAGCGGAAAGAATAATTTTTTTTCCTTTGAATTATGTTTTATTTTTCTTTCCCTCTTCTTCTAGAGCATCAAGTGTTATCCATCTATGAATGCAGGAAATCCTGGATGTCTTAGTTCGAGGGGAAAACTAAGATATCTTGTTGATCAAGAAATAAAATAATCCCTCTCCCTAAATTTAGAAAAAAAAAAAAACTTTAATGAGGGAAAAATATAAATATGAATATGAAAGGATAACAGTTCTTAATCACAATACACAGATATACACATATACCT
>JAWWEW010000078.1:76783294-76836076 GCA_035583185.1 Anabacerthia variegaticeps | reverse complement strand
ATTATATCTACAGACAGCAGGTGGTGCTGTTGCACCTCAAGCGCTGGCTGCTCCCGCTCCCAGGGGTGGCAGTTATAGTTACGGACAGATGGAGGCGATGTCACACCCGGCTGGCTGGCCTCTGTCTCTCGGGAATGGCGGCAGCAGTTGTAATCGGCTCCCGGGGCGAGGGTTGATGACAAAGGAAAACAGCAGCAACGCAGCCTCCGTAGGGTAGAGAGACAGGCAGGTGTCTCTCCTTCACAGATGCCTTTGCAGTGTCGGGGAGTGATTGCCGAAAACACCAGAGAGAGAGAGAGCAGAGTGCACAGTTCTGGTTCCACAGCGATGTCAGACCGGGTGCCTGTGAATCTGTTCCCCTCCGCGCCGAGAGCTGAGCTCCTTGACTTGCACAGAAGTCCCAGGAAAACACTGCCCCCCTTCCCCTCAGGCAGTCCTCCCTCCCCCCTGGTCTGGGGAGAGATCAGAACAAAGATTCTGCCTTGGGTCATCAACAGAATATGCACATCCACTGTGCCTCCCACCAACCACCTTAGTGATGCTAATACATTGCATCCAGGCCTCTCTGGAAGGAATTCCAACTGGGGTCCGAAACCACAACACTGGAGAAGACACCATCAGTGTTCTCATGGCATTTAGCAAAACCAATGGACCAAAATGTCAACTGTGCTATTCTTGCTCTTACGCTGTCCTAGAAGGAATATGAATCAGATGTATATAGGAACAGAACCCCACCACTCAGTGACACGTAAAAATAAATTTATTTAATGAGCTACAAAAGGTGAGTAATAAGTCCTATTCTAAGATTTCTGTTTCACAACACTAGACTACTTCTCACATAATTGAGGCCCTGCAGTGCACCTGCAACCAGTACCACAGGTCTGGGGGAGTGTGACACCAGTCTAAGTTTTCAATGTGTGGCTGGTGGCCTGACCCCTGAGCACAGTGGTTCCATCTTGGGCTCTGTCTTCATGGTGTCAGACATCTATGTTAGAGTTCCTCCTGTCTCACCAGAAGCTATTGTGTTCTCTATTTAGTGCTTTCTAACATAAATTTGATAAGCTTCTAATCATGTAGCCCAAATCAATTTTCTTGAGTTTCCCTATATAGAAGGCCAGTCAGCAATTTCTAGCAGGACTTTTATCACCCTGTGCTCTCCTGCCCCCAACTATGGTACAAAGGTGTGAATTTGGTAACAGCAATATAAAGAATTTGATGTGTGCTTTTTAAATTTTCTTGTGTATAAGGTTTGGTACAGTCAGTCAGGGTTGTGAAGATATAGTCAGGGTCTCCTTTACCTAATCAGTGTTTCCAGGTAAGCTTTACCCCATGAGAGTCTCTGTAGGACATTACTTGCTGTATTGAAGTGAGGAAAGACTCTTCTTCCAGGTCAGACTGACTGAGACTTTGGGCTTTTATTTATGCTCCTCTGCAGTACTGAGCAGTGGCTGTCACCTAGGACCGTCAGCTAAAGCCTATGTTTCTCTAAATGCTTCCTGCCGGAGCATAAGACAAGAGTGTGTTCTTGCTTTCCCTCCTCCTAACAGAACCTCTGTAAACCTCTTGTTTGTGGCATACTACATTGCTTAGACTCGGGAAAGAACTGGGATTCCTTCACATTTATATAAAATGTTTAGCTTAAAGGAGCTCAAAGAGACAGAGAAAATGGTGCACAAATTTACTAGAAACCCAGGTATAGAAAAGGTTGGTTTGTAGTTCAGGAAAGCATACTAATCCCTTGGTATTCTTATTTCCTTATCCAAGTTAAAATAATTAATTGGAAAATAAATGGCTTTTTCAAAGATGACAACTACTCCTGATGGTAAAATACGGCAAATAACCTTGGTAAAAATCAATAAGGCCAAGCTATTAAACTCCAAACTATATTTCTTATTTTAATTTTTTTTATTATTTTTATTGAAGCCTTTTACCTTGAGTATACTGTCATTTAGAATATCACTGTAATACAGGAAAAATATGGTTTTTCTATACTATTGATTGTGCTCTGCATGAGTATAAGTGGTGGCACCAGATGGAAAGTAGATCAATAGGTCAGAGCTTACTGATAACATAAAAATTCTTCCAGGTTTCAAGATAAATACATCAAGTCTTTCAACTATGGTTATAAAAAACTGCCCATTTTCTTTTTACAAGTTGTCTTTAAGAACTAGAAAACAGTTACTTACCTTACAGTCTATTCTGCTATGGCAGTTTTATTGTCTTCTTTCTGGGATGTGATGGAAAGGGTATATATTTTCAGCATGGAATGGTTTAAGATATAAAAACACTAAGCTCTGAGTAGCCCTTCATCAAAAAGAAAATCTCACATCCAAGGTCTTTGAAGAGAAACAAAGCACTGAGGTACCACTGGAGAAAATGGATGCATACAAGTAAGAGATGAAATAGACATATATAAAAAGACACATAACCCTTCCCCCTGGCCCTGTAATGAAAAATATCTCTACCTCAAGTTTGGCATCTTGTCTCTTATTTGCACTTAGTAGCAAATTCATCCAAAAATTCTATCTGAACTGAGTTAGTCGCAGGAATACACATCGTGCCTCTGTAATTAGGAAAGCAAACGTAATGATAATTATTGTAATATTAAGGACTGGCTTCACACATAATGTCGGCTGAGCTATATTGCATCTTTTTTAGATTTTGCCCAGAAGGGATCATTATGGTATAATAAGTCTTTCCAGTGATGCAAAAAACTTTTTCAGTAGTCCAACTTGCTGCTTGCTATGAGAGGGACTTCCAGCAGGGGCTTCTTTTCCCAAACAAAACCAGATGCCAGGCAAATCCATATTCTGATGAGTTGTCACAGGCCTTTCTTTTCACATAGTAAATGATCTAATCAGACTAAGCATTTGGAAATTTCCAGAAAGGTAACTTGCTTTTGTTGAATGCTGCATACATTAAAACTTTGATAATTTCATCAGAAGGGGTTATTTTTACAGGCAAATGTTCTTCTGCTATGGATGAGTGTCAATCTTTATGCTGAAAATAACAATTGGAGTGCAGCAAAGATGAATTTTAAAATTTTGAAGTGGGTGAAATAAACCACTTCATGCTATGAATAAATATTCGTTTGAGAATAGTTTACTTTAATAGCTTTTTGCATTCCATTAAATGACCAAAAAGACCTCAGCTTTTCCCAATGTACTTCAGAATCAAGTATTTGCTTGATTTCCAAAAAACAGCATTATAAAATAGTTACAGGTGACTAGTAATTGAAGAGCAACAGATCTAGTGAAAGGTCTAGAGAACAAGTCCTGTGAGGAGTGGTGGAGAGAACTGGGGTTGTTTAGCCTGGAAAAAAGGAGGCTCAGAGGGGACCTTTTTGTTTTCTACAACTAGCTGAAATGTGGGGGTGAGTTTCTTTTTCCAATTAACAATTCAAGAGGAAACAGCCTCAAGTTGTGTCACAGAAGGCTTAGATTGGATATTGGAAAAAACTACTTCACTGAAAAGGTTGTCCAACATTGGAAAAGACTGCTCAAGGAAGTGGTGGAGCCACTATTCCTGGAGGTATTTAAAAGATGTGCAGATGTAGGTAGTGCTTGGGGACACAGATGGGGACAGGTTGGACTCTGATCTTAAAGGTCTTTTCCAACCTAAAGAGTTACATTTTGAATGGAAATATACAGCTTGTCATAATGCTCCCAGCTAATAGGTGTTGTTTACAGACCCTGGTGAAGACAACTCTAAATGAAGACTGAGATTTTTGTTTTGTCTTGCTTTTTGTTTCTTCTGGATCTAGTCAGTTGGTAGCACATATTCAACAATAATGATTGTTAAACAGCCATTAGGAATGAGTGACATGCAGCAATTTTACAAATAGTCTGACAAGAATAGCAGTTATAACCATTACATACCTTCAAACAGCCTTAGAAGTATAGTGCTGTAATTACAGAAGCTTTCTTAGCAACTCTGAAAGTCCGCTGGGTGTTATAATAAAAGGAGTTTATTTTTATTCTGGTTTCCTAAAAAGAAAATTTTATGCAATCATGTTGTCCATGCTCATTTATCTGTCAGTCAGTCTACCCCACAACTTTGAAATCCAGTATCCAGTTTCAACCAAATCTGGAAGCATAACTGAGGACTCAAAGCTATTAAGTTCCTACATGCTTCATGAAAATAAACTATTGCGTAGAAGTTGAAGGTTCAAATTAGTGCTCTCTTGAGTGAAAGATCACAGCCTGAGTACAAGAGGTTTGTCTGACAACTGGCCTGTTAGCATCTTCATACAAATCATCTGTAAAGCCTGTTACAGCACTTGCTGGTCAGATCAAACTATTTCAGTGAGGTGAAGAATGTACAGAGTCACCTGACATCAACCCACAAAAACTCTTCCTTTTCAAGAAAACCCAAAAAAAAACTTCCTTGCTTTTGTCCTTGTTCTGGATTCTGGCAAAGTATTCCTATTTCTTAATAGTTCTAGCATGAACTTTATCAGTATTTTCAGTATTCCAAAAAAAAATTAGCAATTTTTTTTTCCTTAATGGTAAAACCTGATCAACAACTAAAACTCCTGGAATTTTCTTCCTTGCTCATTTGTTGGAGATTAATTTAATATATAATTATGCTATCACAGAGATTGTTGTGGTCTGAGATCATCATAGAAAGAGAGGAGTTAAGAGAAATGGTTGGAGAGGGTTATTAATGAACTATACTGCTAGCCATAATCTGGTATTTCTTTGTTTGATATTTGACATTGTGAAATAATCAAGAAGGAAGAATCTAGCAAAACTGGCACATGGTACAAGCACCTTTGACATTTTGTTCTGATGTGTCAGTTTACAAACTTTTCTGCTTCAAAGCTCTGCCTAGAATTTAGCTACAGAAGTACTCATAGAGCATGTAAGCATCAAATTCCCTCGCCATTCAAGTAAAAACTTTCTCCTGGTGATATTTTGTGGCAAGGAGTTCTTTCAGTGAATGACACACAGTAGTACCAGGTTAGCTGCACTTGTCTCCTAAAACGAATGGCAAAGGGATTTACAGTTTTCTACCATTTCTTCTCTCTGGAATTCATTGGGCATTTTTTTATACTCTAATGCATTTTTATTCTTTACTAAAATAGACATATTTCAGAAAAACTTCTTTTGTGTTTTTTCACTGCTTCTGCTGATTCATATTGACTCTTACTGAGCCTGCTCCTTCTGTTCTCTTGCCCTTTGTAATTAAGACAAGCAAACCCAAACACTGTATTGGAGCTGAGCTGCATAACTGATACCCAGTTCTTTTCCCTGAACAGCCTGAGTAATGGCATGAACCCCACAGTATCCACAAGCAGTTCATCTTAACCCTTGCTGTATGCACTCCTTTGTGCTTGTTAACACTATTTTCCCATGGAAAATACTGCATAATCTCTTGTCTTTACCTAGCTGACCTAAAAACTTTTCAATGTATTCTGGTGCTGCAGGCCCAAAACCCTTTTAGTAGTGTGAGATCTGACTCTTTTCTGATTATATTCTGTTCTAAATCATTAATTACTGCACTGACTTCCTCTAGCTCTGACTTGAAAACTGGCAAGGTTGGTAGCTGTGAAATGAACAGCTTTCAACCCTGCAGCTGTATCCAGGCCTTCACAGAATCAGAGAATGTTAAGGGGTTGGAAAGGACCTTAAAGATCATCTAGTCCCAAATCCCTTGCAATACACAGGGACACCTCCCACTAGATCATGCTGCTCAAGGCCTTATCCAACCTGGTCTTGAATACTGCTGGGATTGGGGCTTCCACAACCTCCTTGGGCAACCTGTTCCAGTATTTCACCACCCTCACAGTAAAGAATTTCTTCCTAATATCTAACCTAAATTTGCCCTCTTTCAATTTGCACTCATTCCTCCTTGTCTTATCACTATAGTTCCTGATGCAGAGTCCTTCTCTGGCTTCCCTGTAGGCCTCCTTCACACGCTGGAAGGTTGCCACGAGGTCTCCATGCAACCTTCTCTTCTCCAGGCTGAAGAGCCCCAACTTTCACAGCCTGTCTTCATAGGGAAAGTGCTCCAGTTCTCTTAATCAACCTCATGGCCCTTCTCTGGACTTGGTCCAACAGTTCCATGTCCTTCTTATGTTGGGGGTACCAGAACTGTACACAGTATTCCATATGGGGTCTCACAAGAGCAAAGGGAGAGAATCTCCTCCTTTAACCTGCTGGCCACACTCCTTTTGATGCAGCTCAGGATATGGTTGGCTTTCTGGCTGTGATCACACACTGCTGCCTCATGTTGAGTTTTTCATCAACCATCACCCTCAAGTCTTTCTCTGAAGGGCTGCTTTCAAACACTTCTCCACCCATCCTGTAGATGTGTCTGAGATTGCAGTGATCCAGGTGTAAAACCTTTGTTGTTCACTTCAACTTTCATTTCAAGGCTCCAGAAGTCCTGTTTTTATCCTGCAATGAAGCATGGTAGGCAAAAGAAGTTATCACAGTACCTTACTCACAGCACATCCCAACTGAGACTCATAGCTGTTGTCTCTGTAGCCTTACTTCTGTTTAGCTGCACCTTGATGGAAGCAGCTGAATTACCCTGAAGATCCTGTTCCTGCATGCCTACACTTATGACCTTGTAATTTGCTTTGAAGTACAAGGTTGTGATGTAAGGTCTTCTTGCTCCTACTGTGCTTGATCACAATTGAATTATTTGAGTTTATATTGATAAAACTTGAGTGAAGTTTCCATAGCAACCATAATGATCAGAACATTGTAATGTGGCATATACAAACACTGTTAGTTTTGGTAACTTAAAATGAGATGAAGCCAAGTAAAGAGCATGGAATCAGTGGCTTACATTTATTAATTTAGAATTGGATACATCTTGCTGACCTTTACTTCAGTGCCGAGTATCCCTGGAGCTTAAGACTACCTTTACATCTCATGAGAAGAGACAAGACCCTTCAAAGAATGATTCATTTCTCTCTAAAGTAGCTTAGATCTGATATATGAAGTTAAGCAACATCCATCCTCCAAAATTCTTCATCTCATTGATAAATAGCCTCATTTTTTACACTGCTGCATCCTTTGGCCTCTAAATGATAATATTGCCTGATATCTAGCTCCCTGAAATAGGACTTCTTTGCTAAGATCCATGGCTAATAACATGCAAACAAATATTCATTTTTCCATCTATTAAACTACCACAAAGGAAAAAGCAGAGTAATTGCTGTATTTGAGGGCAGAACAACATAGGATCCCAGTAGGATTCTATATGAGAATAATAATTCCAAATGTTAAGTATCTATATTAACATAGCTTATATAAATATTAAAATTTACATTAGATCTTCATTAGCTCTTACCATCTCAGTTTTCTATGCAAGCAGCTTAGACCAGAGAAAGTTGTCGAAGCCACAGGGTCTTTATCTAGGAAGCAAGCCCTTCTGTTAGTTGCCCTTGACAACCCATTTTAGTTAAAACAAAACTATATTTATGATTTCTTTTAATGTAAATACAATCAAAAGCATAAAACCAGTCAAAAGAACTGACATCCATATTTTTATGGGGAATTTGTCATCCTTTTGTGTCAACTGAAATTCTTCCCATGTTGCTCTTCTCTCCCCATGAACTCTTTATTCATATTTCTGAATTTATACCTTTTTATCAACAACAAATCCAATGTTTACACATTAACTTTATACTACCAATATTGTACTATGCTCTTTAGAACCTTTTATTTGTTTTATACAAAAACATCTATGGAAAGTACCTGCTACCACCTTCAAAATGCCTGTGGATGTTCAAGTTGAAAACTTGTGAAAAAATATGCATTAATGATAAACTTATACCTTTGTCTGTATTTTCTACATTAGTTGTATTTATAACCAACAAAAATCTGAATTTTCTCAACTTAATTTGAAATACTCAGAAATGCTTCATTGAAAGTATTTAACACTTAATTGTTGAAAGAACTGTTGCTTCTTTGGCTGTACTTTTCTTTCTTAGTGTTTTTTATTTTTCAGGATTGCTTCATGTGAGCATTATTTTGGACGGCATAAAAAAAAATGATGTTTCAGGGTTCCTAGCACAGAACTTGTGAGTTCTGAGCTGTTAGCTAGTGTCACCATTCTGGACTTTAGGCTTCAAAGACGTATAAGCTCAGAAAGACTGTGATTTATCAAAGAGAAGAAAGGAAAATGCAGAAACTTAAAGACTGACATAGTTAATCACAAAACTTTATGTCAATAAGTGGAGACTTCAAAAGACATGACAAAATAATGAAAGGGATTAGAACAGATGAATTATGAAAGTTTTAAAGAAATCTCTATTCTAGTTGTCTAATACTTTTGAAAACCTAATGGCATTTGATTTAAAAAAATCTGTCGACAATAGTGGCAAAGAATGGGAATGCTAATTGGCACCAGCATCTACGTGAAAAAGTTGAGGCGTCAAGTATTTTTCTTTCTTTTTTTCTGAAGTAACCTTTTTTCTGACTCATTGTTCCATTTGATACAGAAAAAAATACTGTCTAGATCTTCTAATATTCCCTTGGTCAAGTTTTCCTAGAAAATCTGAAGAAGAGATTCAGCTCAGATAATTTCTTGACTCCATCAGGACACATAGTCCATTTAGACAATTCTAAAACCTGATTAGGAAAGATTAACTTCTGGAACCTGTTTACTTGTAGAAAAGTACCAAACAATAAAAAAGATCAGCAATAAAAGAAACTGCCTTGAAATTCTACACCTCTCCTACAAACAATCCCCAATTAAAAATTACACCAGTCTAATGTTGTCTCATGTTGACTTTAGTGAAAGGCAAATTAACACATACTCTAGACTTATACCATATCTGTTTATATTATGCATTTCCATGTGGGGGAACATATTTGTTATAATACTTGTTAATTCTGCTGATAGAATATCTTTTCCTTGCAAAAAAAGATTTGTTTAAAATACTGAGAAATGAGAAAACATATACAGGAACAGATACGGAAGAGGAAGACAAAACTGTATTTTACAGTTTGTTCATTGAGACAGCCAAAGAAGACTTGAAAAAGCAGAATTGCACACATATATATTTAGCTTTCCAGCAGAAAAAGCAGAATTGGCATATCAGTCCTGGAAGAGTCTCTCATAATTTTTTCCTTTGGAAAAATGACATAAATATGTTAAGCAAAAAAAATTAAAAAGGCAATCCATTTCTCAAATTCCGCAAGCAGCCAAAACACGATAAGCACACACAGTTGGAGTTTTTATCTGGCTATAAGGACTGTTATTCGGGTATTTTGCAAGTATATTCCCACTGAACAAAGTATTTATAAAGGAAAGATACAGTATTCACATTTTATTTTCCTATATGTTTCACAGTTTGTTTCATTATAAAAAGGTTCTTGTTATAAGAGCCTAGAAACATGAGGAAGTGTTAAAGCAGGCTGAAGATTAGTATGAATGATTGCATTCTGGTTCAGACAATAACACTGAAAATATATATACACTTTCCTTGGTCACGTAGTTAGAAAAGCATTTGTAAATGTTTTGGCTTTTGCATGTGGTGGGTGTAGCACAACTGGTTTCAGCAAGTTCTGCTTTTTTGATGCTGTTCCAGTGAACTCCTGTTGAAATATACCAGATGCATGGAAACGTCAACTGTTTTTTAAGCTTCTCATGATGAATCTTCAGTAAATGTGTAGGGGTGAAAAAGTAAATGTAAGAGAAAAGGTGAAAATAAATGTTTTCAGGCATTAGCTGAATCTCCATAATAGCCCTCTCCAGTACGTGCACCAAAGGTATAAATCAATATTTGACAGAATTGTCTGTATATTATGTGCATTGTTTAGATTCTGTATTCATGCACATGCTGCTGGATGTGTTCTATGAAGATAAATCCCTTCGTAGATGGGGGATGTGAGAGGAAAAAACCATACAAGGTATATTTGAAGAGTCTTTCTTTGAAGCATGGCTAGTCATGGAACAACCACGCAGTGTTAGCTATAGTCAGTTTGCTTGGACAGAAATTAAATAATTGCTCAGAGAATGACACTGTATATATGAGCTTAATTAATTGATAGTGTGTAACCCAGATCACTGTGAGACTGAACGACGCTGCTTCAAACTGAATGTATTCATCATAAAGGACTCTGCAGAAAGGTACTTAATGTCAGCACTGAAAGCTTAAGTACTTCTCACTTAAGGAATCCTGTAATGTTCCTGTCCCTGCTGTTGCAATGCTGAGAACAGATTATTGCATTTTACCTTCACCTGTTCACAAAATGTTCTGTTGTTTTGACATCTGGCCCTGGAGAAGGACAGCCATGCTTCACTGACCTCAGGCTAGACAGCCGTTACATTATTCCTGCTTATGTCTGACTGTGGTATTTACAGTGGTTTCAAAGTAGATTGAAAGAAACCAAGCTCTATTTGGCCATTATGCTGGAAAAACATACACAAAAATCTAATTTACCCTGATATTTTCTTTCATTAGTGGACAGGTAAGATCAAATCTTTTATAAGTGTTTGCCTAGAGTGTAAAGTACTGACACTTTTTTTTTTTACATTTTAGAGTTTAAGCTTGTATTTTCAACATAATTTCATAAGACTAGTTCTTGTTTGTTTTAACATTATCTTCAAGATTCTGGTTAAGATATTTTAATGCATTTTTTCTCCCTAAAATGCCTTTTATTTTTGCTGTCATATATATCCTCTAGTCACTCAGACCAGCTTGACATTTGGAAGAATCTTTAGCAGACTATCAAAGGAGAAATATTTCATAACATTTTCTCTTAGTATTTCTATTAGACAGAAGAGGAGGAGACTGCATGGAATCTGAAATATTAGAGTTCATCTTCAAATCCGTGGATCCGTTCAATGTGGAGGTTGTAAAACTCACCAATGCTTCCAAGGAGCCTTCCTGAAAGTGTGGCATCAATGCAAATGTCCTGACAGGGCTTCCCTTGCATCTGCTACTAGCTGGTCTGAACCAGGCCAAAAGGCACCCTGACTCAGTAGCCTTTAGTGGGCAGAGGTTTGTAGAGGATGCCTGGGAAAGAGTATAAAAACAGCGTTGTCTTAACTGTGGTACTTCTCTATTGTGTCATGGTACATCAAACAGTCTGAAACTCAGTGAAAATGCTGAAATTTTTTAAAGCTACTCTGTGAAGTCTGAAAAGCTTTCATTGTTCTTGGATTGCAAATTACTACAGCAATTAGAAGACTGTTTTTTATGTGTAATTTTATGTAATTTCCCTGTTCTCCTGTTTTGGCCTCTCTAGGGGCTGATTCACTGTTAATGCAATTTTACCTGCAACAGTGAATCCATCTGAAGCATCTTCAGGGTCATATCTTGTTCCAGTCTTTTAATGTTTCCTATAGTCAGTCTGGAAGTGTGTTGGGTAGCTGTGTGGAAGGTGATGGTGCCATGAGACCCAGAAGGGGTGCTGGCAAGGTGGCAGTAGTAGGGTTGTCTGGACATTCCCCTGTTAGCAAATGAATGTCTCCTTGGTCCACCTAAGAGTAGAGGCAGGTTCACCACACCATACACGGTCAGCATAACATCTCTGTTTTGCTGTGCTGCCCAGGGATGATAATCAAGCACCAAGACCTTCTGACTGATTCACCTAGATAGCCCCAACCAAATTCTTGACTACCAATTTATTTTCCTTTTTTTTTTTTTTTTCTCATTAGGTTCTTTTTACCACTGTCCCCTATCAAATAACAACACATTACTTTTCATCCCATGGTCTGAAACATCTGTACCCTAATTTGGCATTTCTGCTGCTGTTAATCAGGTGTTCTCATCAATATGTGCTATTGCTGGTATAAGTTCCTCATATCCTTGGCCTTGCAAGATTACCTTCCTCAAAGGTCCTTCAAACTTCACACCTCCTGTGAAGTTTGCCTGTTTCTTGCGTGTCTCCTCCTAAGTCATCAATGAAATCCAGCCATCTCCTCATGGCACTTCCATAACTGTTCTTAGATCCCAATTCATCCATCTTATCACATTCAAGAGTTTCTCTTTTCCAGTAGTTTACCATGCCCGTTCAACTAGTTAGGCCAAGACCTAGGCAGCCATCAGCCTGCAGTCCCAGGAAAGTGGGGATAGTCTGAATGACAAAAAAAAAAAAAAATCAGCAGAATAGGATATCTCTTTAATACACACAGAATATCAGAATGAGTTTCAGAAAAATTGCTTAAAAAGGATGTAAATACCTGTTTTAACAACAAATATGGCAATTCATTTTAGACTTTTGTCTTGTTGAAGAGTAAGAATCCCATTTGTACTGATGAGATAAAGAGCAGACAGATGAATGATGCAAATGCCCTTGCTTACTGAAAGGAGAGGATAAAAGCAATGTGCTCCATTGCCTTATTCATGATGCATCACTGCCTTCACAAATAATGGCCTATGTGATTTAGTAATTAAATATCTTTACTATTCCCCATCTTATGTAATCACATTTAGTTTTAGGACTGTAACACTCAAGAAGACCTCCTGACCCATCAAATATACCCAGCTGTGATTACAGCCATCCATTTAATAAATATCTCATTTGGAGGAGACCATACTGACATACCCTGAATCACAAAGCACTTCAATCCCTTAGAAATTACGATCTTTAGTGTAAAAGATCAGGGAAAAAAGAAGGAGGGCAGGAACAATCAAGTGTATCAGCAATGCCCATGTCAGCAGAATGGCAGATAACTTTTGTTAGGTGAATATGCCCTGATGAGCCTGGGAAACAGATGACACATGATGATACAGAGGAAGATAAAAATAACTTGGTCAACACAGCAGCAGAAAATACAACCTCATCAGAATGATGAGTTTTTCCTTCAGTTTCGTATCCATGTAAGTGACTACACAAAGGTACAATAATAACATAGAAAATTTTAGTATGTCCCTAAAGTGCAGAAATAAAATTGAGGATTTTTAGCTTACAATTTCTTTTCTTTTAAATTTACTACATGATCTTTTTTATTGTTTCTTTTTGATTTTGCTTTTTCTTAAAAATTATGATGTTTGGCTTTCTACTGAATGACATTAGACTGATAAGGCTTCAGTAAGGGTATATTTGCAAAGGTAAACACCATTTTAGAAATGGTATATTTTGTAGAGAAACTTTAAGCTTTGCAAGCATTATTTGACAATATATTTGTGTTTCCAAAAGAAATTCAGCACTTATTTATTTGCAGTGCTTTCAAAGTTCATGTACAACATGACAGCACCTAAAATATAATTTTTTTTTTTTCCTAAATGTTTCTGACTTCTTAGAGGCAATTTTTAATGCAGGTAACAATTATGTTGCAATTTTACTTATAGAACAGTTAGATCTGTATCAGTATGTCAAGCATGTAGTGGGGCATAGTAAATCAATGTCACAAGGAGAACACAAGAAAAAAGTATAACTTTCTAAGAAATATTTTCTTTTTTAATTTGACTTCAATGCACATATCAGTTCAGTTTTATAAATCATTTGCTTTGCTGAAGGTTGTATAATTTAAATGCAAAAAGCAACAATTAATTATTAATAATTAAATTGCTATAAATAACTAAAGATAACTTGTTCGTTTCCATGATGTTTGTTGAAATAATGAAAAACCTTTCCAAATATTTATAGGTAGCAAATAATTTCACATATCAAGAGAAATGTAATTTTTCTAAACGGATTGTTAGGACCAGAAATTTTTCAGTACTTAAAAACAATGCAGTTTCTTAATGTTTTTGCAATACATGGATAAAAACTCTTAACCATAAGGAACAGGATCATGTTGTATCAATACATAATTCTGCATATTGTTTAATGTTCATTCAAGCAGATGTTTGTCTAGGCATTTCTAATACTATCTTGTCACGTGTCACTTTAGTTATACATTTTAATTCCTCTGAAGAGTTTTCGATTAAATATATTTTGTGTGGAAAATTATTCAGCTCCCAATTTTCTCATAAAAGTAATCTGCAATTCCTTTCATCATTTTTTATGTTTATCTTACAAATATTTACTTGGTCTTGGGACCAGTTGTGGAGTATCTGTTTCTTGAGTTTTTGCTGAGGGTTTTTTCCGTTTTGTAATAAACTTCCAATGTTTCTTTTGTTATATAACTTTAAATGTTTTTGAATAACTCATTTAAGAATGACAGATTTATCTTTTATTTATCTTTAAAATTCTGTAACAGAAAATATGAAAATACTGTGCAGAATTACTTGCGACATTATGTGGCTGACAGCACTTTAATTTGAAATGTAGACCAATCAGCTGTCTTTGGGAAGATAAAAGTTAGATGCTTGGTTCTGTGAGTTCTTAGAATACATCCAAGTCTCCAATCATAAGTTTTTTTGCAAAGTATCTTCAGAAGCAAAGCAAGAAGCATTCCATTGCACAGGTTTACTCTATGCCCAAAAGGTCAAGTGGGTTGAAATATCTGCAAATCCATGCAGTCACAATGGTTAAATTTGTAAAGAAAAAAATCTGAATTAGTTAAAGTTTTAGTCTTTACTCTGAAGGTCAAGCTCATTGCATCTGATGTAGCTTTAGAAATACACCAAACTTATCCATCTTGTTTGATAGATTTATTCCAAATATTTAATGATGAAAGCATGGAAATGTCACCAAACCTTATACTCAGAAGAATCTGTGCTCTCTATATCATGGTAGTTGTCTTGCAGATATGACAAAGTTTCTTGTAGGTAAAGAGTCACACTTTAAGCACGGTGCTCTGAGAACAGTGACACCAGAATGCAGGTAAAGGGTTGTTTCTATATAGTTGTACTGGAAACTGGTAGTGCAAACTGATAACTGCCCCCAAGGGCTGTATCAAAGGTTAGCTTGTGACTCCCAGCACATGCAGAACAAACATTTAGAGTCCAGAGAACTATTCAGCTTCCGTCCATCTTTTGAGATATGGTTTTCAAGAGCATTGTGTCTTTTAGGAACATCTACAGCCATATGTGGAAAATGCCTATAGAGATACAGATGATGTAGATAAAGAAACATTACATAGTTCTTTTGAGAAATAAGATTTATGCAGGAAAAGGAAGAAAACATTATTTGGTAACAGAAAAAAAAAAAAATCCCAAAACCTTAAACAATTCAAGAAAAGATCCAGTGAGTGAATATTAGTATTTTTCTAAAAATGAAATTAAGTCTTTTTGAATTATGAAGAGTAAGTAGGGATGGATTTGAAATTTCATTTCTCTATCTTTTTTTTTTTTTTTGGTAACACTTGTAATTAATAGTTTACTAACAAAATATAAGAATAAGGCATTACAGTAAAAAGAAAAACTGGACAATTATACCTTGCTAAAGCATCTGTTCTCTCTGTTCAGATGAGGCAGTTTCATTTCAGTAATAAAATTGGCCAGCTTTGAATGGTTATGTTTAGGACATAAACAGCCCAGACATCTCCATGACAAGATTCATTTTTTGGCAGGTTTGATCAAACTTCTGCCACAAATAGAGAAAATGTGAAAATGCTGCAACTAGTTCTTTATAAATTCTTTTCATTCAAATCGTTGACATTTTGGAGAGGCAGAACTGGAGAATCAAGAGGTCACAGAACTGTCCTTCATCTGGTGTTAGAGAAACAAATAAGAAATGAACTCACTACAGTCATTGTATATAGTTTGTATAGCTCTCTGTTCTTGATGCCTTAAGGATGTCTCTACAGACCTCTGCAACTGTGAAATCCCAATCATAACAGTCTATATAGTCTATAACAGTCTATAGAGCATTTATTAATTTTTAAGGTATTAATGTCAATTAATTTTAAGGTATTATTTAACTCTGTTAGTTCTCTATGGCATCATATTGGCAAGATCTGTCTTCCTCTATAAAAAGAAACATTTATTATTTTGCTCTCCTGTCAAACCTATTTCTCCCTCTGCCCAGACAGGAAGGAAACATTTCATATATACATATGTGTGTGTGTGTGTGTGTGTGTGTGTGTGTATGTGTGTGTGCATGTATAAATATATATGTATATGTATGCATATATATATGTATCTATAGTATTTTTAGATTTTTTTTCCCAATGTTCTGTTTAGGTCAAAAGAAGCTTTGGGAAAATAAGAAGCCAAATAAGAAGATGGTCTATTTTCTCTTCTGATATATAAAGTTACTTCTTCACAGAAAGAAAGAAGGAGAGGGTAGTAAAGTAAACATGAGTAGGAGTGAGAAAGAGCAAACAGAAAAGACCATATTGACTTTTCTGCTTTTTTAACAAAAGATATTCTCTCTCTGTTGTGGACTGTAACTCAGCTACACAATGCCTTGAGAGCTACAAGGCAGAAGACCAACACATACAATTCAGGCATCAACAGGCACTAAGTTGGACTCAAAAAGATGCAATTTAGACTACAAAGTGAGACAAGTGCTGTTTCACTTAGTGAGTCCAAAATAGTATGTGTCTTTCCCCTCACAATCTGTGAAAAATGGGAAACTTTAAGCTCACTAAAAATGTAAGGTGGTAATCCACACTTGGTTATTACAAATACATTGAATAACAGACCAGAGAGAGACGTGAGGAAAACACTACCAGCTAATGATATGAAAAGGTGCTGCTTGGATTATTATAGGATAACTCCGGCTGGAAAGGAGCTCAGAAGGTTTCAAGTCTAAATCCCTGCTTAAAACAGGGTCAGTTGATATATCAGACCAGAATATTCACCGCTTTTCTAGTTGGTTCTCGAAAGTATTCAACACTGGAGGTCGCATAGACTCTCTGGGCAACCTTTTCCAGTCCTTGAATTTTTTTCTTATATCAAGCAGGACCCTGTATAGTTTCTGGCTTTGTGATCTTGTGTTCTCCCACCATACACCACTGTAAAGTGCCTGACTGTCAGAAGCAGAAAATGGTACATCACCAAAAAAAGATCTGTGATGCTTTCATGCTATATCTTGGCTAAAAACCTGAAAGACATTTTCTGTTTCTTGGTAGTCCACACTTTGAAACATCCTTCTCAGGCCTGAAGACAAGCCATTGTTCACATGTACACACAAAACTTCTGCACAAAAGAAGTTCTTTTAAGAGGCCTTTATATATTTTTTCTGCTCATTTCAGAAGAGGAGTTGCAGGTTGTCCAGGGCTAGAAAGGTAAAAAGCTAAATTATTTTGCTTCCTAAAATGCACTAACTTTATTAAGCAGTATATTAAATCTATACTAATCTTTTTGTTGTCGTTGTTGTTTTTTGTTTTTGTTTTGTTTTGTTTTTGTTGGATAGGACTTGATTAAAAGGCAGAAGTAGTGTTCTAAAGCCCTTCAACCTGTTGATCTGCAGTGACTTCAGCTTTTTCTTTTCCTCTGATGTTTATAAGTTGTCAAGAAATGTTGTGTCAAGCCACATGTGATGGAGATTAAGCTAATTCTTTTATGTGTAAGGAGAGGAACACCATTCTTTGGATCTAATGAGGAAACTGCCTTTTTTGCCCATACCTAGATCAGATTGTGACCTAATTATTCTTTTCAAATTTCACTCTCCTGTTCAATTTGGATCTTGTGAGTACTCATAACTCTTACCACATTTAGCTTTGGCAAGTTTTCAGTGCTATGTAGAGTGGAAATGGATTGAGGACAGATTCCATTTGAGACAATCCCTGCACTGACCATCAAGGAGCAATCGGGGTAATGTTGTTCTGCAAGGAAAGACTAAGGTGTGACAGCTGGGCAGCAGGATGCCTTATGAGAAAACAGGACTGTCCCATAGTACCTGAGCTTGGTGAGCAGAGCAGATCTGATGATGGTAACTGGTTTCGGTTACAGTGCAATGACCAGCAGATGTGTCTGTAGTGACAAGACAGGTCTAAGGTTAGTGCAGAACATTAAGAAGGCAGGTGACACAGCACAGCATTCACACTGAGGCGGTCAGGCAGGGACCAAGGAAGAGGGTCAGAGATTATATGCAGCTCTCAGGCCCCTGGGTGAGAGAGAGCATACCTGGATGGACTCCCCAAAGGAGGTTGGTTGTTGTACTTTTAACCTGCCAGCATACATATGGCTCAGACATTGATGATGAATGTTTGATAATTACTTTGCAATTTTTGTTAACAATGCTTCATAACAGAATCTAAAATATATTTTTCTAGTTTGCTTGTAGGAACTACATGCCATATGGTGCCACCAAAATATTACTGACATGAAGTTATATTGTACTTGCCATTCCTTTCCTTCAGTAAGCCCGCTATTCTGGCAAAGAAGGCCATTGAGTCTAAGCAAATGCATGCCTGACATTTGTTACACTCTTATCTTTTACATATGTGTGCCCCAATTATTTAATTAGTGCTAATAACTTTCAAAGTTTGAAACAGGCTGAATAGTCTCATATTTTCATTTTCATTGCCCCTGTTTGAAATATAGGTGGTGTGTTACAGCCCCCACACCTCCAAGATCAGGCCCGTCACCCTGTAACTCCCAAAATTAAACAATAAAAACATTTCTTTGGTTGATTCTTAAATACTTTACAGTAAGCCCTGAAATGTGACTGATTTATCTAACTGCTTCTTAACCTATTATTTCCCTGTTCTGTCATTGTTTCTATTCCTTTGTCACTACTGGTTGTTTAAAACACTGGGCTGTGAATATCCTTCTTTATGTGAACACTGAAGAAGAAAAAAAAAAAGACATTAAACCTTTTAAGGAAAAGACATTGGCCCATGTCATTACAGGAAAAAAACAATATTTCATTGCTGTAATGAAAAGCTATCTATAATTCTGATTGATAGCTTCTGACAAAAGTTCTTAAATTAGAAACAATTCCCTCGTCCAAAGTAACACCACATGAAGCATTAAAGGAGCTTTTAGCTTACTACATTAATGAATTCAACAGCTATATCAAATTTTAAATAAGTAACTTATACTGTTTTTAAAATGCATGATTATAATACAAATGAATCAGAAATATCACCTTACATATTTTAAATATGCTGCTAGTTTTTCAGTTTTTCCTGTAAAACATAATTCCTTCTGCTTTTGTCTTGTTGTTTTGTTTCATTTTGGTTTTGTTTTTGTTCTTTTTTTTCCCCAAATATATGAGATGCAAGGCTCTGGTCTTTTAAAGAACTTCACAGTGATCAAAATAAAATGTCCTTGTAATGAGCTCTGAAATAAAACTAGAATTGGATCCTCACCCCTAGGAAGTGTGAATGGAAGAAAGTAGAAATTGAAACATTATTAACTAGGACTAAAGAATAGCATGTGTACAATCTGCATGTGAGTTAGCACTGAACAAATGGAAAATGCAGCACAGAATGAGATTTCTCTAAGATGGCATAGAAGAGTTTGCAAACCGCCCTACATAAACATGACTAAACTCACATTCATCTCATTACAATATTGAGTTAATCAATTTAATTAACAATAATCCTCCTTATACAGATTGTATTAAAATAATAATAATGTTCAGTGTAAAACAAACTATCCAAATTGTGCATATAGCTAAATTTATTGCATTCCACCTATTTCTATGTATCAGCTAGTTAAATATAAATATGAAGGAAAATTATGCAGCTAATAAGACAAGAAACAAACAAAATGGGCTCTTCTCTGTGAATAAAATTTAAAAGGATACCAGTTTCCCAATATGATCATTAAAAGAAGAGGGGTAAACAAATAATACTTTGATGATATCAGAGTTTTCTCACCTTAGCGTTCCCAAAACATATTTCAGTGGTGGCTTCAGTAGAAGAATGCACTATAAATTAATTTTCAAGCTTTCGAAAAAGGGCAATAGCAGAGAAAGAAGTGAAGAAAACCATTCTATTTTGAAACAGTTTATGCAAATACATCCCACTTTCAGATTGTACCATTGTACACCAAGAAGGGTGTGGCAAAATATAGATGTTCTGGAGCCACACACCTCCACTGCTTTTGTGGGTGGTATTAAAATGGAGAGTTGACAAGATAAGGTAAATTCCATAGACATTTCTTGTCTGAATTCCTTCTTTCTTTGTCATCATAGGAAAATGCAATCCAGGCCACAGAAAGAATATTAACCAGAATGCTTCCTTTACCTTAGAGTAGATCTTGTTATATAAGAATATGTGACTCTTTGAAAAGGTTTATAAAATAAACACACTTTCAGTTTGTAAGAGAATGCAGTTTCCTTTCTATTAGCAGAAGACAGCACATCCAACCCACTCTCTTACATATGGCAATTTTTATTCTTTTTATTTTTCTAGTCAAGACCTAATTTACTGGGCCCTGGAGCTATAGATGCCTCTGAAGCCCTCTCTATTTTGTTGGATGGGCTGTGAACAAAGAATTCTTTTGTATATGGTGCTCTAATATAATTTGAACTGAAATAGCTTCAAGACTCAGCAAGCAAGGAAACTAACTGTCTGACTAGAAAACCAAGTCCATAATTCTAACATAAACAATTGCAGAGTTGAATAAATAGACATATGAGCAGTCATCAGAGCACTCCCAATAATGTATTTTTAATACCTCAAGAAATGAGTTCAGAAAGGAATAAACAGTCCCTCAGGCTAGAAAGAGCTTCAAGTGGCTTTTATCTTACATCCTGTTAGATTATTAAAAGTTTGTAATTATAACTATATCAGTATTTCAAGGCTTTCCACCTTACACAAACCTTCAAACAAGTCAAAATCTAAGGAAAACACATAGTAATAACAAAGAAGATTGAAAATATTAAATTCTATTTATGACTTTCTGATCACACATTTTTGTATTGTATTTTTAAAATGGGGGAATAGTTATGATTTAATGGTTTATGAGTGTTGTTTAAGCACTTTATGTGTGGTGTTCAAGTATGAAAGAAAACACACGAAATCTGTTGCTGTAAATTTAGTACAAGCATTAGCAATATAGTCAGGCATTTAAAAATTAGCAACATTGCTTGAATGGTTTTGTGTTTATAAAATGATTTTGGAAGTATCAATAGAGTCATGAGGTAATATGACAAATATTCTGTTGTTAATCTGTGCAAGGATATGACAAACTGGATAAGAAGATGAGTGACAATTAAAATCCAGTATTCTGGGTGTGACATCAATAATTTTGAAGTCTTGTGCATATCAAGCCATCATTGTCAGTCCTCAAAGTTTCTTGCATGTCATGAATGCTGCAATACACAGCATGCTATGCAGAGAAGTAATTCTTCATTGTCACTAATGTCTTAACACTCTTCTAGAATGTCAGAAATGAATATGAATCCAATGTCAGCTAAAATTAGTGTATCTTGATGGCTCAGAGGACAGGGAAACTGAAAAAGATTAGTCTTGTCTCTGTGAACAGAATGAAAATCTGTTGTTAACTCTCAAGTGCTGGAACTGAATTCTCTTAATTCAGAACAAAATCAGATTCTGTTTGACTATAGTAAAAGTCAGTGTCAAATCTATTTTAGTTCTGAGCCCCAAGAGAAACAACTTGCATACATGAAGGGGGCAGATTTTTTAAGTGGTTGAGGTTTTATTTACATATCCAAACACTTGCTCAGATTTCAGAATAGACTAGTACATCAGGTGCTAAGAGAACTAGAAAAATCTGCTGTAATGGTCTTAGTGGGTAATACTAGAAAAAATGATGGTATTTAATTCTCTGAAAGCTTCGATGAGCTTTTTGAAAATCTGCTTCAGCTGCGAGTCTTCAACAATCTGGAAACAAAGCACTGCTTGATCCATATTGCACTTTGTCCCAGAATTAAAAATATAACAAATGTGTTTAAAAGCATACGTTGTTCACACCCACTACTTCCTATGAAAAAACACTTGCATATATCAAGAGTTAAGCAGCAAAGATATGAGTTATCTTCTCTTCTTTTTATGTTATGCTTCTTTTACCCCAAGAGTTAGCTGAGTATGCTGTCTAGAAGCTGACATGCAGTATGCTATCTGTAGTAATTACATTCAATACTTTTGCTGCAGCTTCTGGAGTTGGATTTCTCCTGTTAATATCTGATGAACACTTTATTAATGGGAAACTAGATAAAGTATTAAATAGTAGCTGGTAATTTTTTTCTGGCAAAAAATAAATTATTTATATCTCTTTTAAGAATGTTTTGAAATATAAATGAGGATCTAAGTCCTGTTTATTAACTTCTGTGGAGCAAACAGGTATTCCTAAAGAAAATAGCTTACTGCAAAATATATGTAAAACCCAAATAAATGTGAAATAAATGTGAAAATCAAGCATTTTAAAATCTCACAAGAATGTATCATGTTTAATTCAGAGTCCACCTCTTACCATAATGTTGTGTACAGGAGTAAAAGAGAATTCTATTCACTTTTAGATATGTGTGAGATACGAGAAGTACAGTATAAGGTATAGATAGATTGACTTTGCTTTTTTGAAAAAAAAAAATGAAGTGGAATCTTAATATATTAAAAGTCATGGTCATAACTCAAGGTAAATCAGTGACACTGCTACATTAGTATCACCAAACACTAAGGTAACCTAGAATATGCCTTTGGTAACACTGAGTTCTAGTAATTCTTATGGTTCTTGGCTATCCACAGCTCATAGTGGTTTCACAGAGAATTTCAGGTTTGTAAAAAGCATCAGTTTTTATCCAATTTTTAATCTTATTAAATTTTTATTATGCTGGCATATCAAAGAGAATATATGGTAAAATGTTGATATTTGCTGTTAAATATCTTAGAAAATTAGCTGTCAATTGAAGATGCATACAAGACATGACATAATGTTTTTAATATTTATTAACGCATTATTCTTTTATTATGCAAAAACAGCAGCATAAACCTAACTGCATGACTAAAAATCTGTATAGAAATAAAGGAAATTAGAGATAAACCAGCAAATTTCTTCACACTGTATCTTCCAGAATTAATGAGGTTAAGAAGAAAATTTTGTATGTGTGATCCTCAGTGTAATCTCTGAGTTAAAGGAGGAGAAACAAGGTGGACTTCTTTTCTTCTAACTGAGTGAATTTAAACCAATAACCTCCTTATAATGGTAGTTTTGAAGCTGCAATGATAGTATAAGTATACAGGCAAGACAAAGTTTACAAGTGACAGTAACACTTCCTTTGTTACATCCACTGTCAAAGCTAAAAAAAAAATCAGACAAGGTTTCAGGCAAACAAATCCTTCTTCAGGTCAGTGAACAGAAGAAAAAATACTAAAAACCAAAAACAAATTTGGAAGAACCAATGGGAATTTAATTAGATATGTATCAGTTATACTATTTCTGAAAGCAAATGCTGCTGGTACCTGAGGAATGGAAGATATAAGTGGTGGGGCCTCTGTTTGTCAAAAAAATCAATTTCTGAGAGCTAATGAAGTAACATTCTCCTATGGGAAGGAGAGAGACAAGTTGTTTAGGGTCCTTACAACGTAGAAAAGTGATGGGATGAGTGAAAGATTGCAAAATGCCATGAAACCAATATCTATAATGAATCTGTCATTTTAGACATTAGGTAAAAAAGTGAATCTTAGTACTTAAGGAACAGGTTTGTATAGCAGAGGGCTGCCTACTCTGTGTTCTTGGTTATTGATATTTTAAAGTGACTTGTTACTGCTCCTAAATCCTGGTTTACTTTATCTTTTTATAATGTAACTACTAACTCTAGGACATTCTATATTAAGTGCTTATAATCCAGGTAGTCGTTAAGTTAAAGGACTTACAGAAAAAGGCATCGACAAAATTCTGCAAGAAAAACTGTGAAAAGAAAATAAATATGTGAAAGGAGTAAGAAAAAAGTAATAGGATGTACAAAAATTATTTCTATGGTAAACCCTAGGAAATTAGATGAAATATTCAGCCCTCAAAATAGATGTTGGTCAGCAGTGCGGTTCTGCAAGGAACCGTGCTAGTTAGCGTAATCCCAAACATCCGTAAAGAGAGCAAGCAGTGAGGTATGGAAATCTGCTAATGATACCAGGTTATTCAGGACATGAAATGTAAGGGTGGTTTGTAAAATTGCAGGAGGCAAATCTAAAGGCAATACAATGTCAGCTGAAACTCAGTGTGGCTGAATATAAAGGAAAGCACGTGAGGCAAGTGGTATGAAAGTGTAACTTGGAAGTTGAAACGCTGGGCCATATGCTGATAACTCACCGAATGGCCATAAGCCTCCCTCCCAAGGCAGAAGCATATCCTCAGTGATGTTTTGGCATGGGGTCCAGCAGTCGGTTGGGGATGCTCCCCGCTCCCTTTCCCCCGTCCACGTGGTCCACGTGGTCCCAGAGATGTTGCAGAAATGACCACACACACAGGCGGTGGGCAGGAAAGCAGAGAGCCATTTATTCCCAGGTGATGGGGTTTTATACAGGTCTGAGGGGGGAAGTGAGGTCACTCCCTGGACATGGGGGTTTCACAGCGAGTAGGGAGAAGGTTAACAACAGACAGGCAGGGGAAAGGGGGCAGGGGAGGCTTTCCCACCAAACCTGTTTGACTAGTTTCTGGCATACTAATTGGGGCGTTACCAGTGTTTTGGGGCCAGACAAAGACAGAGACAGCCAGGGACAAACTCTATTTTACAATGGAATAAAACCAAGACTTTAAAACATTATGGTGAGCTTTATCATCTTCTGAGGCTTATTGCCACAATGGGGAGCTCTGGTGAATGACCTTGGAGAGTCTGTTTCCAAGAGGGAGATGGACTCCTAGGCTCTATAATGGCCATGCTGGGAAGTCAATGGGGTAATTGTTTTGGGGGAAGTTTCAAAACAATGTCAGATGCATATTTTTATTATTAGTAATTTTATGGGTCCACTCAGGTGCATATTGTTTGCCCATTTTCACTAGCTTCTATGAAAGTACCTAACTTATCAGATGAAGCGGATTATGTGACTTGTTTTGCTCCTAAAGAGCCAAATAATGTCACTAGAAGTGGGGAGAGAAGAATAATGGACAAAGCAAATAATAAAATGCCATTAAAAGTTGCTAAGAGGCTAAATTTCCTTTGAGGTAAAAACCTAGACAGAAATTCTTGTGATTGTCAGTATCTCTTCTCATATTTACTGTCAGTGCGATGGGTTGCACCTGGTCAGCAGCTCAGCAAGTCAGTTGTTGGCTCACTTCTTGCTCACTGAAAAAAGAACTGGAAGAGCAAAACAAAGAAAATTTGTGGATCAAGATAAAAACCAGTTTAGTAGGTAAAACAAAGTTCACACAGAAGGAACGCAAAAATAAAGAATTTGTTCATTGCTTCCAATTTGAAGTACCTTGCCCTTCCTTCTTTCTCTCAGCTGTTATGGCATAATAACCTACGGTATGGAGTATTCCTCTGAAAAGTTTGGGTCAGCTGTCCCAACCATGTTTCCCCACAGTTTTTCACACACCTTCATCCTGCTCAAAAAGGGGACAGAGTGGGAACAAGATAAAACCTCGATGCTATGTAAGCACTACTCAGCAATAGGCAAAACACTGCTGTGTTTTCAACACTGGTTTAGTCACAAATTCAAAACATAGCACCATATGGGCTGTGAATGAATAAAATTAACTCTGTCCCAACCAGACCTAGTAAAGTCAGCAAAAACAGGGAGTACAAAATCATGAATATTAACAAGCAGACTATTTTTAAAAATACTTTTACTAAAGATATTATAAAGCAAATAGAATTAACAAACGAAGTAAAGATTTCTCAACTAAGAATTTTTAAAAGTAACTATTAAAGTGATGTGTATTTCAGTTTGGGAGGTAACAAAGGCACCTAACACAGACATTCAAGGGTTCATTAACTCCTTTCCATTTCTTTTCTGGTTCTGCTCACAGTCAGGGTTTTTGAATGTTCTATGGTGCCAAAGAGAAGGAGAAAATAAACTATCCCCCAGTTTCATCATAAAGAAAATAATATGGATGTTTAATTGCAGGCTGAAACATGATTTCTCTAGACGTAAAGAATGATGTGGAATGACTGTCATTGGGCATTTTTAAGATTCAGATTGACAAGCATGTCTTAAGAAGAGATAGGTATAGTTGTGCTGGTCTTAGATAATTTGCTCTTTCCTCTAACATCTTAGTTCCACTTCCTTTGCTATTGTTCATGATTTTACTATTACTGCTCTACAGGACTGTTTTTCCCTATAGTTCAGTGTCATTGTCAGGAGGTAAAAACCAAGACACTCATGCACACAAAGCTTTCCCCTATCTTTGAAGTACCTACTTTAAAAGTAGAACAACTAATGCAAGCACAAAGCTGCATAAGTTTGACACGTGTTCATACACTGCATTTCATGCTGTTTGCTTTCAGGTTTTCATTCCTACATTTTGTGTTCCACATTACTTCAAACAACTGTCATTTCCCTTTCATGCCTTATTTCCAAGGTCTGTCTGTGGTTTAATATAGCCATTGAGAGGATAACAGGTGTGCCTTGTCAATTACAACAGTAATGCAAACATGCTTTCTTGACTTTCAAATAGATGTTTGATTTGAAAGTGGCAGGAAAAGGTAAAAAGATCACCAACAGTGTAATCCTTGCAATGAGAGTTCATGACCAAGGTGTTCAATAAATCAATACAAATACAATTGTGAGTAATTAAGGTCTGGAGTCTTGTTTTCCTTAATCTGTTTTCTAGTACTAGGTGAACAGATGTAAAGCTGAGCATAACAACGACATGGCTAGGTGAATTGGTTAGTTCTACTGAGGTTCATAAAGAATTTTATGTCAAAACTGCTACAATCAAGACATTATCTGTAACAGTTAATACAGTATGTATGGTACATTTTTTAGGTGCAAGGTTAAAAGCCTGAGCTGGAATGACTGAGAAGTGTTAATGGATTATTATTTCAGTTATCACCTTTTTAATTTCTTTTCTTCTGTGTTGAAATCCTCTTCACATAGCCCATGCTCTTAAGCCATTTTCTTTTTGCTGCTGGGTTTAGCTATCCAAGAAACATGGGCAATACAGAATAGAGAGCAGCAAAGAGGAGGAAACAATTGCTATCATTCCAGGTTTTTGAGCACACCAGAGGGATAGCAAATACCATAACACAGCAAGGGGGGAGAAGGACACAGAAAATCCACTCCAGACTGTGTGAGGCTGCCTGAAAACTGTCCAATATGCATGCTGAGGTATGCTTTGGCACTGACTGGTACGAAAGCCATTGATGCTTTGGAAACGTTGTTCCTGACAGAGCTCCATGGAAGAGTTACCAACATTCTGAGGGGAATGCCACAGAGGCTGTGGGAAATGCATGGTGCTGGGGATCTCTTATGTGGGGTATGTGCTTTGACTGAAGCACTGAGTCATGCAGTGAAGGACCTGAAGGAAGAGGTGAACAAGCTGTGTGTCATCAGGAAAAATGAAATGGAGATTGAGTGAGGCTTCACTGAAAATTGACAGAGACTGCAGCCATACAAAACAGCAAAGAAAGAACAGTCAGAGGCCACGGTCAAACAAGCAGTGGATGTACACCTTCAAGATGGTGAAAGCTGCTAGTTTATGACTTCTGGTTCCTATTTTGTCTGCAGATCTGCAGCTTCAGAATAGGTACCGATAAGGAGAAATAAGAGCTATCAGCAGATGCATCAGAGCCAGCTGAGCTAGTCTAGTGCTCATATGAAGAGGAAAAGTTATAAGGGACAAAATGTTGTGGTGGATGAAAGGATCTATCTGCTCACCTGATTTGACTTTATTTAACAAAGCTTATGACAGAGTGTCCCATGTTGCCTTTGTCACCAAATCAGTAAGGCATGGTGTACTGGGTTTCTGTGGCCAGGTTTTGGTGGCCAGCGGAGGACTGTAGGAGTCACTTCTGTTAGAAGCTGCTAGAAGCTTCCCCTATGTCTGATGAAGCCAATGCCAGCTGGCTCCAGGGCAGGATTCTTGTCACTGGCCAAGACTGAGCCAATTAGGACTGATAGTAACACCTGTGATAACGTATTTAAGAATGGAAAGAAAGTTATTGCACTGTTGAAAATTGCAGCAAGGGAAGCGTTGAGTGAGAACACGTGAACAGCAGTGTAGACACCAAGACCAATGGAAAAGCAGGGGGAGGATGTACTCCTGCTGCTGGAGCTGAGGCCCCTGAAGCCTGTGGTGCAGACCAGGGTGGAGCAGCTGTGCCCCTGCAGCCCATGGAGGACCATGAGAGGGCAGAGATCCACTTGCAGCCTATGGAGGAGCCCATGCCGGAGCAGGTGGATGCCCAAAGGAGTCTATGACCCTGTGGAAGGCCCATGCTGCAACAGGGTCCTGGCAGGGACCTGCAGCCCATGGAGAAAGGAGCCCATGCTGGAGCAGGTTTCCCTGGTGGGACTTGTGGTCCTCTGGGGGACCTAAAATGGAGCAGCTTGTTCATGAAGAACTGCAGACCATGGAGAAGTGACCCACGCGGCAGTAGTTTGTGAAGACCTGTTGTCCATGGAATGAACTCATGCTGGAGAGCTTCCTGAAGAACTGTTTCCTGTGGGAGAGACCCCGTGGCATCAGGAGAAGGCTCCTGACAGCAGCACAAACAGCAACTGGCCTCAATCCCCAATCCCCATCTCCTTGTACCACTGGTGGGGGAGGAAGGAGAACTTGGAAGGAAGGAGGGATGGGCAAAAGGTATTTTTAAGATTATTTTACTTCTCACTCTTTTCCTCTGATTCTATCAGTAATAAATTTAATTAAAATCCCCACTTTAAGTCTCTTTTGCCTGTAATGGTGATCAGTAAGTGACCTCTCCCAACTCTTATCTCAACTCATAAACTCTTTGTTATATTTTCACTCCTCCATCCAGTTACAGAGGGGAAGGAGAGGCTTTGGTGGGTACCTGGCATCCATCCAGGGTCAAGCCCACTACATGTGGGCTGGCTGATGAGGTGGGTGCAAAATTGCCTGGACTACCAGTCTCAATGAGTTGTTATCATTGCCTAGTCCATCTGATGGTCAGTAACTAATGGCCATCAGGGATCAATACTGGAAAGAACAGTGTTCAAGGTCACTGTTAAAGCCTGAATGACGGAACAGAATGCCCTCTTGGTGAATTTGGGGATGATGCCAGCTGTTGGGAGTGGTCAATATGTTGGAGGACACAGGGACCTGGGCAGACTGGAGAAATGGCCTGGGAGAAATGTCATGATGGTCAGTGAAAGCCAATCAGTCTTTCATGCAGAATGGTATAATCCCATGCAACAATACAAGCTGGGAACCAAGTAGCAAGCAGCTTTGCAAAAAAGAATTTGTGCTGGATAACAAGTTGAACATGAGTCAGCAGCTTACCCTGGCAGCAAAATACCAGGTGCATCCTGGACTCTATTAGCAAGAGCATAGCCACCAGGTAAGAGTAAGTGACCCTTCCACTGTATTCAGCACTTATCAGACTGTATTTGGAATTCTGTCTCCAATTTTGGGCTCACCAGTATAAGGAACACACTGATATCCTCAAGTGAATCCAATGGGCCCACCGAGATTGTTAGGGGCTTGGAGCACATGATGCATGAGGATAGACTGAAATAATATTTGTTCAGCCTGGAGAAGAGTAGGCTAAGGGGAGACCTTACTGATGGCTAAAGTTACTTGTGAGGATAAAGAGAAAATGAAGTCAGATTCTTCTCAGATGGTGGCAGGACATGATGAAAGAGGCACAAGTTGGAACATGGAAAATTCTGATTAGATACAAAGATTGTTTTTTGTTTTCCACAAAGTGGGATAAAATGAAGGAACAGGTTGTCCAAGAAGATTGCAGAAACTGTCCTTGGAGTTGTTCAAGACTTGGCTAGATGGCCCTGAGCAATATAATCTAATGAGACTTTGAGCAGTGAGTTGAATGAGATACCCTCTGGGGCTCCCTTCCAAACTAGATAATTGCATGATTCTACAATTCTACAGTCCTATTTAAAGCAGATGAAAGAAAGAAACACTCTTAAATTGCCTTTTGTAGAGAAGGAAGTAGCATATAACAAAGGCACAAAAAGATGAGAATGGGACAGCATAAGTGAAATAGGCAGTTATGTTGGTACCAGTGGGGAGTTGTTAGCTAATGGTCTTCCTGTACTTTGCAGTTGCAATATATACACGATGGAAACAGTTTAAGGTACTTGGAACTACAGGGATATATTTAAACCACAGGCTGTTTTGTTTTGTTTTTTTTTCCAAAATGGCAATAGGAAGCAGGATTTAACATTGCAGATGATGAGGAGGTGATAACATGCTATTTTTCAAATACAACTGCAATGCAGAAAGAGCTTTGTGGGAAAATGAGAGAAGGTAAATACCTGTCAGATATCACAATTCTAACTTTTCATCTGTGTTTATGCTTAAATGCTATCCTGATTTGGCTTTTAGCTTCAAACAATTTTTGCTGCTTCATACTTTTTGCTTTACTTACAGTTTTTCTTATGTCTTCAAATTTTAAGGATGGAATAAATACAAAATTGGCATCCTCAGTCTTCAGTTTGCATTATCTGGAGTCAGAACTTTTTTTAGCAAGGAATAACATTTTTTCTTAACTTCCACACTGTGAGATCATCCTGGAACCTCAAAATCAAGTCCTAACTTTTCTTGAATATTAAACCTTCTCAGTGATTTACAGTCCATTTACTCTGTGACCATTGAATGTGTGTGCAGAATAAGTGATTGAGTCCATTACTGGAATTTACTAAGACATTCCCTTGATGCAAAGAGGGACCCGAATTCATCTCACAAACTCTCAAACTCAAGGGCTAAGAAGACAGAGGTGCACAGAAGTAAATCTGTCAGTCTGGCTAGTTGGTCTTTTTACACATAATTTTTCACATTATGCTACAGTGGTGAAAAGTACGTCAGGGCTGATGGAGGAAAGAGCCAATAGTGAGGATCTTACAAAAGAGATAAGAGTAGTGATCCCCAGTCAGACCAAGGAGTTGTCTAGCCAAGTAGGCTGTCTTCATCAGTCATCAAAAACAGTTGATGAAAAACCTTAAAACCAATATAAGTACTAGTATAATGTCTCCTCAGAGCAGAAATAGCTGAAGACTGAATGTTTGAGTCAGGGACTTCCTGATTGGTTCAGCTTTAGCAAAGAATAGAGAATATCAAAAATCTACCCTGCTTTGGTTACAGGACTCAGAGAGACCTGGGGCAGAGATCCCATGACAGTCAGTTTAGCCTGACAGACGACTACTCCATAATTGATAAAAATCAGAACTTATGTAAAAGCCATCATCAATAAAAAAGAAACTTTCCTTGTTCCTGAAATTGTTTTTAACTATTAATGAAATATGGATAAAATTAAACCCCTGACTAATCTGTTTGGTGCTAAAATTTTGATGAAACTTCTTTGCCTGTAGAAGCCTAAATAGACAATACCTTTCATATAAATACAGAGAATTATGATTTTTCTACTAGTAAGATTTCTGCATAATGAAGGCCTCTTTCTCATTCACCTTCTTCCTTTAAAGGTCTTTGTCTCAGTTTTGCTTTGACTTCTTTCTTTCTCATATACTGTGGTTATCTAGAAACAGAATAAAAATAGATTTTTTTATGGAATAAAAATAAATACTGCAGGATGTTTATAAACACAAAGCAAGCCTGAGCAACTTGCTACAAGTTGGCAAATACAATCTGAGTGACAGTCAAGGAAATTTTCAAACATTTTCACAGTGCTAGTCAAATTCCTAAGATTGTTCTGATAACACTGCCAGTTGTTTTTACTTTTAAGTCTGACTGTAACTGCTGCTTCGTGGTACCTTCTACTGAATGACTGCAGGTTACTAGAAGGCTTTCATTTTTGTCTTTATGTAAGGTTTTTGTTCTAGAAAGCTGTGCTTGTAATAAACCGCTCATGCTGTCATTACAGATTGTTTGGCCCATCTGAAAGATGGAATCAGTCCTTTAGACTTAGATGGCCCTGTGCCAATTGCTCACCAAACCAGTCTTTCCTCAGTCTAGGACTTAAGGAGAAGGGAAAAAAGGGAAGAGATCCCAGAGTTATTGTGGTCATGGTTTTTTTCAGACTTTTAGTGTAACTTCCCTGTTGTTTCTAATCACTGCTCTGTCACTGAATTTGTCTATTCTAATAGACTTAACATGATGCAAGCACACTTCCCTGGTTTTATTCATTTACAGCCTCTTGACTTCCCTTCCCCATCATGTATATGATCACTGAATAGATTGTTTTAGACTGCTGTTTTGTTCCAGCTGAGCAGGTTTCTAAAGATTAAATCTGGTTAGGGAAAGTCTCTATTTCAGTATATCCCCTTTTCTTAAAATACATTTAAATTTGTAAAACATCCTCTGTATTGACTTTGTTCTACAAGTTGTATGTGTTTATGTGCCTTTTTCAGACTTTGTATCAACTTGTCTTACACTGCCTCTAGGTTAAAAAAGAAGCATTTTACTCAGTTTTCACTTAGACATCATTAATTTAAAAATATGATTTAACCAATGTATGTAATAGCTTTAGACATCTGAAAATATATTTATATACATACAATATAATTACTAATCCTACACCACACTTTATAATCCTCCCCTAGGCTTATAAATCTTATGTTCTATATGTAATTCCTGTGAATAATTTACAAATCATCCCTATAAATCCTAAATTAAATGAGTAGATTTGTAAATCCTTTCTTTGCATTTGAAGTACAGAACATGCAGATGATTTGTGAGGTTTTCAGAGCTTGATAGTTACAAGTACATCTATTCTTATTCCTCTTCCTTCTCTGCCTTCCCAACTTTCCTTGTAAATGCTGATCATTTCCTTCTTCCATGAAATTAAGTTTTGTTTAAACAAGACAGAAATACTGTAAACATTCATATGTTTACATATGAACAACCACATCACTGTAATCACACCAGCTTCAAGACCTCCCAGTCTGAACTGTACTGAAGAAAGCATATTGAACCAGAGACACAGGAGAGCATGCATGATGTGTAAGGAAGTGGTACTGGAAGTTCACTTGAAAGTATTTTCTTCTGAAAAAGAGCAACTGCAGCATGCTCCATCATGATGTTTGATTGTTCTATGACATTCCAGGTTTCTTTTAAACAGCGCCCTAGGGTGTCATTCCTCAAAAACTTAACAGCTTCTGTACCAGTAATTCTGGCTTTACAGACGGTTAAAACTCATGTCATTTATAAACTCGAAAGAGTGTCTTACTTCTGCTATAAGTTGCAAAGTAGCTGAGAAACAGGGGAGACAGTCTCTGTTAGTGTCTCTGAAAGCCTCAAATGTGTTATCCAAATTGCTTTCATATGTTCTACAGGTCCACATACTTCTATAAAATTGCCTGCACACTTTCACAATCCCCTCATATGCAACTAGCAGACCTGTACAGATCCGAACCGAGAGAAAGAAACAACTTTATTCGAAATTCATGTCTGTTTTTCTAAATATGTATTAAGTAGCAAAGATCCCTTTGTTATTCTGTCAGCATTTTTTTAGTCAAGGCTTTCTTTGAGTCTTTCAACTTGCCATCCAGGGAGAGGGAAACGTTTAATAATTCATTGGCTATATTAAGTCCTCCCTCCAGCCAATACTGCTGTGATTGCTGGACAGTTTCTCCCTAAAAGAAGAGTTGTCCATTGCTTTTTTCTCTACAAATGCATAGTATTATTAAGCACTTTAAAAGTGTCATTCAGCCCTTACTCCCCTCGAAATTCAACCAATTCCCATCCCACATCCAAGTCTCACTTTCACTTTTTGTGTCCGGCTCCCTGTGGTACCACTGCCTGACTGCAGGGAGCAGTGTGAAATTCCACTTTTTCTTCTTTCAAGTCTGCATACTCTTACAGCCTGCCCTGCACAGATCCCTGCGTATCCCTCCACAGGCTTTTCTTTCCTTTATCCCTTATTTCCGAGAAGTGATTGAAGGAGCTCAAGGAGGCACAGCAGTGGCTAGCAGGCTGGATAAAAAAGAGCTTAGTGTGTTAAGGACTTTCCTAGAAGAAATGAGAGCCCTTGATAGAGGTGAAAGTCTTGTTTTTTCAACTTTTTTTTGAGGGAGGAGTAATTTTCAATTCAGAAATCTTTATGTTTGTGCTTATGTATGAATTCATATGTAGGAACTGTGGCAGGAATGCTTGTAGTGTACCTTCACTTGAAGAACTTCCCCAATTTGAAGTCCGTTTCTTGTTCAAGATAAATAATTTTTCCAACATTTGATGGGAATCATTTGATTAAAAACTGTTCCAGAAAATTCAGCTGGCTGCGGAAGAATGAGTAAGTCTAAGTACCAACTGTGAAAATTAGGCATATAAAATATTTTACTCCTACTTTGACTAACAGGTATCTTTTCTATACAGTCTCCTGGCAATCTGCATAATTCCTAAAATCTGAATAATGAACTATAGAAACTTCAGTTTTCATACTGAGCAATCAGTTAAAGTGACTGGAGGTCTCTCAATTGGTACTGCAAAGACTGTCTAGAATTTGGGGAAAAGAAACAGTCAAAGGTTGTTCCACTTCTCCCTCCTCTTCTACACTTAGATTTAGTCACTTCTGTTTCAGCAAGAAGCTGCTGATCTACCAGAGGCAGATCACACACAGTTTTAGTCAGACAGGCAATGTCCTCAGCCGTTCTGATACGGGGCAATTTGAAGTAACTCTGTTGCTAACTATATTTTCCGAGGTAAAAACATGCCTATTTTTTTACGTATATGTAAAGACATGTTACAAGTATAATTGTAACATTATATATATGTCAGCATATATATATGTATGCATGTGTATGTGTATATATATATATATACATACTAATACATTTATGCTATACTAGTATTATAGATTATGTTATGCTTTGCTAACACTAATATATAAACCAATACAAATATATATATATATTATGTACACTCATGCTATCGCACACTGAAACTTAATTCTCCTGCAGTGTTAGAAGAAAGCTGTTATCTATTCATTGGTAATACAGTCTAGTGTTAACAACTCATCAGGGAGATAGCATTTTCTCTGGATCTTTGTTTCTTGAATACAAATAAGGAAAGGACTATGTAGACAGTATGTGTTACCCAAGTTGTACTGTTCTGTATTCTCCCTTGCTTTTGCCAATCAGTTTCTGATGTCCTATATGACTTCTTAATTATACAGCTACATATTTATATCCTCTCTCTTCTTCTTGCTAAGCCATCTTTAAAGACACTTGTGATGGTGGGTTTCTTTGTAAGTCTGTCTCTTTGCAATCTATAAGGAGGGATAGAGTGAGGCTTTAGCAGCTAACTAGATTCTCTACAAAGGTCATGGAAAGACCATATACAAAAAAGTAAGTAAGAAATTAAATCAGAGCTACAAATATAAGATTAAATCCATTTAAATGTTTTTGAGTAATGGGAGAAGCAGCTAAAAGAAAAGCCAAGCAGTAAGTTTAAAAACTTGCCCAGAATTTCAGTGAAGAAACCTGTATTTGCCATAAGGAAATTTTTCAGACCAGAAGAAGGTTAATTGGTTAAAAAAAAAAAAAATATAATGGGAGAAAAACAAGGAGAAAATAACTTTCTAGAAACACAACACACTTTTTTTTAGGGACGGTGGCAGCAGCATTATTTAGATATGTTGAGTGACTGGGCCAAGTCCCTTTGATTTACAGTGTTGTGTAGCACTGAGGCAAGTGTCAGAGCCCTGGACTCATCCTCCCTCCTGTGGATTTGGCTGCTGGAGCTCAGGGCCAGTTCAGAGGTAATGCAGTTGAGGGCTGCCTCCTTCCTGATCATCTGCTCGGGGAGAGCGTTTCTAGCCCCATCTAACTTCCCACATGCTCCTGATCTGTCCCCCCAGGGGTGCCTGAAATGTGGGGTTGGATCTGAAAATTGTGCCCTCATACTTCCCTGACCATGCCCATGCAATGCTCCTACACGCTCTTGTTCTGGTGTAGCATCATTTCATGACCACTTGGAAAAAACTACTTCACAATTTAAAAGGGAGAAAGGTTAAAGCTAAAAGTAAGCAAAGGTTATATGGTAATACCAATCAGTGGTGTGCGTGAAGCAATTTCCATCTTTGGTACCCATAATTTGAAACATACTTCCCTCATTTAAAGGTATATCCTCATTAGGGTGTCAGACATTATCTTCCCCAAAATGAATAAACTGCTTAGTATCTATATACAGGCAAAATTCAGATCTTCATGGGAAAGACTCACTTGCAAATGCTATTCTGCTTTCCTGGGATGATTGATCAAAAATGTGCTGGACGAACATAGACTGAGATTTCTGCACCTGGAGAGAGACTTAATACAACCAGAGACAAAGCACTGAAGTGTTCTTTGAAACTTGGAATGAGGCCATAATGTTCCTGAGCCATTTGGTTTCACCCACACTCTCTTTAGCACTCTCTTTCTGAATACTGGTATAAAGAAAGGGAAAGTGCACTGGGAACCATATGGAGTCTACATTTCCCCAACCATTTTCAGCTCAGTTGGACCCTTTATCTGCTTAGTCATTTTGTATCTCATTAATCTCAATCCATTCCCAAATTAGATTCCACCCTGCTCACTTCTAGAGCAGTCTAACCAATAATATGTTGACTAGTCTGCATACTCTCTGTAAATACTTTGGCATTTTGTATTCTCCACCTTGATTGCTGTCTGGTTTTCCATATGTACTTGTGTCAGTAAAGCGAAAGAAAGGTGTTTAAAGTGATGAACTAAGATGGTAGTTCCCTATTGCTTTCCTCAGAAACCAAATATTCTACTTGTCTCATTGAGCAGCAGGGGAGACTGGGCATATTTTCAGAGAAAAAACCTTTGACAGCAAAGCAAAGGTGGCACGGTACATTTTTAGCAATTTACATACACTGAAGTGAAAGCTGTCATTTCATCAGGTCATAAAACACTAACACTGTCTTTATGAATCCTTTTGTCACAGGCAAGAGTTTACATTACTTCAGAATATTATTAATGCATTTGAATATAAACTGACTGGTAATAAATCACAATCCTTAGAAGTCTCATAAGTATTTGCAATTATCTTTCAAACCAAGCAGATCTTCAGACTACTTTACACTACTGCTTAGCTTACAAAATCGAGTGCCACATAAAAAAGATAGCAGTTCAGCATTTCATTCAACTGTGAATCCATGGGACACAATTGTAGTGTGTATTTATGTTCTCATATAAAAGTAAAATGAAGAATCCATTCAGTGCTTTTATGCCCCAGTCACAAATGAATAAAAGAGAAATAGAAATAACTAGAGAGTAGAACACTAAATTCACCTCATTTTTTCAAGAAGCCAATTAGTTCCCTAAAATATGGAAATATGTATATAAATAAGAATGATCACTCTCACAACCACAGTTATGCTGAACATCATATTCACATGCACTTTTGATTCTTGAATTATTTTTTGATCCAAATAACCACAGAGAGTCTTACTCTGTGTTAATGACCTCAGCTGGTGATGGTCTCTGTGTTCTTATGCAAGTCCTGTTGGACTGCCACTGTCTAATTCCTGCTATTTTAAAAAAAACAAACCCAGAAAGCTGGTTGATTTGTCACCAAAAAAAAACCCACAAAAAAACCAACCAACCAAACAAACACAGATTCATTCCTCTTCCTCCTTTTACTGGTGAGGATGTGGACAAACCAGAAATCTGTACAGTGAACCAGACTGTTGCATGCCACTATAGCAACAAATGTGATGTATGGAAAAATATTTTATCCTTCAATTCCATTTGTAGTAAAACACTTATAAGAAACAATTAAGTGAACATAAATGAACATGATTCTAAACTAAGCCTATTAACAAATATCTAATGAGCTTAAAAAAAATTCTTGTCAGCCGACATGCTCATTTAATCAATTTTTTAGATTTTATCCATAGATTTCTCAGAAAAGCTCTGTTTATTCTTCTGGTTTATCTTGTTAGAACGATTAAAAGGAAAAAAAAAAAAAAACATCTAACAAACAAAGAGAGAACTAACGAAAAGTTTACAGTTCTTCAGATAACAAAGATGCTAAGACAGCTATTGTAGTTGAGTCTTGTTAACCAACAGACCTAGATGGCAACGTGACCTTTTGCTTTATACAGTCAACACTACTAGAGAAATAAACCTAAGACTGTCTTAATCATGACACATACAGTAGCTTGATTTACATTTGGTTTTGCTTCCATTTGAACATTAGTTACTCCAGGGAAAACATTGCTTCCAGAGAAAGGTAGAAGGGTTCAATTATTTAATTGCATTGCTGATACTGATGCAGGGACAAGCAGATATCATCATTTTTATTTTCTTTAATTTTAGCTTAACCTTGATAGAATTCTGTGTAACAGAGTTCTAACTGGGAATAAATTTTGATGGCAAAGTGCATTCAATTTGAATCTTGGTTTGAAGCTCAGGGATTTTTTTTTCTTTTTACATTTTCTCTGAGTACAGGAGAAAAGGTAGCTGTCATGAAGAGGGGGAAGGAGGGGCTTTTCAAATTATATTGGAAATTTAAGTATATAGTATTTTCAGGGACCTAGTAAGATATTTCCACAATTATCTTGAATAATGTCTTATTATGGCTAAAACAATTGTCACCTTTAAAATTAATCCTATTAAATCCTATGAAGGTTATGAATACTCCTAACCCCTGTTTTCATTGAAATGTTCTCAATTAGTTGTTCAGTAATTAGCTATAATTACGTAATAAATCTTCCATGTTTTATAAGTTGGACAGAACTGAATATTGGATACCACTGACATTCAGGTCATTTAGAGCTGTAGCCGTGGAAAAATAAAAGAGAAACTCACAGGATTATCTGTACTGTCAACATAGTTCCAGAGTGATTTTTTAGTATAGTATGTATTGCTGAATCATGGAAAGACTGAGTTTGGAAGGGACCTCTGGAGGTCACGTAGTTCAATCCATTTGGTCAAGTAGGGCCACTTAGAGCTCAGTGCCCAGGACAGCTCATTGTCTAGACAACTTTTTAATACCTCCAAGGATGGAGATGTCCCAACTTTTCTGGTCAGCCTGTGCCAGTGCTTGGTCACACTCACAGTGAAAAAAACGTTTCCTTATGTTCTGAGGGAACCTCCCGTGTTTCAGTTTGTGTTCATTGTCTATGGTCCTGTCACTGGATACCACTGAAAAGAAATTGGGTCTGTCTTCTTTGTTCCTTCCTTCAGGTACTTATTATATACAATGATGAGATTCTCCGAAGCCTTCTCCTTTCCAGGCTGAACAGTCACAGTTCTCTCAGCCTTTCCTCATAGGGGAGGTGCTGCAGTACCTTCATCATCTTTGTGGCCTTTCACTGACCTCTCTCCAGTAACTCCTTATCTCTTGTATGGGAAGCCCAGAACTGGCCATATTGTTGTTCAGGAATACATTATAGAAATCACAGGAAAAAAAATTAATTTGGAAAGGTTTATTCAAGTTTGCAATGCAGGATGAGCTTCAAAGCTAGATTAGTTTTCTCAGGACCTTGTCCAATCTCTTTTGAAAATATCTAAGGATAAATCTCTCACAGCCTCTGTAGACCTCCTGTTCAAGCACCTGACCACTGCATTTGCTTGTTAAGAAATTTTCCTTGTGTCTAACTGGAATTTCTTTGTTGCAATCTATGAATATGGTCTCTCATTGTTTCATTGGTTTCATTGTGCAGCTCTGAGATTATTTTGTGTCCCTCTTTTGGACAACCCACTACTAATGCAATGGATGGCTGCAGTTACTTCCCCATGTCTTTTCATGTCTGTTAAATAAACCCAATTTCCTTTGTTCCTTTATGTCTGTCTGATGCTAACCATTTAAATGATACTTCAATGGACTCTTTTCAGTCTGTTATTTAATACTTCATTTAGTTCAGTCTGGCAATATGTTGGCTTAGGGTTGAGCTTGAATTTACTTTGGATGAATTATATCAGTGCTTTCTTTTTGGGTTTTTCAGCAGCTTGAGAAATGTCAATCTCCAAGCAAAGAAAAATTGGGCAGGCTGACAACTGCTCTGAACTCCAAACTTAAACCTTACACACAGTGTGAATGTAAGCTCACACTGTCTGGCCTAGAACCCATATCAGAGCAGAGCTAACAAATCCCCAAAAGGTTAGCAAGACCAGCTGTGAGGACTGTCTATTGACATTCTGTGTGTGAAGAGAAAAACCAAAAAATAGTATATAAGATCACACCCAATACATTATCAAAAGGAAAAAAACAACAAAAAAAGAGAAATAGTTGTTTAGCAGGCCATTAACATTGCAACTAAGAAATATATATTCACTAGGTTTTCTGCTAGCCTTTTTTTCAGCTAGAGTTCTCTGAATATCTGATATCAAAGCATGCTATTGTAAGTGTAGGTGATAACATCACCTACAGAAAAACAGCATAAGCCTTTTCCTGTTAAAATACCATTTGCAGTGGGTTACAACATGACAACTCAAGGTTTTGGAATTAATTTTTATTTCATTTGCTTCCACCTGCCTTTCATTTTTATGTATTTGCTTTTATTTTGCTGAAATTTCTTCAGCTAAGGAGAATATAGCAATCCATAGCAGTCACTCCTGAGAAGAAAGGTATGTTATCTTCAGCTGTTAACAAACTGAACCTTGGCCTTACATCTTGTGGCCCTCCCTGAAATGTTATCAAGTTGTATGACCCTTGCAAGACTTAGTTTCTTCACACTTAAAAGAACTACTTTAGTGTTTGGCAGCTAAATTTTTCTGCAACACATCTGCAATGGGAATGTGCTCTATGCCTTTCTAACTAATACTGATGACTGAGTGCTATTTAAACTTCTTGGCCTTCACTGAAGAAAGTTAATATATATTAAAAGACTCATTTCTTAGGAGAAAGAGGCTGAACAAGTGATTCGGCCTTTTGATCTGTTTTGAATTTTGTAAATACAGGATAAACTTTTCCTTTTGATAAAAAAAAAGGGTGATATTTTCTGCAAGGTCTACTGGGACTTAAGTCTTTCCATGGATATTTGCTTAGCTATTGTAGCTGTCCTTTCTGAATGAAATGATTCACCATATTTACCACATTTTGCTTAGTTACAGTCAGAAACTTCTATGGGCTGGTTATTTTCCTCAGATAAAGTAGACATCCTTTGTGTTCATTTACCTTGAATGGAAAAAAAAAAAATCCTTTATAAAGAACATTGGAACTTCTAACTAATTTTTAAAGAAAGAGATAACGTATTCACCTCACGTTTGGGAGTAACCTGTGGACAGAAGCAGTCTGCTAAAAGGTAGTCTTGAAGTCAGATTTCAGATGCTCTGTGATGATAACAAAATGCTGCTTAAAGATAAGAAGTAGGCATGTTTTTGTGATAAACTCAAGAGGAAGATTCATTACCATACCAACTACTATTACCGGTTTTCATGTCTCACATGGCCTAGTCAAAGCTTCACTAGACTGTGACATTTTTCTCCTTAACCCAGATAAAACTAGCGTCATAAAACAAAACAAAATTGATCATAATTTAAAAATGTAAATTTAGGACTAACTCCTGATATAGACAATCCCTAAAATTGAATTGTATCTAGTATTTCCTAGACAGAAACAGATAGTTTGAGAAACACGCCTTTCTAGGATACCTGCTTTAACTTCCCAACACATCATGTTTTTGTAAACTGAGCCAATAAAATCTGGGAGCTTGACAATATTTTGCTACCTAACTAACAGAAAAACCTTTTCATTATTCCTTTACAGGTAGTGGCCTGAAAAAACCAAGGATATTATTTAGTAAAATGGAGATGGAATTATACAAATCTATGGTTTGATAGAAGAAATTAAGAGTCTGACCATCTATTAAGATCCAAGTAAATATGTGATACTGTTTGTGTTGACATTACTCACAGCAGAATTACCAGCAAAAAATAATTTAAACTCATCTTAAATTATGAAAGCACAATCAGGTGAAAGTTAGCTACTCTTTCTACTTTATACAGTGAAAGAGAACTTATTCCTTAGCCTCAAAACAATTATTTTATTTGGATCTGGTTCCAGTTTACCATATGGCATTGTTGATTTGTCTCCTGGTAAAGTGTGTAATATCTTATGGGATTCTCGCAGCTGAATTCCTAGTAATTTTTAGGTCTCTTAGGCATCCTCAGTAGGATGAAATAGGTGCTATTATAACTTTTAATTTGTTATCCCAGAATTGAAATAGCATTGAATAAGCATTCGACAGCAACATTTTCTAGTTTTAGCTGAGATTTACGTTCATTGCTTAAATAAAACTCCAATAGCCATATACAGAATGGAAAGCAAATGCTAGTTCAGAAATTACTGTTACATGAAATGCTGGGTTTATTTCTGTTGAATTGCAAGGTGATTTCAGTTATAAATAGAGGAATTTAGAAAGTTAACATTAGGAAAAAGCTATCAAAATGAAATTTGTAAGAGGGAGTGGATGGCATTCTGTAATACAGAAGCTCTATTTACTTGTGAATTATTTAAATGCAAAATAATTGAACTGGTACAGCTTAGAGAAAACCTGAATAAATTCTTGTTTTACAGTATTTCTGGCTCTGGATGATCAATAACGCATATGACTAATAGTATAAGACTATAGAATAGCAAAAGGCTACTGTGTTAGGACTATAAATGGTATACAGGAAACCAGGAATTCGGTCAGCAGCAAGCCCAAAAAGAAGACAGTGACATAAAGGATGCTCCTAAGAGTCTAGAAAATGTTAGGAGCCTGTAAGACTAAATACTTATGGTGAAACCATGCAAGTGAAAAGCCTTCTATAGTGTTACTGTCCAAATTTTCTTCCTGCTACAAGGAATACTTGAGTAGAGAGGCAGAAAATGAAATAAAACTTAAAAACTTAGAAAATTGGTAGTCCTGGCCTGAAAAAATAGATACTCTTTGCAAATAACTGGCCTGAGACTGTAGCAGGTATAACAAGCACTGACTGGGGGCAGTGTCATGGTCCATTTGAACCTCTCAAGTTTATAGACAATGTACTCTGTAAATTAAACTTTATTTTTTGAGGAAAGAAAAACAAACACTCAAACTCCTTTGTACAGGCTAGTCTCACATGGATTCACACGTTCATTACTTCAGTAATTCATGACTCACAAGTTCTCTGCCTTTTAACTCACATGTCACTGAACAAAACCCTTACCTTGCCAAAGGTGGGGATGCTTGGTCTTCCTCCTCCCTCACAGCGCAGGTGTCCCCTGTGTCACACAGGAATGAAAGAAAGTCTTGGCAGTCTGGCTGTTCTTGGATCTGCTTCAAAATCTTCCTAGGTGTGCTGATGTATTTATAACCCCTGGCTTGGAAGTGTGGTCTGTGTCATTTCCATAAATTAATGGATACTGAAGAAACACTGGGTAATTAATATTCAAGGATGGAAGAGACAGCGTCTGGAGGAGACAGCAAGCAGCAGGTGATAACAGCTGCAGGATGACCTTTATGCCACCCTGTCTATCCTGTCCTGCCTGCATGTTGCTCTCACGCTGACCTAACGGTGCTGCTCCCAGAATACACCAGCCTTAGTGTGAAGAGTGCATTAGGCCAAAACCTGGGCAGAAGATGAGTGAACAGCCAAAGTGAAAAGATTTAGAAGCATATTTCCATAGGAATATTATTAGATCACTCCTAAGCAAGGCAGGCATTTACATCTCACTTTCATTTTCATTGAAATGTTGTCCTGAGTAAACTGCTTTTCTTGGGGAGAGCTCACTGATCCTTAATTGAAGTTATCAGTCTTCTCACAAAGAAAAAGTGCAAATACAGATCTGAATTCACATCTGTTGAGATGATTACAGAATATTGCAAGAGAAAATTAAATCACTCAATTCCTCCTTTTCTCTGCCTGAGGCTGACCCCAGCTAAACAGCAAAATACAACTCTAGCTCAGAATCAGAAAGCTCAGTACAGCTTATTTTTTCATATATCTATGATATTGCATCATAATGCTCTGGGCCTTTTTGCCCTTTGATGAGAGTCCCACATGCCTTTCTGGCTGCCAGACTTCATAGAGCTACGCAGGGCATCCCTGCTCTGCACCTGCACCCCCAAAGCCTGTGTTTCACTGTGTGGAGCTTGCTTTGAAAAAATGAGACTAGTGCATTTTTTGTTTGTTTCTTCCACTTTTTTTCCTCAAGGAAGGCTTTGAATTTATGCACTTTGACCACAGCTCAAAACTTTGAAAGCATTTGACTAATCACAAAAGCAATCAGGTATCCCTGTTGTGACAAAGATCCTGCAGCCAGGATATGTATCTATAGCTGAGCAGGCCCAGCTCTGCAGACACGGGAGGTCCAAGCTTAGATGAGATCTCATCCAGCAAACATTAATTGCTATGTCATTTTCTATGTTTTGCTATTGTGATTGTTTTTCCTGTATTATAGACTGTGTTATAGTTCCAGTGATGCCTGCCCTTAATTTTGAAGTTTGATGAAAGGACATATCAGATCCCAGCGCTGCTTATCTGCTCCTTGAACAATGGAGCATCAGCTTCTAAAATGTCCTCAACCAATGTTCCACTTTTTTCATCCAAACATCAATGAATTGCTTTCTCTGAACGATTCCATTTTTTTCTATAACCAGTTGTCCAGAACATGTGAAATTTTCTTTACTCGCTCTACTTAATTTTAAAGCTGTTTAGTCATAGCCATGGTAATACTTTGCAGTATTGATTGTCTATACTCCTCTTCAGTAACCATGCTTGTTCTCTTTGAATTTTCAAATTTTTCTTTTCAATATGTTTATATTTCAAGTGTTCAGACCCTGTGGGCACTAGGGACTTGTAGTATATATATTTCCAAAAAATTGTCTCTTCTCTTATAATAAATCTTTAAGTATACACATTACACTGTGTTAATTTTCTAACTGGTCCTATGAATCAGTTTACTTAGGTTAGGTCCAAATGAAATACAGCTCTATCAACTGAAACTGTTCTCACAAAATACCAGACATAAATAATTTATTACTGTTTTCCTCACTCTAACCAAATGACTGTGCTGGTGACATTTTGCCTCCTAAAGGGCCTCCTAAAATGCCACAGACACACATTCAAAAGTGATGTCTGCATGTTGTTTAGCAACCAATTTTAACATTTAGATGAAATTAGAATTTTGATGATGGTAGGAGTTTGAGGAAAAAATATGGAACACTGTGAAATGAAGAGTGCTTTATTTTAGAAATCCAAAAAGTTTCTCACAAAATACTATAACAGCCAACACTGTTACGAGCCTAACAATTATTTCTGAATTCGATTATGTGACTGAAAAATGGGCAAAAAAGTCACAAAGCTCCACTCATGAAGAAAATGGCTTATGCTGCACTGCATGGAACATGAAGCAGGATCATACATTAAAATAACATACATTAAAATTAAACCTTCACGTTTTTGGCTTTACATATTAGTTCTGGGTAGCAAAGCAGTTTTTGTTCCTTGATATGGTGAAGAAACTAGTTGACTCAGAAATTTGAATTTAGAATCAAAAAGAAAAGATTTATGTAAAAGATGAAATAGGATAGGACACAAGAAAAGTCTAAGAAGAGTTTTGAGAAGAAACTGTAGAAAACCATAAATTTAGGAGGATTACATAGACATGCAATAGATGTGGCAGAAAAGTGTCACTATGTAGAGTGGTGGTGAAGGCCAGAGAAGACGCCAGGCTTTGCGTGGCTTGATCTTGTTCCTTCCTGTTCCATAGCTGAGTTTTTATTCCTTCAGGCTCTACATGTGAACCATTCTAGGCCTCATATGTAACTCATGCACCTGTTGATAAAACAACTGGCTACGCATCCTTCTGCAGTAATCCTTTGTGATGCCATTTGAGAAGGAAAGAGGAAACTCTTAGGATAATGCATTGCTAATTGGCAGGGTGCCTGGCCATGAAGAGAAAGCACAAGATAGGAAAAGCCAATCAATGTAGGAAAAAAAAGAGGATTAGAAAAGAGACTGCTAAGAAGAAAAAGAGAATTGGCAAGTAAAGATATTAAGAAAAAGATATGAAATACTCAAAATACTCCTCTAACCAATAATCAGCTTCCTGGAAGTCAACAAGGGATGCTGATTGCTGGGGACAGTTAAACCTCTTATAAAACATTTGCATATGTGAGTCAAAGGAGGTGCAGTTTCCAAAGCAATGTTTTTGCTAACCTCTAATATACAGAGCACTCATCTAGAAAGAAAATCCAGACCACAACAAAGTTTGAATTTCATGCGCAGAATGCAGAACAGTATTTGCACATTGCCTTTGAGTGTCCTTTGCTTTGTCATGAGCACAGAACTTGTGCCAGGTTGTCCTAAGCTCTTTGTTGTGCCAATTAAATACGTCTTATTTCACTGTTGAGTTTAGTTATTCAAGAATTTAAACAGGATATCTGAAAGAAAGATAAGTTAACTGCAACTAACTTGTTTCACAGGGATAGTAGATCCTTAATTTAGAAACTGATGTATGTGATGCATATACAGACAACATTACAATCTATTTATTTGGTATTTCACTAAGTCTTCTGAAACAAGCATCTTGAACAGAGTTTTATGAACTAAGTAGAGAGGTCACTCTTTTCCTTTAGGGGTTGAGAAATGTCAGTCTCCAAGCAAGAAAAAATTGGGCAGGCTGACAACTGGTCTGAATTAAAAGCTTGAGTCTTACAAGCAATATGTAAGTTCAGCTCACACTGGCCTAGAACCCTTCCCTGTGCAGAGTTACCAAACCACTGCAGGTATAGTAAGACCAGCTGTGAGGACAGTCCATTGAGATTCTGGGTATGAAGAAAAATTCTGCTTCTGAAAGGCAAAATAAGTACTTCTCAAAAAAATTTAAATTATGAAACTTTCAAATGTATGTGAGTACATATCCATCTATCTATCTGTCTATCTATCCATCCATCCATCCATCCATCCATCTATCTATCCAAACAGACAGATCTCACACAGATTTGATTTATAATGACCATTACATAAGGACCAAAAACTGTCAAAGCTGGGCAGTTTAAGGAGAGAAACCACCATGTACTGACCCTAGTTCCCCACCCCCAGCTTTACTCTGTCCACATCCTTGCTGAAGGGGCTGAAGGTGTGGCACTTGCAAGAGGGGAAGGAGAGGAATCAAGAATGGAGAAGTGAAGTTGAGTCTGGGACATGGGGAAAGAAGGGTGCGGTTTGTTCATCTTTTTGTTTCTCCTTTGTCAGATCAATAATTAAACATTTAGTGGGCAATAAATTAAGTTAATTTTTCCTGAGTTGAGTGTGTTTTGCTCACAATGGCACTTGGTAAGCAATTTTGTAGTCTTTAGCTTGACCTGAGAGCTTTCTTGTTTCTGTTCTTCTAGTTTTCTTTCCTTGTCCCAATGAGGGTGAACAAGCAGCTGGATGGCTGTCTAACTGTCACCTAGGCTAAATCCACCACGCTGGCAAACCTCAGAAAGGATACCTTTTATAGTTGTAGAATAAATACTGAAACTCCCAGCAGCCTTCATGGCACCCAGCTTTCACACAAATTATAAAAATCATTCTACCTAATTCTATTCATTCTTTTTATGTAACGCATTTTCAATTTCAGATGGTTTAAAGAAGGGTTTTAATATGTGCATTTAACATAAAGAGTGAGAATTCTAGGTAGACTGAGGGAGAAATGAGTAAGTTGAACTTCCCATCTGATATTTTTAGATGTTTAACAATATGCTTTTTCTCATCCTGATCACTGAATTATGGGACACTTATTATGATGTAGTGTTTTATGTCTTTGCTTCTAGACTAATCTATCTTATTTTAAGGGACACCGTGAAGGACAATGCTTTGACAAGCACACCTGTGCCAGTGATTTTTCTCAATTAAAATTGAAGGCACACAGCAGATCTCTGTGTGGTACGTTACCCTGGCCCCTGCCCAAATAACATAGTACCATCCTCATGGCTGGCTGCTGGCCCTATTGCCCGAGAAACCCATTTTCTTGGATCCCATGAGCTTCTCCTGGCTGCTGAGCTGTGGGCAGTGTCGGGTGCTATGAGACAGGCAGCGCATGCAGGCTGCTGCTGGGGTGAGTTGACACTGCTCCCGTGGTACACAGGTGTGCTGCAATGCAGCCTGAAGGGACAGCTGGGCCAGAAGCCTGTGTGACAACAACACAAAAGACCTGGCTACTACACATGTGGCACCTGATCCTGCTTCCCTTGGTGGTGAGCATAGCTGAAACCTCACAGAGTAGGAGGTTTTAGCTCATTAACTCTCCAGTCCTATAGGAACAAAAATCTGCCTGCAAGAATCCTGACAGGTTCCCCACTATATTACAGGAAGAGTTAATTCTTGTGTTTTACTGCATGGTATAAAATGTTCACATAGCACAACAATCAAAAAATATTTTTTGTTTCAATATTCTTACAAGTCAGTTTTAGGAAGCAGTGGCACTCAGCAATTAAGGAACTCTTGGTAGCTCTCAGTTATAAAGAATTCACACACACTGACATAGGAAAGGCAGGAAAAATGTATTCCATACTTGATTTTCTCTTCACTTTGCTTTGCAAAGCACTTAATGGATGCAGGAAATCTCAGTCATTGCAGTAACAGGGAGACACAGCTTGTACAGTGGACATCATTATGTACTATGTTGTATCTTTCTTGAAACTATAAAACAGATTTCAAAAGAAAAAAAGATCTGATTTTTCCATATGACCATTTTGCATTTTCTGAGAAAAACTGTTGTCTCTACACTGCATAACAAACGGAGTCAAGTGAAACTAAGTGCAAAGTTTACCTTACTACTTTCCCAGCGCATTGTGGTTTTCAAAGGCTTGCACAGAATTACAGACCAATGTTAATGCCATTCAGAATGGTTTTCATCTCTACAAATGTGTCACATCCTCATTTTAAACAGCACAGAATTGCTCCATGGCCACTTTCCTAGAGTTGGTGCTTTATGAAATTAATGTCCTAGAAGCACAAAGAAGACAGTTCACACTTCAGTTCTAACTGTTTAACTTTCAAGCTAGTGGCCACACAGGCTAACCAACCATTGCAAGTGTGTTATCTGGGAAGTTTTAACTGTTGGTAGACCAAACAGGCCTTGTTGAATTTAACTTCTGGGTTTAGGGTGTACTTTTATGTATTAAATGCATACATTGAATTGTATTCCATGTCTGAGTGGAGGTATATATTTTGTCCTTTTATTTTTTTTTTTTTCCCCTCAGCTGTGGTTCTGAAGCTCCTTTTCCACACTGGATGAAATTAAAGACTGATTTGATATATCCAAATATCTAAAAAGCAATTTTCTTTCAAAGACTAATAAAGTTTTTGATTGGCTTTATGCTATGAAAAAGTGTATATGAAAAATGGAAGTGCAAGGGATTCTGGCACCCATGAATCTGTGTAATTTTAATGAAATTTATGACTAAGGCATAAGTAAATATAAATTTTGATCTTCAAAAACTTCTATATATTGCCATAAAAAATGCATATTTTTTGTTTTTTAGACTACAGATAGCTAACAAAGTCAGAAGGTAGAGTAATAATCTATTAATTCAAAGAGGATAATTCAGACAGGAAAACTAAATCTGTGAGGAGTAAATTTTAGTATAGGGCAATAAAAACCTTATGTATGAATACAGGTAAAATGTACACTAATGTAGAAATGAAATTTGATGGAAAGCAATAATTCATTTGTAGTAGGTGGAAAACTAAAGAACATCCTCTCATCTTTAGGAAAGGAAAAAAAAAAAGTGAGACTGAGGATTTTCAAGGTGTCAGAATGATTGATTTCACTCCGAATGAAGTCCGTTGAAGTTTTTCTGTTTAACTACAGCATCAGATTGCCTGTTTATACAATTGCTTTTAGCTGGAACATCATACTTTCAAATTTTCTGGCAAATAAAAATAACAAGAGAATAAAAAAATATATACTAAAGAGAGATGTAAAACAAAACAAGGAGAAAAAAAAGAGAAAATTTTACAAATAATGGAGAGATAATCAACTCACTGAGTAAATAAAAGCAGACAGAAAATCAACAAAAACTAATTAAATATCCCTCCAGTTAAAGGGTAGCCAATTTGAGAAAACCCACAAACGATTAAAACAGATTTAATAATTTAAATATAAAAAGAAAACATCAAGGCTATTAAATGTCAAAACTTGCTTCTTCCACATCTTGACTTCATCAGCAATTGCTGAAAGTAGTATGTGTCTTGTGCTTTTTAGAGAAGAAATGAAGAACTCTAAAATCATGTGATAAAAATCACATTCTGATGGATGTATTATGTGCTGAGAGAATGTGATGACTTATGCTTGTACCTGTCATTATCTTGAGGTATTACATCTTTAGTAGTGAGAAAAATGTTCTTTACTATGAAATCAAATATATTTCTAGAAAAATAATGAAGTCAGAGAGGCATAAATTGAAAATAGAGTCTAACTTGCACATATTATGTAACACATGAAGTAGTGTCTAAGCTATACTAAAATACAAATGTTTTCAGTGGTTGTGATTTTCAGATCTTTAAGGGGCATGCTCAGAATGGTGTTCTGTTTTCAGCTTTTTTTGTCCTAGGCCAATAGAACAAGTTTCTGATTACAAACTCATCTTCACTCTATCCACAAAATCGAATATTGTCTTCACATGGATCTATATAAAATATTAAGGTTTAAAAAGTAATAAATTATATTTAAAAGACCAAAGAACATATCACAGTTTCAAGGACCATTTCTCATTTTCATCAAGTTCATTTTTCTAGGAGTTCATGACCAAATTAAACTGTACCTGTCACAGTAAATCTTGAGGAGTTCAAAGCTATGATGCTCTGCAATTATCATGATTAGACCTCTAACTGCAGCCTGACTTCAACATTTAGGAATTGACGTCTAAAAGTTAAGTCTTCTTCTTGTCTTGTATTTAACATGTATTGACCTCCGACAATTAATATACCCAAGAGTTCATTGAATGGAACAAAAAGAATTTAACTGACCTGTATATTATTAAAGATAGACTCATTTTCTTAAGAATCTGGAAGTGGCTATAAGCACACTGAAGATAAGACATCCCATTGTACCTCAGAACATATACCTAAACCCTTCATACTGTATACAACTCTGCACACAAACCTTCTGTCACCACTGAAATGAAAATTTATTTTCAAATTAGGTCTGTTCTCCAAAAATTATAATGCTTTTTGATTTAGATTTCCTACTGGGTGGAGTACATATTAACATACCTTGTGGTAGAGTAAATATAATATTGGTTTTGCAGGGTCATATCTCAAAACACAAGTGACCATGAACAGAGAGAGTAACTAGTCATGTAAGGGCAAATTGAGATGTTTTAATGAAGTTTTAGAGGTAATATCTGCAATAAGCTTATCATTCATACAGGAGGGGCTTCTCCATACCCTGTAGCTGATTGTCAGTATGCAAGCAAAGTATATCACTAAGCCAGCTACAGAACAGCTTCTAACAACTCTGGGGCTTTTTTCCCCCCCCACTTATTGCTAGAAATACCAGTTAAAACTGAGTGAGAGAAGCAACAAAAGCTGATCAATTCAATCAAGATAAATCAAAATACTATAATAAGAAAGTAATAAATGAAATTATAACTGGAGACTTACCTAAAGCTGAAATGCAACATCTTGGTAATGCAATATGTTAACTTCTAATTCATTTGAGAAGATCATAGGTCAAAATGAAAGTAGTATGACTATCTCCATGCAAACTTCTGCCACAATACATGGAAATATTGTTCCATTTCTGATCATTGCTCATTATTATACTGATGGAAAAAGAAATTATTATTTCTTTCTTGATTTACAGGCAGAAATTAAACTGCATTGAGGATATTTAATAAAAAACCAAACCAACCAGCCAACCAAAAAAAGCCAGATTCAAGGTATTTGAAGCTTAACACCCTGTCTTTATCTGCTTATAAATCAAAGTCAGCTTTTGGAGATGTCTGTAATGAATGACTGACAAGGGAAATTAACCAACTATCTTTTTTTTTTGGTGCAAAATAGGTAAATATATTCCAGACAAATCAATGTTCATGTAATGATCCCTAGAAAGAGCTGGAAGGTGAGAGCTTTTCTGTTATTTCTTCTCTTCCACCAAAGTCTAAATGTATTTTCAAAGATTCTGGAGATTCTGCCTTTGTCTGCCTGATCACAATGACATCTTGATGTACAACCTCTACCAGAGTGTTATCTCAACACCCTGAGAATTAAAGATCTTTGAAATAATTTGTAAAGTTGAAATAACTTCTGAAGCTAGTTTTATGTTAACCCAAATACAACAAACCCAAAAACTGCATATTGTACAGGTCATGAGAAAAAGATGCTATTAAGAAGTGAAAATATGGCTGTTTTTTGAAAATGCCAATGGTTTTTCATAATCTAGTTTTAAAATCCTACCCAACACACTTGCACTGGTCCTCTTTTGCAAGATGTGTTCCACCCTATTAATCTTTACTGCTAAATTCATGGAAAGTACTATTGGACTATTGTAATCTATTCACTCAGTCCAAACAACATAAGAAAAAGCTCTGTGTCTTTTTCATGTTTTGAAAAAACCCCCAATGTCTCTGTTGATTTCTTACTTTGAACAAGTACAATTTTGGTGCAACCCTTTTTAATATTAGACATTAAAAAAAAAAGTTGGAAATCTGTTGCAATGACACAGAAGACATCCTATGAAGAAAAAACAATGACTTGATCTCAGAAACGTAAAAGTAGGAAAAAAAAAAAATATATGCAGATACCATCAGATTTGGATTAGTACCATGTCAGTTTTTCACCTTAGGTAGAACATGGGATAAGTTGTGACAGAGGTCTTATTCATAAAGGAAATAATGTAAGAGAGATTGATTACCGTCATGAGGATGTCTTAATTCCTAACAGAAGAAATAGCCTGGAGAAAGAATGTCTTCACAGACAAAAAGAGTAAAGAACAATTTGCAACTGTGTGAAACATCAAGTTTAATTCTGTAGAGAAATAAGGTTTCTGGTCAGCAGGAATAGACTTGCAAATCTCTAAAAATCCCATGGAAATAACATTGGAAGGAGAGGAGAGGAGAGGAGAGGAGAGGAGAGGAGAGGAGAGGAGAGGAGAGGAGAGGAGAGGAGAGGAGAGAAAAA